>JANAVB010011200.1:1758049-1845549 GCA_029216955.1 Iris pallida | reverse complement strand
ATTGTACTCTATTTTTGAGATATGACTTTCAGGTCAAAATGACTAGCTATAAACCTTACCATGATACCGATATACTTTCCGACTTCAGTTAGGGACTCGACCTCGACTCAAAATTTTTGACCCAATATACGGTTGTGATCGACCCGAAGCCCACTACACACATGCCACTAGTATGCCACTCAATTGAGTCTTCTTGTGCTACTTAAACACAAAAGTCACATATGACGTAAATTGGGCTTAAGGAACCTAATAACCCCACCGACTGACAACTAGCTCAACCACTCGAGTTGAAAACTCATCCTAGGCCATCCTCATCTGGTAGGAATGGTTCATGTAGATTTTGGAATCTTGTCCAGCCAGTGTAGATGGAACCCAAGACTTAATTAATCAAGTTTGGTTCCAAGGGACTTAATAAATCCTTGCTTTATGATGAATACTTCTATCCGTATCATTTCTATTACCTCTATTATGATTTTGATATTTGGAAGCACAATATTAACCATTGTCTTCCAGCAAATTCTACCCTCATGAACTGGACAAGCCACTCTGCATACATGACATACATGTCCCACACAAACATACATTTTTGTGCTCCAATCCAATTACGCCCCATGTATGCTATAATTTTCTTAAAACAAATCATAGGGACCCATTTCCATTCCATTTGGATTATCCATGCAAGTATCAACCCATTCCATTGACCAAATTGAACAACCACGATAAAGCAAGACACATCGCACCTATGACACATGCTTTCCACCCAAGCAAGCGTATGCCTCTCGCACCATACCAAACTCTGATCTCGTACCCACTAGTCATTATGACTTAAGGATTCCGAACACTTACTTAAGCATGTACTATAGTAAGGTCTTCTGCATTTTTATAGATTCCTAACTCTTGGCCATAAATCCTTCCTTCCCCTAATTTCTTCGAACCCACTTCTTAGTTTCCCATGTTAGACGAGGAAAGAAATCCTTCTGAACTGACACCCCTTAGTATACTCAAACCCAAGGTCCCTACCCGCTTGTCAGGAGTATGACCCCTAGAGTGACAATGTTTAGTTGCATTCTTTATGGTAGTTATTGATCGGTAATATCATGCCAATATCTAGACCCGCTTAGAAACCGTGACTGTGGTCAAAAAGTAGCCAATATTTTGTGCCTTCCACCAAACTTATTTTTAGAAGTCGTGTACGACGATTTTGCAGGAGTAGCCAACTTTTATAAGTTGGGTAGAGGCTTGACCGGTTGTACCCCATCTTGTAGATTATGACGTCGACAGGATTCCTTTTATTAACTACCACCTACATCTTTTTGGAAACCGATTTATGAATTGTTGCACTCACGATCCCTTCGTATTCAGTCTTACTATATTTTTGATGTTAAGATTATTGTCATATTTTTATTGAGATTTATTGTATGATTTATATATATTAAAATTTTAATTTCGAGGACGAAATTTTTTTTAAGTTGGGTAGGATGTAAACGCCCTAAATTTTTAGATATTTTCTTTTAAATTTTTACAATATTTTAAAATTTTAGGACTTTTAATGGTAGGTTTTTGTCAAATTTTGGTAGCAAGTAAAGCTACAGCAGGTACATACATAGATGAACTGTACCAAATTATGTATTAAATACTTCAGAAAAATAGTCTTTATATTTTATACTTAGAAGGATTTTATTTAAAGTTAGCAATTTATCCTTATTTAAATTTTTAAGTGCTTTGTTTTTAAATAATGACTGTTGATAATATTAGCAATAATAGAAAATTTGCTACATTATACGTAGCCAGTATGTATATTTTACATATTATTTATTACAATATTTTTAGGAATATTTTTGAGGTTCTAATGAATTTTCATAGAATTATTTAAAGATTTATAATTGTGGGTATGTGTAAAAAGTTAGAAAAGAAAAAAAATAATTTTCCAACAATGGAACAGTGCCTTGCACTGTTCCTACACCCTGACCCCGACCTGGGGTTCCCAGCGGAATTCATAAGGAAGCTTTCCCTGCAGATTGATTCTATTGAATCATTCACAAAAAAAAAGGAAGGAAGGACTCGGGCCACTGGTCCCCGAAGGGAACAGTAGATGATAGCCAGCAAGCCCACGAGAAAAGTCCCCAGGCCCGATCTCTTATATAGCGCAGTAGCTATATATGAGCATCGCATATGCGAGACCACCCACGAAACCCTAGCAACCCACCTCACCGACCTCAAGGAGAGACTCTACCGTGACTCGTGCTCTACGGCGCCCATTCCGCCGCCGACGCCCGGCCGACCGCTGGACAGAGCCGCGCGCAGCAGCGGCGGAGGACATCCGCTTGAACAGAGCCTGTGTTCTCTGACCGCAGCCAGGTACCCCCCTACTCGCACCAATTTCTCTTTACATACTAGGTCGTTTTTGAATTCGTAAGTCTCTACAGAGACCTTACATGACCCTCTCAGATTCCCACCAAGGGGATTTGAACGCGATAGCGCGACCAGGCCAAAAAATCGACGTGAAGTCGGGGAAAAACTGTCCAAAGACGGCACCCAAAAATAGTCCCAACCTACATATTGGAAGAGAGATTTTGGACAGGATAATATAAATTTTTGAAAACTGTTTGTATAGCATTATAGACAACCTATAGAGGATCGAATCTCAACTTTTAGTTTTTTTTTTTCATGGATGAAATTGTGGTTAAATCAGTTTCAAAGTTGTAGGAAAAACTAGTTTTAGAACTTGAAAATTTCAATAAAATTTCTCGATACGGCGTGCGTCCCGACAAATCGGGCGACGTGGTCGCGCACTATACGCATCGAAAAGCGCGTATGGATGTTGTCGACGTGTGGGAACTGACGGAACTCAATTTCGTTGCGTGTGCGCGACGAAATCAGTACGTATCTGTCGAGATACCCCCGTATCGACGTTTTGCAAACTTGACCATAACTTCGTGCACGTTCGTCGGATCAACGTGAAACTTGCGCCAGCAGGACCGTATCATTTTTTTGGTCCTGTATACCAAGTTTGGTCCGATTCTGAGAAGGTCGATTGGAACGCCTATTTGGCGGCCCGCGACCCGCTCCAACGAGCGAATTTGTGCACGGCTCATCGGAATCCAAAATTGGACATACGGTTGAGTTTATCTCCTCAAACCGGACCCGTAGACATATAGTTTGACGACTTTAGAGACCGTAGTTACTGGCACGCATTTCGGTGCAAAGCGGGTCCAACGGCGGACATCGTTTTGACCCAAAATTACGAAATTGCCCATGTTCCAGAATTTGACTTTTGGACAGGCGTTTCCTAGGCATATCTTTTATTCCAAACTCGTTCGTGATGTTTGTTTCAGCATCCGGAGCTTCTTGTGGATTTTGACTTTCGTGTTGACGATTCTGATTGTTGGATTTTGCTGCTTCTCGTACCACCCGCAGGCAAGATACCTTGCCTTATTTACTGTTCATAATTAGATGCACCATTATTTAATTATTTACTGCATATTTTATTATTTGTTCTCAGTTGGATCCAGTACTTGCTATTTGTTCACTTTATTTTGTTTCGGTTATTTTTTCTTCTTGTCTTTTGTATGCATATGGACCTAGTCTTAGTGAACTACCTTCTGTTAGGGACCTTGGGTGGGAGAAGACAGTTAAATGTATGGGCTACCCAAATCCAAAAGTTGTAGTAACTGCGTACCACGGTAGTCGAGTCGCGAGGGTCACTAGCCTCGAGCTATGTGGACTGATGGGTCACGTGGGCCGCTAGCCTCGAGTTATGCCGGCTGATAGTATTGGTACTTGACGTGTGCGTGTTGAGAGTTGTTACATTGTCCTGGGGGAGTCAGCCTTCACCTGCCCATACATCGATATGTCTTCTAAATTGCCTACTAGAAAGGTTAGGAGACCTTAGTAAATTTCATGTTCCAATCATGTCATGGAAAATGTCACATCGCGGAATAGTAAGTTACCCCTTATCCTCGTTTGGTTGTAGGGGTAGCCTACTGTATCGATGATGGGATATTGAGCCATGTTATGGTTTGGACACTTTTACTTTATTTTTTTTTGGTGCATTTATATTCAGTTCATGTGGCATGTTCTTCCTGTATCTTGTTACGTCCCTCTGAGGACCTGGTTATCTCTCCAGGTGTGTGTGCTTCTGTGATATTGCAGGTATTCTAGTCGAGGTCGTGATCTTCTCCATCCCTTCGAAGATGATTGCACTTGACTAGTCTTGTTATATCATCTATTTCTTCTTGTACCTTTTCTTTGAGATAGTTGGTAGTGGACTTTGTCTCCACCCAACGTATTGTGCAAAGACTTATTACAGTTGATTAAATGATATCTTTTATTCTTCATTTGTGGATGAGATTAGGTTACTCTTGGTTTACTGTATTTTACAGCTTATGTGTTCATACGAAGTTTCCATATATTGGAGTATATCTCGTATGTATGCAGCTGGCATGTCGATGTACCTAGTCCTACATATTTTGGGACTAGGGCGTTACACATTCAAACTACTCTATCTTTTCTTTTAGTACTTCCTTTATGTTTTCTGTGGATGAGATTAGATGATTGTCTGTGTTGGTTAGTTACTTTTACAACGTAGTACGCCTAAGCGAGTCCATTAAATTGGGCTGCTCACTCTAGGTCGTATCAGCTGGCCAGGTTAGGCCATAATCCTATATATTTAGGAGTGGAACATGACATGGTTTTAGTGGTGGCCCATACAGGTCACAGTTCATCTTTTAGGATATAACCGACGCGAGCCTACATTTAGGATTAGGAATGTAGAGTCTCATCCATAATCTGATTATCGCCTTTGACTTCTGCATCCCTAATCCTATGATTGAAAATCCAACATCTTGCCTATTTCTTGTACTTATTTTATGGAAGTCTTGTCTCTTTCAGATAGATGCATTTGTACAGTAAACGTACGGCTTATGGCGTTGCCCAGGCATCCGACACCGAGCCCAGCGACGATAGGACTCCAGATCCTACGGGAGTCCAGACTACAGGACGAGTTCAGACCGTCCCAATGACCCCGTCCATTCATGTGGGGTTCGTACCACAACCGGCATCGATGCACGAGGAGGGCTATATGTCACAGACGTCGATACGACAGGAGGAGAACCCTTTGCCTCTACCACCTCCCTTCCCTCTTCTGATGCCACAGGGAGCGTACCAGCAGCAGGTGTCCTATGCACCCAATCCTCTCCAGATGCCGCAGGGAGCATACCAGCAGCAGGTGCCCTATGCACCCAATCCTCCCTAGATGCTATAGGGAGTGTACCAGTAGCAGATGCTGTATGCACCTATTCCGTCCCAGATGCCACAGCCGGAGGGACAGCTCTAGATGTTTCAGTTCTTTCCGATGATAATGCAGCAACAGTGGCAACAGACGGAGGCTATGAGGCAGGCTTTGATGACTGCCTTGGAGAGGATGACAGTTCCAGCACCGATACCACCACCAGCCCCAGCACCAGTCCAGTAGGTATGCAGCATTTAGAGTTACCGTCAGATGAACCCAAAGCCCTTCAAGGGGGATGAGAGCCCAGAGGAGATATTAGACTGGATAGCCAGCACGCAGAAGAACTTGGAGGCTTCGCCGCTACCTGCTGACTTATGGATGACTGTCGTGAGGACTCAAATAGAGGGGAATGCCCATCATTAGTGGGATTCGAAGGAGTGTGAAGTCGGCAAGAACAAGACTTGGAAGCAGTTTCTTGAGTATTTTGAGGCGAAGTACTTCCCAGTTACCATCCAAGATGCTCTCTACGATCAGTTCATCCACCTCAAGCAGGAGAACATGACCGTAGACGAGTATGACACAGAGTTCAGTCGTCTCAGCCGGTTCGACACACTACTGATACCAGATGAGAGGGAGAAGGCCCGGAGGTTCCATCATGGCCTGACGAAGGAGCTTCAGAGGTATACGAGCACACAGTCAAGGACTACCTATGAGGAGGTGTTAGCTGAGGCCAGAGTCTAGGAAGCTATCAACCGGGATCCGTTGAGCACGAGGCGCCCTACTCAGACAGCTGCACCAGCCAGAGTTCAGATGGAAGGCCCGACCAGATGCCCGGGGACCCATCATCAGCGGTAGAGAGCCGCCCCGTACCAGCAGAGGGAGCTTCCGACTTGTCACTACTGTAGCAAGAAGGGATACATTCAGAAGGAGTGCAGAAAGAGGCTCAACCAGTACTTGAGGTATGGATTGGGATAGCATCAGGCCATGGACCCACAGCGCAATGACAGAGCTCAGCAGTTGGCCCCCAAGCCAGCTCCCCCAAGACCCAGGCGACCAACATAAGCGACTGCAGCCCAGCGAGAACCAGGATATCAGCGGGGACCATTGCCCCCACAGGAGGTACAGTACCATCAGCAGACAGGCCCAGAGGAGAGGACAGGTCTTTGCTATGGAACCGAAGCAGGATGAGCCAGAGGGAGTGGCGATCACAAGTACTATCTTAGTTATATCTTTGCCTGCTGTTGCACTGTTCGATTCCGGAGCCACTATGTCTTTCATATCTAGTAGTTTCGTTGCTATACACAAAGTAGCCACCTTGACCTTATCCAAGAGTTGGAGGATTCTTACGGGTGGAGGGATCGTCCCATTCACTAGCACGTGTAGGACGTGCTCTGTGGTTGTATATGGGAGAAAGATGAGAGCTCGATTTTTGGTGTTTCCTATGCCAAACTTCGACGTTGTTTTGGGGATGGACTGGTTAAGCCAGTATCATGCCGTCTTAGAGTGCCGGAGGGGGAGCGTCATCTTCAAACCGCCAGATCGTCCAGAGTTCGAGTTCATGAGAGGGACCGTAGAACGAGGAGTAGGTCGGTCCATCGGTGTCTACATGGCGATGGAGACATCACCACCGTCGATTATTATAGAGTTTATGGACGTCTTCCCGGAGGAGTTTCCAGGTCTTCCACCTGACAGACAAGTAGAGTTTTTCATTGAGCTAGTACCAGGAGCAGCACCAGTCTCTTCTAATGTGTACCGATTGGCGAAGAAGGAGCTAGATGAGTTGAAGCTTCAGCTAGAGGAGTTGCAGACTATAGGATTCATCCGACCGAGTGCTTCACCTTGGGAAGCCCCAGTTTTATTTATGCCAAAGAAGGATGGGACTGTCCGAAAGTGCATTGATTACAGAGCCCTGAATGTACTGACCATAAAAACAAGGACCCTTTGCCTCGAATCGACGACCTGTTTGACCAGTTGACTGGAGCCAGAGTATTTTTGAAGATCGACTTGAGATCGGGTTACCATCAAGTGAAGGTACGGAAGGAGGACATTCCGAAGACAGCCTTCAGGACTCATTATGGTCACTACGAGTTCCTGGTGATGCCTTTTGGTTTAACCAATGTGCCTGCTGTGTTCATGAATCTGACGAACAGAGTGTTTCACCAGTACTTGGATCAGTTCGTAGTCGTGTTCATCGATGACATATTGGTGTACTCGAAGAACCACGAGGAGCACAGAAGGCATTTACAGATTGTGTTGGAGACGTTGAGGAGCGAAAGACTCTATGCCAAGTTGAGCAAGTATGAGTTCTTTCTGGACCGTGTCTCTTTTCTCGGACACGTCATCTCAGAATAGGGTATATCTGTGGACCCAACAAAGATCTCGTTCGTAGAGACATGGCCGACCCCTACTAATGTCTCGGAGGTGAGAAGCTTTCTTGGACTTGTCGGGTATTACCGGAGGTTCGTGGAGAACTTCGCGAGGATCGCTGAGCCGATGACCCGTTTGACCTGCAAGAAGCAGGAGTTTATCTGGACAGAGGAGTGCCAGGTGGCATTCGATGAGCCGAAGAAGCGCTTTACCACAACACCTATTCTGACTATTCCATACGAACCAGGAGGATTCGTGATCTACAGCGACGCATCCGGAAAGGGATTGGGATGCGTTTTGATGCAGCACGGGAAGGTAGTAGCATATGCTTCAAGGCAGCTGAAGGTTCATGAGAAGAATTATCCAACCCACGACTTGGAGCTTGTCGCGGTTATCTTTGTCCTGAAGCTTTGGAGACACTACTTGTATGGAGAGAGGGTAGAGATATTCATGGACCATAAGAGCTTAAAGTACGTCTACACTCAGAAGGAGCTAAATCTGAGACAGAGACAGTGGTTGGAGTTAATGAAAGACTTCGAGATCGAGCTACAGTACCATCCAGGAAAGGCGAACGTCGTAGCAGATGCTTTGAACATGAGGCCTATGGCATACATGTTGACGACTCAGTCCCATCTTCTGGAAGAGCTGCGAGAGTTGGGGATTGAGGTGATACTACTAGAAGCAGATGGCCTGTTGGCTAGTCTACAGGTGCAGTCTTCGTTGGTAGAGAGGATCAAAGTCGCGTTGCTGACAGATGCCAGATTTCAGCGACTTCGACAAAGGACAGAAGTCAGTATGCAGACCGAACTACGCATTCATGAGGATGGGACGCTGAGGTGTGGAGATCGCCTCTATATTCCTAACGGAGAGCTTCGTCAGGAGCTGATAACGGAGGCGCACAGTTCAGCATATTCCATTCACCCAGGAGGTACGAAGATGTACAAAGACTTGAGGCAGCATTATTGGTGGCATGGAATGAAGCGAGAGATAGCCCGCTTTGTAGCCAGGTTCTTGGAGTGTCAGCAAGTCAAGGCTGAGTACCAGAGGTCCATAGGACTGCTCCAACCACTTTCCATACCGGAGTGAAAATGGGAGCATATCACTATGGAATTCGTTACAGGGTTACCGAGGAGCCCGAGTGGACGGGACGTAGTTTGGGTGATAGTGGACCGACTCACCAAGTCAGCTCTTTTTCTACCCTTTAGAGTGGGACAGTCTACATAAGCCCTAGCGGAGATGTATACGAGACAGACTGTGCGATTTCATGGAGTACCAGTTATTATAGTGGCTGACCGAGATTCGAGATTCACATCGCACTTCTAGCGGAGCCTACAGGAAAGCCTTGGTACTCGACTGAAGTTTAGTATGTTGTACCATCCGCAGACAGATAGCCAGTTAGAGCGTACCATTTAGACGTTGGAGGACATGTTGAGGGTGTGCATGCAAGATTTTATAGGATCATAGGAGGACCACTTGCACCTAGTGGAGTTCTCATATAACAATAGCTATCAGGCCAGTATCCAGATGGCCCCTTTTGAAGCGTTGTATGGCAGAAAGTATCGTTCCCCAGTCTGTTGGAGCGATCTGGGAAAGAGACAGATACTCGGACCAGAGTTGGTGGTTCGTACAGTAGAGAAGGTGAAGCAAATCCAAGGGCACTTGAGGGTAGCTCAAGACAGGCAGAAGCACTGGGCGGACACACGCCGACGACCCCTAGAATTCAAGGAGGGAGACCATGTCTTCCTGAGGATCTCACCCACCAAAGGTACCATCTGCTTTGGAGGAAGATGGAAGCTTAGTCCAAGGTACATTGGGCCTTTTGATGTGCTAGAGCGGATTGGAGAGGTTGCCTACCGGTTAGCATTGTCGCAGTCATTGGAGGGTGTTCATGATGTGTTCCACATATCTCAGCTGAGGAGGTATGTGCCAGATCCTAGCCACGTCCTTGACCATTCGAAGATCACTGTCGGGCCGAGATTATCTTATGAGGAGCAGCTAATAGAGATCTTGGATCGGAGAGAGAAGGTTCTGCGGGGTCAGACCATCCCTCTAGTTCGTGTCGCTTGGAGGCATCATGCACCAGGCGAATCGACTTGGGAGCACGAGGATGCGATACGCGAGCGTTTTCCCCATCTCTTCGTGGGACTAGGTATGCATGCATTTATGTTCAGTTGTTTCTATCTTGCTAGTTATTATGTGCCTAAATTTCGAGGATGAAATTCTCTAAGGTGGATAGATTGTAAGCTCTCTGAAAATTTTTATTAGATTTAATTAGAGCGATTAGGAATTTAATATGATTAATTATAATTTTTTAATTAATTAATAATTTCCCACTTTTATTTTTGATTATTGTCGACGCGTTACCGTAACTTTCAAATTATGAGCACAAGACTAGTCATTTTCTCCAAACCAACTTGTCATGAATGATCTACTCGAGACACTCTACACCCATTACCTTCATGTTCCACTCAGACACACCATCTTGTGCTCCATTTTTATCGCACAACTTTTCGGACATTTTGTTTGTAAGCCCCATCAAAATTTTTATTATTTATTAATTTCTATTTAGTTAATTTCTCATTTATTCCAACTTAGACAATTGGTTATTTAGACACAATACTACATGTATATAAATATCTAAATATGTATATGGGGGCTTCTTGCAAAAGCCTATACTGCCAGGGGTTCAAGTGTAAAGTTTGAATTCAAAATCACTATTACACGAGGGGAGGGTCTGCACTCCTAACCCAATTCAAATATTGACTGTTTTAAACATCAGATGATAAGCTTGAATCTAATTCAAACAAAACCTAAAATCTCTCGAATCCTTCTCTTGGTCATATCCCCATCACATACATATACGCAAGCAATGATCCAACTGTGTTCCCTTACAAACCCTAGTAAACCACCCTAATCAAGGCATCAGGAGATCGGCAGAAAGTAGAAGTTTGTGTTGAAACAGGTACTTCTTCTCTCTCAAACATTGAATACTCTGATGTTGCATGGCACTTTGATAGAAGGGTAGGTGTTTGAAATAATTCCCCATTAGATGTGCAGGAAAAGGGGGATAGGCCTATAGCAGATACTCTAAATCATATCTCCTATCGAGGTACACAGAGGGCCTAGGATCTCAGACTTTTTAGAGGACACCTCTATGACCGAGGCATATGTAATCCATGTGCAATACCTACACCATCTCTTGGGGGAACACACACGCTAGATATATGAGCACCAGGATGACAGGGAGTGGTGTATGTTGAATGGGTGAACCAGGGAACCATTGTGACTGTTCCTGATACCTGTGGTTGATAAGGTACAATAGAGCAATGTTTAGAGTAGAGGCTAAGAACTAGGAAAAGCCTAGGAACCTTGGACAATGGGGTTGCATTCCATATCACCTAACAGGCAATCATGTGTGCATCTAGATAACAAGGAGTGATGTATCAAGAAAATAGGTACCAGGAGAGTCAGGCCAGTTGATCCAACTGATACACTTGGTGGCAGAGGAATACCAATGCCAGGTGGGGTTCTATGTTGGATGGGTGATGGGATATCAGGCCTGACTAGTATTAGCCAATCCTATCCGGTTAGTGTCACCCAGAGGTTGCATACAAAGTTATCAGTCCCAGGAAACAGGGGACTGCTCCCCAACACCAATGTAAGTAGCCGAACTTCCTGGAAGCCAAGGCTAAAAGATACAATGACACCTTGTGGATACCAAGTCCAAATCACTTTAGACTATCTGGTACACAGGTCTAACTAAGACTTAGGATGGGGTAGAGTTATCTACAGTACCTTCATGGAAATGGTAACCTCTACACACACAGAGAACTGCCACAATAGTGTTGATATTGCTTTTAGGATTTCACCTATGACCCGACCTGGTAGACAAGGGCTGGTTGACCAGTAGAGTGTTAGCTCAAGGTGTACTTTCCTATAGTGTGCCAGGATGGGGAAGACAACCAAGTGTACGTCCAGGATACCAAGGGTGGGGTATCAGGATATGTACCCATGAGATCCTGATCTAGGATTTCTCTTGTAACCAGGTGATGCTAGTGTGTGCAATATATTATTTTCTCTATGACTGAGTATTTCAAGAGAATGATGAAGTAAAGTTCAGGACTTGAGGGTACAGACTTATTAAGAAGGGATACAATAGTATATATATATATATATATATATATATATATATATATATATATACATATATACATATATATATATATATATATACATATATATATATATAGCTATACCCTTTGGACAAAACCAGGCAGATCACTTAGTGTAATATTAGACACCAGCAGGATGAGCAGGCTAGGTAAGACAGCACTCCCTGGACCTAGGAACCCTTAGGGACTACGTATCCGTAGACTTTAAATGCCTGAGTGTTCCTAGTATATGCCTAAACCCCTGAACCTGACAAGCTAAATAGGATTAGAAGAGGTGTATTAGGACTAGAACTTGTAAACATAATATGTGGTACCTTACCTATAGCAGGATGGCTAAAAACCCAAGTCTATAGGCTGCCCTTCCAAACCTGGACACACAGGGGTCACACAACCAATGAGTTTGTTATGTATTCTATTTGCTTTAGGTTCAAGGGTACTAAGGGAACTTATGCTCTAGTACTGATATAGAGGGTGCCTATAGTAAGTATATACAGGGGATATTTCCACAGGGTAACTAAACAGCAGTCAATAACAAGTAGGTCTGGGTATTGGGATGGAAGGATGACAGTAGGATAGTTATTAGAATAACACTTAGTACTTTATCATGATTTTCAGTACAGGTTCACCCCAAGCACTAGTGTTAGAGATTTCAACCTAAGGGAAAAAGGGGTAACCTAGGCCATGCAATAGGCCAATAGAATAATTACTGATTTTACACATTTAATATTGTATATTGATCCTTATAAATTATTAAATAGGTCATTTGGGCTCAGACTTGGCATTGGATCTATTACAGCAGTTCAGGACCTCAGTCGAGTACAGTTTGTTGTCTGTTTTCAATATTGAATTTCACTATATCTCATTAATTGGTCATTAATTATGTGAATTTTATTTTATCATAAAACATTGAGTCGGGAACAGGAAATACCAAAGATATGTGATCTGACCATAGACAATGCTTATTTTTCTGCAAGTAGACCTCGTAGACAGTGCTTATTTTTCTGCAAGTAGACCTCGTAGACAGTGCTTATTTTTCTGCAAGTAGACCTCATAGACAATGCTTATTTTTTATACAAGTAGACCTCGTAGACAGTGCTTATATTTTCATGCAAGTAGACCTCGTAAACCGTGCGGTGTAGTATCCCAGACCGTTCACATATCAAAGGTATTTCTAACAGTTGGGAAGATATTTGTCTACTTTATTTACTATTGATTTACTGTCTTTTCTCACGGCTTTACTATTTATTTTCAAAAATCATGATTGATGTCTAACCTTTGTTTATAGTCACTTTCATATATTGGAACTGCATTCAGTGAATTATACTCGTTCCATCCTGACTGGGTAACCAAACAATTTTAGGTGATTACGAGGAGGTCGAGTGCCCTGACCAGTATGGCCCATACATGAAAGATTTAGTAGAGATAGATTTTGCTTATCAGGAGGAGTACGCAGCGTCTGATCCTGCTGTGTTTGCTTAGTTTCATTTTAGATAGAATTGAGACTTTGTATTGGATTTTGAGTTGATGTTGAGACTTGTAGTAGAGATATCATTTGATTTTATTATTATACAATTCCTTTGAGATGGATATTTATTTCACCTTCTAGTTATTGAGCTGTGACTTTGAGTTGTGGTTGTCCCATATGAGAATTATATTATTGCGTGGTTGTTCATCATATTGTTACAGCGTTCTACCGTCGACTCTGTGGCGTAGGCTAGGCGTGTACACGGTTCATGCCCAAATATTGGGTGCAGGTCGTGACACGTTTTTATAGTAGCTCATGCAGGCCGACATTTTGCAAGACCAGCGAAACCGTGGTAGTACTTAAGTTAGTCTTACTACTGCGGGCCTGTGACTAGGACTAGGAATAGGGACCTAAGGACTGTCTTCGTGAGTTGAAAATTGCGTTATTGACTTCTATATTCGATTTCAAGTACCTTTATACATCCTGTTTGAATCGTTCTATCGCCTAACGATTTTCTTTGTTTTCAGCCAATGGACTCGCAGGACAGGAACAACGTCGCACTGAACACACCACCGGCAGTAGGTGGATTTTTCACCTACGAGACTCCTTCGACTCAGGGAGGCCAGCTTCCTCACCAGGGCGGACTGGCTCAGCCACAGTACTCGAGGTTCTGCAGGGACGATATTCCACCTCCACCACAGTTCCCTCCGCAGACGCCAGCACCAGCACCCATTCCTCCACCGGCACCAGCAGTTTATCCACCACCTACGATGCATCCAGCACCAGCCATGTATTTCACACCTACGATGCAGCAGGCTCCCTATATGTACCCCGCACCAGCCATGTACCCAGCTTCAGCGATGTACCCAGCACCTACTATACAACCCGAGCCAGCGATGTACCCGGCGCCTGTACTGCCCCTGCCACCAGTACTGGACAATGTCACACTTCTCGGGATCATCCAGCAGCAGGCCAACATGTTTCGTGATACTTTGAAAGAGGCACTTCAGATTCGAGATGCTCCCCGACAGCGACTGGGGGATCCCAAGCACTTCATGGACTTTATGCCCAGAGAGTTTCATGGGACAGAGGGGATTATCTACGCTGACGAGTGGATGGAGAACATTGAATGATACCTGAAGATGGCCCGAGTCCCAGAAGATCTGAAGATCGAGTCAGTTAGTGGACAGCTTTTCGACATCGCACGAACATGGTACCAAGGCGAGCTCCAATTTTCTGCTCCAGACGTAACTTGAGAGGAGTTCAAGCGCCTGTTCAAGAAAAAGTTCTACCCATATGTGGCACGAGAGGCACTAGTGAGCCAATTCGAGCATCTGGAACAAGGCAACTACACCATCGATGAGTATACAATAGAGTTTTCTCGCCTCAGTCGATTTGCAGAGAACTTGGTCAACACCCCGGAAGACAAGGCACGACGGTTCAGGAAGGGACTGTCACACTAGATTCGCTTAGCCATCGCCACCAGCCGAGCTACTACCTATGAGGAGATTCTGGAGGTCGCCCATGCAGTGGAGGAAGAACTGAATTATATACCGAAGAGGAGTCGAAAGACTTTTGGAGGGAGCAGCAATCAATCAGCCCCAGCGAAGCGTCCCCAATTCCAGCCGAAGACCTTTCAGCACCATCATCATCAGCAGTTCCAGTCTGCTGGTAAAACCCCAGCATACCAGCAGAACCGGGTTCCAGCCCGAGCCCAGACTCAGCAGCCGCAGAGACAGCAACAGCAGGTTTCGCACTGGATTCCCTGCGGGAGGAGCGGACACATTTAGGACGACTGTCGGAAGAGAATCGAATTATGCTTATATTGTGGATCTCTATCGCATCAGCTGAAAGACTGCTTACTGGTCCCTAAACGGACAGAATACGAGATGGCACCGGCACAGGGAGGACCAGCAGCACCTCAGCCACGAGGTCCCCCACTACCCACTCAGCTGCAGCGTTTCGCTCAGCACCAGCAGAGAGGCGCACCCCAGCAGGGCCGAGCTTTTGCCATGGCCGTTGAGGAACCAGAGCCTACCCTGGACGTGATAGCAGGTTCCATACTTCTTGATTCTATTTCTGCGGTAGCTTTGTTTGATTCTGGTGCATCCCATAGTTTTATCTCTGTAGCTTTTGTATTCAAGCATAATATAGCGTCTGTATCCTTGGGCGGTAGTTACAAAATTATGACAGGCGGAGGCATTATCCTAGTCAAGGATATTTGCATGAGGCGGCGCATCACCTTGGGAGGTAGGGAGTTGTGCGCCAACTTACTCGTAATGCCACTACCGAGTTTCGACATCGTTCTCGGTATGGATTGGTTGAGTAAGAATTTTGCCAGTATAGACTGCCACCGAGGATGTGTTGTATTCAGTCCTCCGGGGGTACCGACATTCGAGTTTACGAGAGGAGCAGTTGAGCAGCAGCACAGAGTTATTTGTGGAGCTATGATCGAGGGAGAGGAGATCCCATATCCCATCATCACGGAATTCATGGACGTTTTTCCCGAAGACTTACCAGGATTGCCGCCAGACAGGGACATTGAGTTTGCTATTGATCTAGTGCCAGGCGCAGAAACGACGGCTCAACCGGTTTACAG
The DNA here is from genome assembly GCA_029216955.1 of Iris pallida. NCBI lineage: Eukaryota > Viridiplantae > Streptophyta > Magnoliopsida > Asparagales > Iridaceae > Iris > Iris pallida. Next base: position 1,829,716 of record JANAVB010011200.1, on the reverse strand, counting down.
GATCAACAACAAGGAAGCAGAAGAATTAAAGAAGCAGATTGATGAATTGCTAGAGAAGGGGTTCATCAGAGAGAGTTCGTCACCATGGGGATCTCCTATCCTTTTTGTGCCAAAGAAAGATGGTACGGTACGAATGTGCATCGACTACCGAACCTTGAATAACCACACTATCAAGAACAAATACCCGCTACCGAGGATAGACGATCTCTTCGATCAGTTGAGTGGCGCGCGGGTGTTCTCAAAGATAGATTTGAGGTCAGGGTATCATCAGTTGAAGGTGAAGAAAGAAGATATACCGAAGACTGCCTTCCGAACCAAGTACGGACAATACGAGTTCATGGTGATGCCGTTCGGGTTGACCAATGCCCCGGCAGTCTTCATGAACTTGATGAACAAGGTATTCCATCCATACCTTGACAAGTTCGTAGTGGTGTTTATGGATGACATACTTATTTATTCGAAAACACCGGAGGAGCACGAGGAACATCTGAGGATCGTGCTAGAGACCCTCAGGAAGGAGAAGCTCTATGAAAAACTCTCGAAATGTGAGTTCTTCTTGGACAAGTTGGAGTTTCTTGGTCATTGGTGACTGGCGATGGTATATCCGTCGATCCGAAGAAGGTGACAGCAGTGGAAGCATGGTATACTCCGACTTCAGTGGCAGAGATACGAAGCTTCTTGGGATTAGCAGGGTATTATCGGAAGTTCGTGCAGGACTTCGCTCAGATTGCAGAGCCGCTTACTAGGCTCACAAGGAAGGATATGGAATTCGTATGGACGGAGGATTGGCAGGCTGCGTTCGATGAATTGAAAAAGAGACTGACGCCAGCCCCTATCTTGGCTTTGCCTTCAGGATCGGGAGGTTTCACCATTTATAGTGATGCCTCGGGCAAAGGACTGGGCTGTGTCCTAGAGTAGAACAAAAGAGTGATAGCCTATGCGTCTCGACAGTTGAGACCGCATGAGAAGAACTATCCCACATACGACCTAGAGTTGGCAGCCGTGATCTTCGCCTTGAAGCTGTGGAGACATTATTTGTACGGAGAGCGAGTAGAAATCTTTACTGACCACAAAAGCTTAAAGTACGTCTTAACGCAAAATGAGTTGAACATGCGACAGCGCAGATGGCTTGAGCTGATGAGTGACTATGATATTTCTCTACAGTATCATCCGGGAAAAGCCAACGTTATTGCGGATGCTTTGAGCAGGCATCCTGTAGCAATGTGCTTGACTCGAGATCGTCACTTATTAGCGTATTTAGAGATTTTGGACATCGAGATCGTCATTCCAGGAACCGAGATGCAGATGATGGGCATGCAGATTCAGTCAGGGCTGATGGACAGGATTCGGGAGGCACAGCATCAGGATGAGCAGCTGAAGAGCATCATAGCACAAGCACGGGCCGGCTTGCTAGTCGACTTCATTATTGCAGAGGATGGTTCATTGCGGCACGGGACAAGAATTTATGTACCTAGTGGGGAGTTGAGAGAGGAAGTTATGCAGGAGGCACACCGTTCCCAGTATTCTCTACATCCGGGAGCCAATAAGATGTACAAGGATCTGCGCAACCACGTGTGGTGGTATGGTATGAAACGGGAAGTGGCCTATTTCATTTCTAGGTGCCTCGTATGTCAGCAGGTCAAAGTCGAGAGACAGAGACCAGGAGGATTGTTGCAGCCGTTACCGATACCCGAGTGGAAGTGGGAACACATCACTATGGATTTCGTTTCCGGTCTTCCACGGTCATCGGGCGAAAAGGATGCGATTTGGGTCATCGTTGACAGGTTGACCAAATTGGCCCACTTTATTCTATTTAAAGTGGGGTTATCCACAGAGAAGCTGGCATAGCTTTATGTGAAGCAGATAGTCAGACTACACGGGGTTCCAGTGAGTATCGTGGCAGATCGTGACAGCAGGTTCATATGTCATTTTTGGAGGAGCCTACAGGCTAGCTTGGGCGCAGCGCTCAAGTTCAGCACTGCCTATCACCCGCAGACAAACGGACAGTCAGAGCGGACCATCCAGACGCTCGAGGATATGCTGCGGACGTGCGTGCTAGATTTTAGCGGCTCTTAGGAGGACCACCTTTACCTCGTGGAGTTCTCCTATAACAACAGCTACCAAGCTAGTATCGAGATGTCCCCTTTCGAAGCGTTGTATGGTCGGAGATGTCGTACCCCGTTGTCTTGGGACGATGTGGGAGAGCGTGCACTATTGGGACCGGAGATGGTAGTAGATGCTACGAAGAAAGTCAAGATGATTAGAGAGCGGCTTCGCGTGGCTCAGGACAGGCAGAAATACTGGGCCGACAGTCACCGTAGGTCGTTAGAGTTTGAGGTATAGAATTTACTTAAGATTTAATTGCATGTATGGTTATGAGTTTCGTGTTAACATTTTGTGCATCTAGGTCGGTGACTTGGTGTTTTTGAAAATTTCTCCGACACGTGGCACTATCCGTTTCGGTAAAGGCAGTAAACTCAGCCCACGTTTCATTGGGCCGTTTGAGATTCTCGAGAAAATCGGTGCAGTAGCATACCGATTACACTTACCGCCTGCACTAGAAGGAGTGCACAACGTGTTCCACGTATCCCAGCTGCGACGATACGTGGCGGACCCCAGTCATGTCTTGGACCATTCAGAGATCGAGGTGGAACCAAGTCTCATTTACCAGGAGCAGTTCGTGGAGATCTTGGACCGCAGAGAGAAGGTACTAAGGAATCAAGTGATTCCCTTGGTTCGTGTCGTATGGAGACACCACTCCCCAGGCGAGTCCACTCGGAAGAGAGAGGATGAGATGCGCAAGCGCTACCCCTACCTCTTTGAGGACTGAGGTACAGTTCTACACTACTTTTCATCTGAATTTCGAGGACGAAATTAATTCAAGGGGGGTAGACTTGTAAGCCCCATCAAATTTTTTATTAATTTCTATTTAGTTAATTTCTCATTTATTCCAACTTAGACAATTGGTTATTTAGACACAATACTACATGTATATAAATATCTAAATATGTATATGGGGGCTTCTTGCAAAAGCCTATACTGCCAGGGGTTCAAGTGTAAAGTTTGAATTCAAAATCACTATTACATGAGGGGAGGGTCTGCACTCCTAACCCAATTCAAATATTGACTTTTTTTAAACATCAGATGATAAGCTTGAATCTAATTCAAACAAAACCTGAAATCTCTCGAATCCTTCTCTTGGTCACATCCCTATTACATATATATACGCAAGCAATGATCCAACTGTGTTTCCTTACAAACCCTAGCAAACCACCCTAATCCAGGCATCAGGAGATCGGCAGAAAGTAGAAGTTTGTGTTGAAAAGGTACTTCTTCTTCTCTCTCAAACATTGAATACTCTGATCTTGCATGGCACTTTGATAAAAGGGTAGGTGTTTGAAATAACTCCCCATTAGATGTGCAGGAAAAGGGGGAGGGTAGGCCTATAGCAGATACTCTAAATCATATCTCCAATCGAGGTACACAGAGGGCCTAGGATCTCAGACTTTTTAGAGGACACCTCTATGACCGAGGCACATGTAATCCATGTGCAATACCTACACCATCTCTTGGAAGAACACACACGTTAGCTATATGAGCACCAGGATGACAGGGAGTGGTGTATGTTGAATGGGTGAACCAGGAAACCATTGTGACTGTTCCTGATACCTGTGGTTGATAAGGTAAAGTAGAGCAATGTTTAGAATAGAGGTTAAGAACTAGGAAAAGCCTAGGAACCTTATACAATGGGGTTGCATTCCATATCACCTGACAGGCAATCATGTGTGCATCTAGATAACAAGGAGTGATGTATCAAGGAAATAGGTACCAGGAGAGTCAGGCCAGTTGACCCAACTGATACACTTGGTGACAGAGGAATACCAATGCCAGGTGGGGTTCTATGTTGGATGGGTGATGGGATATCAGGCCTGACTAGTATTACCCAATCCTATCAGGTTAGTCAGTGTCACCCAGAGGTTGCACACAAAGTTATCAGTCCCAAGAAACAGGGGACTGTCCCCCAATACCAATGTAAGTAGCCGAACTTCCTGGACGCCAAGGCTAACATATACAATGACACCTTATGGATGCCAAGTCCAAATCACTTTAGACTATCTGGTACACAGGTCTAACTAAGACTTAGGATGGGGTAGAGTTATCTACAGCACCTTCATGGAAATGGTAACCTCTACACACACAGAGAACTGCCACAATAGTGTTGATATTGCATTTAGTATTTCACCTATGACCCGACCTGGTAGGCAAGGGCTGGTTGACCAATAGAGTGTTAGCTCAAGGTGTACTTTCCTATAGTATGCTAGGATGGGGAAGACAACCAAGTATACGTCCAGGATACCAAGGGTGGGGTATCAGGATATGTATCCATGAGATCCTGATCTAGGACTTCTCTTGTAACCAGGTGATGCTAGTGTGTGCAATATATTGTTTTCTCTATGATTGAGTATTTCAAGAGAATGATGAAGTGAAGTTCAGGACTTGAGGGTACAGACTTATTAAGAAGGGATACAATAGTATATATATATAGAGAGAGCTATACCCTTTGGGCAAAACCAGGTAGATCACTTAGTGTAATATTAGACACCAGCAGGATGAGCAGGCTAGGTAAGACAGCACTCCCTGGACCTAGGAACCCTTAGGGACTATGTATCTGTAGACTATAAATGCCTGAGTGTTCCTAGTATATGCCTAAACCCCTGAACCTGACAAGCTAAATAGGATTAGAAGAGGTGTATTAGGACTAGAAGTTGTAAACATAATATGTGGTACCTTACCTATAGCAGGATGGCTAAAAACCCAAGTCTATAGGCTGCCCTTCCAAACCTGGACACACAGGGGTCACACAACCAATGAGTTTGTTATGTATTCTATTTGCTTTAGGTTCAAGGGTACTAAGGGCACTTATGCTCTAGTACTGATATAGAGGGTGCCTATAGTAAGTATATACAGGGGATATTTCCACAGGGTAACTAAACAGCAGTTAATAACAAGTAGGTCTGGGTATTGGGATGGAAGGATGACAGTAGGATAGTTATTAGAATAACACTTAGTACTTTATCATGATTTTCAGTACAGGTTCACCCCAAGCACTAGTGTTAGAGATTTCAACCTAAGGGAAAAAGGGGTAACCTAGGCCATGCAATAGGCCAATAGAATAATTACTGATTTTACACATTTAATATTGTATATTGATCCTTATAAATTATTAAATAGGTCATTTGGGCTCAGACTTGGCATTGGATCTATTACAGCAGTTCAGGACCTCAGTCGAGTACAGTTTGTTGTCTGTTTTCAATATTGAATTTCACTATATCTCATTGATTGGTCATTATTATGTGAATTTTATTTTATCATAAAACATTGAGTCGGGGACAGGAAATACCAAAGATATGTGATTCGACCATAGACAATGCTTATTTTTCTGCAAGTAGACCTCGTAGACAGTGCTTATTTTTGTGCAAGTAGACCTCATAGACAGTGCTTATTTTTCTGCAAGTAGACCTCATAGACAATGCTTATTTTTTATACAAGTAGACCTCGTAGACAGTGCTTATTTTTTCATGCAAGTAGACCTCGTAGACCGTGCGGGATAGTATCCCAGACCGATCACATATCAAAGGTATTTATAACAGTTGGGAAGGTATTTATCTACTTTATTTACTATTGATTTACTGTCTTTTCTCACGGCTTTACTATTTATTTTCAAAAATCATGATTGATGTCTAACCTTTGTTTATAGTCACTTTCATATATTGGAACTGCATTCAGTGAATTGTACTCGTTTCATCCTGATTGGGTAACCAAACAATTTTAGGTGATTGCGAGGAGGTCGAGTGCCCTGACCAGTATGGCCCATACATGGGAGATTTAGTAGAGACAGATTTTGCTTATCAGGAGGAGTACGCAGCGTCTGATCCTGCTGTGTTTGCTTAGTTTCATTTGAGATAGAATTGAGACTTTGTATTGGATTTTGAGTTGATGTTGAGACTTGTAGTGGAGATATCATTTGATTTTATTATTATACAATTCCTTTGAGATGGATATTTATTTCACCTTCTAGTTATTGAGCTGTGACTTTGAATTGTGGTTGTCCCATATGAGAATTATATTATTGCGTGTTTGTTCATCATATTATTACAGCGTTCTACCGTCGACTCTGCGGCGTAGGCTAGGCGTGTACACGGTTCATGCCCAAATATTGGGTGCGGGTCGTGACATTGTTGGCCCATTGGTCATGGTCAAACCTGATTTTAATAATTGATCAAACTCTGTCTCGATATAAATGCAAGTCAATTCAGATGTTTACCTACGACGTTTTGGTTACTGCTCAACGATGGATATCTACTATGTTCAAGACCGAAGCTGTTTGCCTCTCAGAATATATTTCCTTCAAAGCAATATAATTTTTTATTTTATTGAGTTTAGGAATACATTGTACACCAAGTCATACTGGCAAATAGGCTGTCCAGAATCGTTTTTCAAAATTACCCTATCTTTTAAAAAATGACCTATGTTTTTGAAAAACATCCTTTTTACAAAAAGCTTCTGAAGGACTTTTCAAAAAGCCAAAATTAATTTTCACAAAAATCAACTGGCAGAACCCTAGCAGAACTCGGCCATAGTTCGGCCAGAGTTCGGCCAAGTTGAATGTTATGTGAACGTTTGATTTTGAACTTGGTCTCCATTCAGTTGCGGTTTGTTACAAAGAGTTCTGTCCGAATTCTGCCCGAATTCTGTCAGAGTTCTGTCGTTGGAAAAACTATAAATAGAGAGGGATTTCAATCATTTCAAATCACCAATTCACTTTCAATCTCTTCTCTTTTAAAGCTTACATATTTACCAAAGAGTTTTAAAAAGCTTCCATTTTCAAATCCCAAGCCAGTTACAATCCTCTAGTCGATTTGCCAGTACGGTACGGTCTAGAAGTTTTAGAGCGATTGTAATTAGAGGCTTGATTGAAGATATAATACTTCACAATTGAAGTTGGTCGAGTTCTTCGTATCAAAGCTCGCGTTTGTAGAAGTTGCAAGAACTTCGTATGAAAACTTGTAGGATTTTCCAATAGTGGATTCAACTGGAAGCTAGAGTTCTTCCGACTGGACTAGTCCTCACAAGAGGAAAATCAGTATAAATCTTGGTGTTTGCGTTTGCCTTCTGATTACCTTTTTATTACTGTCATTTATTTTGTGATTATTATTATATCTGTGATCTAACTGCTAACAAGTTTTTTAATTAGCAATATTCCGCTGCCTACTCTATTCACCCCCTCTAGAGTATTCTGCTTTACGATTTCGTTCCTACAATTGGTATCAAAGCGGGTTATATTGGTAAAGTAAGGTAAAATTGCAATTATATTCAATTGTTATATAGATCACAGCATTACACATGGCAACTGTGAAATTCACAAGTGAAGGCCAAGCCACAAATAGACCTCCACTGTTTGACGGCACAAATTACACTTATTGGAAAACACGTATGAATTTTTTTCTGAAATATCTTGATTTTGACTTATGGTCTGTAGTTATTGATGGCTATAAAAAGCCCCCTCGTATTAATGTTGATGGAGTTTTAGTTGAAAAATCCTATGACAAATATACAGAGGATGAAAAGAAAAAGGCCAGTCTTGACACACGTGCTATTAACGATCTATTTTGTGCTTTGACATAACTGAATTCAACAGGGTATCTACCTGCACAACATCAAACGAAGTATGGAAACTTCTCGAAGTAACCCACGAAGGAACAACACAAGTCAAGGAGTCAAAGATTAGCAGACTTACTCAAGAGTACGAGGCGTTCAAAATGAAGCCAAGTGAATCAGTCACTCAGATGTTTACAAGATTCTTGGATATTGTAAATCCTTTGTCTTCACTAGGCAAGGATTACAGTAACCATGAGAAGATTCGTAAACTTCTACGAGCTCTTATAAAGAACTGGATTCCAAAGGCTACATCAATCATTGAAGGGAAGGACCTCTCAACAATGTCTTTGGAAACCTTCATGGGTAAGCTACTCACTCATAAGTTAGAACTTCAAGACTTTGAAGATGCTACACCAATGGAAAAGTCAGAGAAGTCGATCGCTCTCAAGGCTCAATATAGAAGAACTGTCGAAGATGACTCTGATGACAGCGACTCCGACTCTGAAGATCAAGCTCTTCTGGTAAGAAAATTTAAGAAGTTCATAAGATTTAACAGGAGAACAAAATATAGCAACAACAACAACAACGAGGAAGATCCTATTTGTTACGGATGCAAGAAGAAAGGACACATGAAAAAAGATTGTCCAACAGCATCATCATCAAAGAAAAGCAGCAAATATGACAAAGGCTACCTGAAGAAATCTACATCAAGAAAGTACGCCAACACAAGCATATGGCATGAAAGTGAAGCCAGTGACTCAGAAGACGAACAATCAGATGATGCTACAAATGTATGCTTGATGGCTTGCGATAAGGTAATCACTAATCCTCTATTTGATCCTTATGATGATTTCACCTTCGACCAACTAGGAGAGACGTTTAGTGACCTGCTAGATGATTACAGAAAACTGCAAAGTAAATAAGAAACCTCGAAGAAGGTACTCAAAGAGTACAAAGGTGAACTAGGAAGACTTACCGACCAACTAGATCATGTTAGAAATAATGACTCTTCAAATGGGTATGGTAAACTTTCTTCTATTTAGTTGTTGTTACACGAGATTGTTAAGCAATCCGAAGAAAAAGACCAAACTATCATCCAGTTAAAGGAAAACCTATCTAAGGAGAGAAAGAGTCTCCAGTGTGCACAGATCAGATTAGAATCACTCATATCTGACTATACTAGATTATATAACACTTCCAAAAAGTTGGAATTAGTTTAGGAAAATGGCCTGAAGTTGTTGCTTCCTATTCTAACACGTGTTAATTACCGAATCATCGGAACACGCCCAACACTGTCAGACCAAACCATACCAAAACTATGCCCAAGAAGACTAATAGGCATGCATTTTTCTATACTAGAAAACCAAAACCTACCAATCATGCACCTCACACTACTTTCAACACTCCACATGCTAAATGTCATTATTGTGGCCTCATTGGTCATATATCTTCTGCATGTAGAATCAGAAAGTTAGTAGATTTAAATGTTTATGCATGGATACCAAAAACTAACCAGTCAGGACCCTACAAGAAATGGGTACCAAGAGTTTCATCTACAAATTGTTTTGTAGGTGGGACGCCCTTCACATGCTAGGAGCAAATGGATCCTCGACAGCGGTTGCTCACGGCACATGACCGGTGACGCTTCACTATTCGCAACACTATCGAAGAAGAATAAAGAAGGATACATCTCCTTCGATAATAATTTAAGAGGGTACATAATCGGTATCGGTGACATTGGTAAGGCTCCCTATCCAGTGATTAAAGATGTGTGTCCCGAGTTAAAACATAATCTGCTCAGCATAAGCCATTTAGCTGATCACGGTTATGGTATTAATTTCGTCAAAGATAAATGTACTATAGTTGATAGTTCAACTGGTAGTACTATATTTGAAGGTATTAGGGAAGACAACATATATGTTTTCTATTTATTGGAAGATGCTAACAAAGCAGGTAGATGTTTGATGGCCAAAAGTATCGAGAGTCAACTATGGCATATGAGACTCGGCCATGCAAATATGGATACAATTTTAAGACTATCTAAAAAGAAGTTGGTACACGGCTTACCGGACATTTCTTTAAAGAAGGATAGGTATGTAGTGAATGTGAAAAGAACAAAGCTACCAAATCCGCATTTAAATCCAAAAACGCTGTAAGTACCACTAGACCTTTACAACTGTTGCATATGGACTTATTTAGACCAAGTAGAATTGCTAGTCTAGGTGGTAAGTTATATGCATTTGTCATTGTAGATGATTTTTCTAGATATACATGGGTTTATTTTTTTGCACGCAAGAACGATGCATTATCAGAATTTGTCACCTTTTGCAAGAAAGTACAGAATGAAAAAGGGTTCATGATTACTCGCATTCGTAGTGATCATGGCGACAAATTTAAGAATGCAGAATTTAAGAAATTTTGTGACACACACGGTTATCTGCATGAATTCTCTTGCCCTAGGACTCCGCAACAAAATGGAATTATGGAACGTAAGAACAGAACTCTATCTGAAATGGCTAGAGTAATATTAAACCAGTTTAGTCTACCTAGATACTTTTGGGCTGAAGTGTTCAATACAGCATGCTATATTCTCAATAGGTTTTTGATTCAACCTATATCGAAGAAGACTCCCTATGAACTATGGTTTGATAGAACACCAAATGTTTCATATTTCAAGATTTTTGGTTATAAATGTTTTATTCTTAATACTAAAGACAATTTGAGTAAATTTGATGAAAAGGCCGATGAAGGTATATTTTTAGGTTATGCAGCAAAGAACAAAGGATACAGAGTCTTCAACAAAAGAACCATGATCATCGAAGAATCAATCAATGTCAAGTTTGATGAGCTAAATCAATACTTAGACGATGATGACAATGAAGACATAATCACACCAAGTACAGCTACTGCAAAACCTTCACACAGAGATACAGAACTATCACATCAAGCATCAGATGAACCTTCAAGCAAAGAAGCCAGAACTAGCAATCCTGAGACTACACCAAAAGAGATGAGATTCTTGGCTGATCATCCAAAGGACTTGGTAATTGGTGAGATTACCAAGGGTGTAAGTACTCGTTCCTCTAATAAAGATATAGCTTCTTGTATTGCTTTTGTTTCGCAGTTTGAACCCAAAAATATTGAAGAAGCATGTAGTGATAATTTTTGGTTATATGCTATACAAGAGGAATTAAACTAATTCGAACGGAATCAAGTTTGGAAACTTGTTCCCAAGCCCATTGATCATCTGTTCATTGGCACCCGATGGGTATTCCGAAACAAACTGAACGAGAATGGTTTAGTGGCTCGTAATAAGGCTCGACTCGTAGCTCGAGGATACAATCAAGAAGAAGGTATCGACTACGATGAGACTTATGCCCCAGTTACGAGATTAGAATCCACTCACATGTTATGTGCATTTGCATATTTTCATAATTTTAAGTTATTTCAAATGGATGTCAAAAGCGTATTTTTAAATAGCTTTATAAAAGAAGAAGTTTATGTAGCTCAACCTCCCGGTTCTACTGATTTTAAATTTCCTGAATATGTTTTTAAGTTGAAGAAAGCCTTATACGGTTTGAAACAAGCCCCTCGTGCTTGGTATAATCGTCTAAGCTCTTTTCTACTTGATAACGGGTTTTCAAAGGGAAAGGTTGACACTACATTGTTTATAAAATCTTTGAATAACAACATTCTTTTGATTCAAGTCTATGTAGATGATATTATTTTTGGATCTACTAATGAATATCTTTGTCAAATTTTTTTAAAGTGTATGCAGAATGAGTTTGAGATGAGCATGATGGGAGAGCTGAAATTCTTTCTCGGACTGCAAATCAAACAAACCAACAATGGGACGTTCATAAATCAAGCAAAGTACATAAAGGATCTATTAAAGAAGTTCGATATGGAAGCAGTCAAGCCACTTATCACTCCAATGGCGACTTCAACCAAGCTTGATATTGATGAACAAGGCAAACCTGTCAACATACGTAAGTATCGAGGTATGATCGGTAGCTTACTGTATTTAACTGCTAGTCGACCAGACATTATGTTTAGTGTTTGCTTATGTGCACATTTTTAAGCTAATCCTAAGGAATCACATTTGTGTACAGTTAAGCGTATCTTCCGATACTTTAAAGGTACTTCTTCTGTCGGCTTATGGTATCCCAAAACTACGTCATTTGACCTAACCGGTTATTCTGATGTTAATTTTGCCGGATGCAAAGTAGATAGAAAAAGTACTAGCGGCACATGTCATTTCCAAGGAAAAACTCTAGTATCTTGGTTTAGTAAGAAGCAAAATTCTGTTGCATTATCAACAACCGAGGCTGAGTATATCGCCGTAGGACGTTGTTGTGCACAAATTTTGTGGATGAAGCAAACTTTAGAAGACTATGGATTGCATTTTACATACATACCTATTTTCTGTGACAACACTAGTTCTATTAATTTGACTAAGAATCCAGTATGTCACTCTCGTACTAAACATATCGAGATTAGACATCACTTTCTTAGAGATCATCAACAAAATGGAGATATAGACCTTGTATACATAGACACACAGAATCAATTAGCTGACATACTCACAAAACCTCTAGAAGATCGTTTCAATTATTTACGTCGAGAATTAGGAATTTTAGATGTCAATAATATTAATTAATTTTGTTTTATTAATTATTTATTCAATACTCAATAACTATTTTCGAGACGAGCCTAAAAAGAGTCTGTCTGTCACCACGACTACGGTCGAAGCGAAGCGGTATTTAAGAGTTCCCCGGTGAACCTCCGTTAGCTGGGACAGTACTCCTACAGCTAATCTGAGACATATGCTGAGTAAAGAATATTAATTTATAAAATAATATTACTTATATTATTTTGAAATTTAAAATTACTAAACTCTGAATTAAACATTTGAAACAAATTAATGAACAAGATGTGGCCCCACAAATTTTTTTTTATATAGCCAGGCAACCCTTGGCGAATTCGACCCGAGTTCGGCCAGAGTTCGGCTGGGTATATATATGTACCAGTCAGAACCCGAGGCCCCCTCTTCTTCATTCTTCCAAACATCATCAAAACAGCAGCAGCCGTGCCCCGAAAACCCTAGCTCTTCTCCACCTTCCTTCTTTCAATCCACGTGGAGATCTTCGTCCAATATTTGGATTCGTGCGAAGAATTTCGTCCTCTACAGCATATCCAATTCTCGGAAGGTATAATTCCTTCTCTCCTCCACTTTCCAATTATTAGGATTTCTAGTTTTTGGGATAGAATGCCTAAGGGATTCAAACCTTTCAAGATGAAGAAGACTAACGCCAGTAAAGAGGCATCGTCTTCGGATCCGTATACGAATTCCCTCTTTTCTCCGGTCCAATCGGATGACGGTGCATCGGACGAGTTTTATTTCAAAACTTTCGACCAAGCCCTACTTTGGTATGCCGATTTCATTATGCGTACTATTTGTATCGGATTTTCGATCAAATGGACTGTCTTTTTCGACCACCGTCCTTACTTTGAGACATTAGGGTTACAGCACTTTGCTACTTTACAATTCCCTATAACTACTAATGCCATTAGACTATTTTACTGTAATTTCGTGTTAGATATTTTTACTGCGAGAACATGTTTCGGAGGGATAGATATTGAGTTTACTGATGAAACGTTAGCAGAAATCCTTGATATTCCAAACAAAGGTGCCCTGCTCAATGACATCACTGATTTTGATTTTTCCGATGGTACGACTCTCGTTAGTTTCAAGAATGAGCTTTGTGCGCCCGCACGTGCTCGTCCTGGAAAGTTCAAGGCCAATAACTTGAACTTGTTTAACTACGAATTACATCGCATCATCTATTCCACTCTACTTCCAAAATCTACTTCAAAAGATGATGTCACTGCACTTGAGCTTTTTGCTTTATATCACATTCTTAAGGGGATTTCTTTTTCTGCCTCTAAGACTATCATTCAGATGATGGGTAGATGTCGCGGAAGAGACCGCAACCTCTCTTATGCGATGATCATCCCACACATCTTTTAGAGATTCAATATTGACTTATCCACTTGTGCTCTGGACCCTGAGCCCAAGTTCCTCAAACTCTCTCGTTGCAGCATTGCCACTGTTCCTCCACCTACTGCACCTACTCCTTCTGCACCTACTCCCACAGCACCTGGTCCTTCTCAGTCTTACCCTATGACCTTTGAGGGTATTCATCAACATCTATCAGATATGCAGTCATTTTATGTTGACACTTCCAGGAAACATGAGTTCCGTGACGTGACTCGATTCCAGGCTATTGCCAACTCCTTCGCCGATCTGAGATTTGCACAGACGGGTCACTCTGCTAGCTCTTTACCTCAAGACCCTTCTGTTTCTGGCTATCATATTGATGATGAGGCGGCCTACTCTCCGTTCCAGCTAGGGAACGCTTATGATTGGTATCATACTTCTGGTGCCACTCCTCATACTTCTGGAGCCGGCACTTCTGGAGCTGGTCCATCTGGACGTACTGGCACTACAGCCGATGATGATGAGGAGGATGATAATTTTTGAGATGTTACTATTTGAGACTGTCTATTTTGTCTTATGTTTACTTGAAAATGCTCCGAATTCCAAGATATTATCAGTACTTTTTATTTTAGATATGATGTATGACTCTTCATAGACATTTCTTTTATGCCTCAGTTTGATATATGTTTCACTTTAGTTTATTATTCAGCATTTTATTTGTTTCAGCTTTATTGTATTATCTTTCTTTCTGCTTCATATAAACTGCCTGTGACAAATACCATGCCTATGTTATTTATACAATATTCGTTTATCTTATTTTTTCTGTTATTTTCGATACTATGCCTGTGATGAATGTTTTTATTATTTTTTTTGTGTTTCTTCACTACTTGTTACTTATGCATTTATTGCGGGGGAGCTTTCTCTTTTGTAATTATTTTGCTAAGTGACAACAGGGGAGAAATAAGATCTGACATCTTCATGGATACAGGTTATGAACAATTTTTTTCTCTCGGTACATTTTTTTTGAATTGATCCAAACGAAGATGTTATATCGGCAAGGTTTGTCAATTATCAAAATGGGGGAGATTGTTGGCCCATTGGTCATGGTCAAACCTGATTTTAATAATTGATCAAACTCTGTCTCGATATAAATGCAAGTCAATTCAGATGTTTATCTACGACGTTTTGGACACTGCTCAACGATGGATATCTACTATGTTCAAGAATGAAGCTGTTTGCCACTCAGAATGTATTTTCTTCAAAGCAATGTAATTTTTTATTTTATTGAGTCTAGGAATACATTGTACACCAAGTCGTGCTGGCAAATACGCTGTCCGAAATCGTTTTTCAAAATCACCCTATCTTTTTAAAAATGACCTATGTTTTTGAAAAATATCTTTTTTACAAAAAGCTTCTGAAGGACTTTTCAAAAAGCCAAAATTAATTTTCACAAAAATCAACTGGCAGAACCCTAGCAGAACTCGGCCAGAGTTCGGCCAGAATTCGGCCAAGTTGAACGTTATGTGAACATTTGATTTTGAACTTGGTCTTCCTTCAGTTACGGTTTGTTACAAAGAGTTCTGTCCGAATTCTGTCCGAATTCTATCAGAGTTCTGTCTTTGGAAAAACTATAAATAGAGAAGGATTTCGATCATTTTAAATCACCAATTCACTTTCAATCTCTTCTCTTCTAAAGCTTACATTTCTTCCAAAGAGTTCTAAAAAGCTTCCATTTTCTAATCCCAAGCCAGTTACAATCCTCTAGTCGATTCGCCAGTACGGTGCGGTCTAGAAGTTTTAGAGCAATTGTAATCAGAGGCTTGATTGAAGATACAACTCTTCACAATTGAAGTTGGTCGAGTTTTTCGTATCAAAGCTCGCGTCTGTAGAAGTTGCAAGGACTTCGTATGAAAACTTGCGAGATTTTTCAATAGTGGATTCAACTGGAAGCTAGAGTTCTTCCGACTGGACTAGTCCTCACAAGAGGGAAACCAGTATAAATCTTGGTATTTGCGTTTGCCTTCTGATCACCTTTTTATTACTGTCATTTATTTTGTGATTATTATTATATCTGTGATCTAACTGCTAACAAGTTTTTTAATTAGCAATATTCCGCTGCCTACTCTATTCACCCCTCCCCCTCTAGTGTATTCTGCTTTACGATTTCGTTCCTACACATTTGACCCAATCTAGATTTACCCCACTGAGTCATATTTACTTCCAACTTGAATTGGAGACGCCATTTTGACCCAAACTTGTCGACCCAAGATATGGACACGGACCATTTTGAGCCTACTACACACATGTCACTTGTGTCCCATCCAATTGAGTCCATGTGTACTATTTATTTATCCATAATTATAAATGGCTAATTTAACTTATTTTAATCCTTAAGACTCAATTAGACCCAGTTGTGACCTAACCCAACTCAATTGGACCCAGCCCAAGCACCATGACATCCCCCTAATCCAAACACATAACACCAACTATCCCTACATAACACCAAACACTACATGTAACATCACCATACTCTCTCTCTCTCTCAAACACTCATACTCCTCCTTCCTATTTTTTAAACACCCATACTTCCCTCTCTCTCCTCTCTCTACTCACAACCTTCCCCTTACTCCTCTTAGTCCGACAGCACCACCTCCACACCATCATCTACATCATCCTCACCAGCCATCACCCCCTCCTCTTCACTTTCTTCTCCTCCTCACCATCCTCTCTATCATCATCCCCAACTCCTTATCTCTCCAGCCACAGCCGAGTAACACCCCACCACCTTCATCATCCTCATCTTCGTCCTCTCATCCTCCTCACCTTCATCATCTCCTCCATCACCATTCTCAACATCTCCCCCCTAGCCGAGCAGCCATTGCTGCTACTCGAGCTGCAGTTGCTGCCACTGCGTGCTGCTGCAACAGTCGCTTAGCCGTCGCTGTCGCGCCACCAGCGGCTACCGCACGCCACCCAGAGCCGGTCACAACCCCCTCTTTTTCCGACGAACTCAGGGCGGTGTCCCCCTAGCTGCCAGGTCGCAGAGCAGCCGCACGCGTGCCTGTGCAAACTGCTGTGCATCCGCGGCTGCCGCGTGCTCCCCGTGCCGTCGTCGGCCACCGCCGACCTCCCCTAGGCCTGCGATCCTCCAGGGAGGGATGGGCCACCTTTAGCGTCCCCCATCGACCCTTCGAAGTCGAGTGCGACGTCCCCGTCGTTGACGACTTTTCGACGTTCCCGCGTCGACGGGACGAGTTTTGTCGCGCCGTAGCCACTGTCCAGTCCCCTCACGGCGCCCCTCGCTGTCGTGGCGAGCCTACGACAGAGGTGAATCTCTTCCCTTCCTCTTCCATTCATGTTTCAATATATATATATATATATATATATATATATATATATATATATATATATATATATATATGTGTGTGTGTGTGTGTGTGTGTGTGTGTGTGTGTGTGTGTGTGTGTGTGTGTGTGTACCCGAATGTGTTTATACTCGTATATATATATATATATATAATACATGCATATATATATGTTTTCATATATATATATATATATATATATATATATATATATATATATATATATATATATATATATATATATATATATATATATCCCTAAATAATGTTTTTTAGTATAAATATGTATAAATGTTTTTCGAATATACGTAGGTATGTTTTCGTATAATATATTTATATATATATATATATATATAAAAAAAAAAAAATATATATATATATATATATATATATATATGAAACATCTATACGAAAATACATATATATACAGAAATGTTTATACATACCCATATGCGAAAACTTTTATATATATATATATATATATATATATATATATATATATATATATATATATATATATATATATATATATATATATATATATAAAATATATATATATATATATATATATATATATATATATATATATATATATATATAAATGGTTTCGAATATATAATATATATACAAATTTAGTATATATTTTTCCGTATAAAGATTACTATATCTAAATATACTTCTATATATACTTCTATATATATATATATATATATATATATATATATATATATATATATATATATATATATATATATATATATATATATATATATATATGATTTTCCCTGCAAGGTAATGCCTATATATATATATATTTCTAATATATATATCGAAAACTTGTATATATATGTTCTAGGGATACTCTTGTGTATTTATATATAAAATAGGACTTGTGTATATATAATTTCTATGCTTATACATATATGCTTCTAATGTGCACACTTGTGGATATGCCCCTGTACTTGTTGATATATGTCCCTAATATATATGAAGAGTTGTATGTGCACTTCCTTGGATAAATATAATTTAGTATTTGAATGAGACATCTAGTATAGATAAGGTACCCTCTACTTTGTGTATGAATATATGTGTGGTCCTGAATGTTCATTTAGCATATCGTGAGCCTTGGTTGTGTGATTGTAGGTTTCTTGGACGGCATGATCGAGACAGGAGGGATCGGAGCACTACTTGCACATTTCGGGATTGAAGGCAAGTAAACATTGCCTTGCATTATTGTTTTACATATACATCGTTATACTCTTGTTAGCGTAGACTTGGTTGGTAGAGACCGGGAATTATCTCGGGCATAGTCGATGATGGCATCGACACTTAGGGCTACCACTTGACCTAGCAGTAGGTGACGTGCCCTTGGTTGCGGAGTTGTTGTTACAACTCCCTTGACCATAACACGTGTTTCAATACGGCATTGAGTGAGAGCAGATCATGGCACGCGTTGTCACCCTCGACTTGCCATCAGTGCGAGTGGCTCATGTGACGGCACATATAGGGTAGTGATGGTTCTAGATAGCTGACTCTTCATAGAAAGCAGATGTTTGGGTCATGGATGCGACTTGTACATCACTGGGCGGGGAAGGCAACCAGTAGGCGTATGGGATAGACTGTTACTTTATTCTAGCCTCGGTGATACCCGGTTATGGGTCATACATTCACAAGGGGATACATCCGACAGCGGCCACTAGCTGCACGCTAGGTACGGTCGGAAGGTATACTAGTGTTTGTATGTTTATATCGGCTCGTGATACGACGTCGGCTCGTGCTCCGATGCCATTCCCTTATTTACCCACCCATACGTTCCGATATTGTCTTTATATGCATTCACTTAGACTGGTTAGCACACCCTTTATGTTATTATCAGTATTTATTTTATGGCATGTTCCTATTTGTATCTTGCTATATCCCCTGAGGACCTGGTTCATTTCCAGATTCCGACGAGCACACATACTCGACGATCTACGGTACCGGTGCTGAGGCGAGAGACTTTGCTGAGGACTACGAGGTCTACCCTAAGGAGTTTCCTTGACCTCGGTATGCTGCTACTTGGGCTGAGAGTTTCTTATCTAGTTAGTTGATACTCTTAGCTAGTTATCTTCCATTCATGTACTTTCATTTTGATGTACTGTGGGATTGTTTCCATCAGACTTGTATTTCCTTTCAGTTGTATTTGGACATTCAGACTACTCTGTCTTTACTTTCAGTACTTCCTTTGGTTAGTCTGTGGATGAGATTAGACGATTGTCTGTGTTGGTTAGTTACTTTTACAGCGTAGTACGCCTAAGTGAGTCCATTAAATTGGGCTGCTCACTCTAAGTCGTATCAGCCGGCCAGGTTAGGCCTTAATCCCATATATTTGGGAGTGGGGTGTGACACCAATCCTTTAATGATCTCTCTAAACGAAGTAGACAACTTCTGAAACAGATTTTTCCTTCATATTATCTCGAAAATTGAGCCCTAAGAGAAAAATATGAACGCTCTCTTAGTTTTTTTTGGATTTGTTCTATTGAATCTCTCATGTGAGCTTCTTGTTGTCAACCCCCTTAACCTCTAGGTTAAAAAAACACTAATTTAGTACTAGAAAAATCTATAAATTAGCCAAGCATCAATCATGGTCGTCATAATTAGATCACACGGTCCAAAAATATGTTGTCTTGGGCCCCACATCTGAACTGAATCCTGACAAATGGTATAAAATGGTGTACCGTCAGCATACACGGTTATGTTCAAACCCTCAAATAGGTTCTAGAATGAATCACATAAAAACTAGTATACCTTTGGTATACCGTCGCCGGTACACCTCCATTGTTGGTTTGGCTAAGTTTGAGCCCCGATTCAGCCACCGTTCCTCCATAGCCGTCGTTGCAACTCCCATCGATGCTTCACAATGTCCAGATTGTTCTTCCACACACCTCGAATCGAGGCTGGAATCCTAACCAACTCCTTGTCCAATATGATGGGAGATGTTGCCTCTATGGATCTTCAATTGGACTCCATACATGTCGTCCCACGACAGTGTTCCTTGTAACCTTTGTATCCAAATCCTAAATAAAACTCTCTTCCTATCTTAAATATTAATTTCAATACTCCTTAAATATTAATTTCAATGAATAATATAATTTCAATATTAATTATTAACAAAATATTGAATGTGAAGAGTGATCCAAACCGAATGACAATGAAGTAATTAAAATTACAAAAAAGGGATTAGTTAGCTTCCAAGCCAAGGGTTAGTTATAACTAACCATGTTAAAAACACATGTCAAAATAAAATGTAAAAAAAAAATGTTATTTGCAAATTCAAAATTTACCTAGACTCCACTATAAATACTCGTCTCTTCTAAGTCACCAATTCAATAATCCCAAAGAAATTCCCAACAGCCTTTCCCACTTCTCTCTCTTCCCTAACCGCCTAACCACCTCCGGATTCAATGAACTCCGACGAATCTTTAGCTCCACCGTGAGTTCTCCGGCGAACTCTCCTCGCCACCGGCATGGGCTTCCAGGTCGGACGTGTGGATCCCGAGAGATCCACCTTTGTCACGCCGATCGGGTGAAGCCGATCAGCTCTCCAACGACTGCGAACTACTTCGTGGAGCTCAGCGACGACGATGCCACGTCTCCGGCGAGCTCCAATGAGCATTCATCGATGATAATTCCTGCGGTGATCTTCGTCGAGCAGTGAAGCCGACG
The DNA here is from genome assembly GCA_029216955.1 of Iris pallida. Classification (NCBI taxonomy): domain Eukaryota; kingdom Viridiplantae; phylum Streptophyta; class Magnoliopsida; order Asparagales; family Iridaceae; genus Iris; species Iris pallida. The sequence continues at coordinate 1,808,987 of JANAVB010011200.1, read as the reverse complement.
TCTACTCCTCGAGTTCGTAGGTGCCAACTTCCGTCATCTTCCACAGAAATTTGGATCATTCGTCGCGGGTGACGGGCAAGAATCGATCCAGATTTTCTTTGATTTTGAACCTCAGGTATTCCCTCGATCCTTTTATCAAAATTTGAACTATTTGATTGAATTGATTCTCTAGAAACTAGGTTAGCAGGCCAACATTATTCCCAAATTTGGTTCAGTGATTCACAGATTTGGTCCATCAAAGTCTGATCCAAAGTGGCGTTCATCAACTGATGAAATTGTCTTTGGATTTGTAGCAGAATCCTGACCGAATTGTTCCAAAGAATTCCTATCTAATTATTTGAATTAGGAGAAGGTGTGATTCTCTCTCTATTCCATGTGTTTTGGTTTCATGAATTCGAAATTTGCACATCAGAATTCGATGGAGAACTTGGGAGAAATTAAGGAATTTCCTTGTTCTAATATTGGTTTTGTGGGCTATAGAGCTGTAGGCTCGGTGTCAACCCATGAACAGGGCACCTGGGCACTGGGCCGAACCCAGTATGTTGGGCCTATAGATTAATTAGCATTGGGCTGTTGGAAAATGAATGAAAAGATGGGTTTCAGGCTGAATAATATTAGTCGGCCTGCTTCCCCTTGCTATTGATCTCGAATCCTCTAGAATACTTTGTATCTTCATCTGTCTCCCGATTCTCGACCAACATGTCGACCTTAGCTATCATGCGTAGCACCTCTCGGACAACTAGGATCTTGCTGACATCAATAACTTGACCAAGATCAAAGTCTTTGACCTCACCATAAGTCTTGGCTTCTTGTCCCCGATATCTGCCTCCCACCGGAACGTATTTTTATTCCGTCGAGCTTCCTTACCTTGGCTGGTTCAACCAAGCAGACGGTACAATTTTATTAAGATTCAAGCTCCTGAACTTGTCCAGCTCCGTGTCCTATATTGTAGCACACCCATACACCTGCATCCGTGAGCAGAATATTATACATTGTGCATGTTGTTGATGACCCACAAATCCTCATGAACTGTGCAAATGGAGATGTGTTCGTCTCAGCTTGAGTTTGCTATATTCCTTGGTCTTCTTCTTGGATTCAAACTCCTAAAATCAATGTCACTCCGTTAAGTTTTGACAAACCACCCGTCACCAAAATTGGATTCGTGAAAACTCCCACCTGGAGATCGATCTCAACTGTCGTGGGACCAACAGACTGACCCTAAATCTTCGATGCACCTTCTTTCATCGCTTTGTTTTGACGAACCAAATCCTTCTCCTCTCTCAAAACATCTCAAAGACTCCCTTCAACAAGTTCTCGATAATCCACGAACTCCTATCAAATATTCTTTGAGCCTCCATCTGATGTCTATGGCCTACATGTACACCTCAACGGCTTGAGCTCGTACATACCATAGTATATATTTCTCGAGCCAACAATTGGGAACCTTTCGTAAGCTTTCAATCTTTATCCCCAAATATACTGTGACAACCATGTCAGCTCTTCCCTACCGATACCAACTTACAACGCAAACTTGATACGTGACAACCTCCCTTGAGAACAAGTTTCTCGCCAAACTCCATTGTTAAGTGCATGTCACGATGGTTACAATTGCACTTGTTCTCTTGTTGCCCATCTTTACACATCCAAACCTACTGATTTGGTATGACGTAAAGATTCTCCTCTGTAGAGTGGTGTTATACGACGCTCCTGTGTCTAAGACCTAGTTACTGTCATGACATGTGCCACAGGGTTTCTATATGTAGGTTGTTGTGATGATGAGATATCTCATGGCTACCTAATCGTCATTGCCTTTAGCCTTCTTATTTTTGAGCTTTATGTGGTCCATTTTAAAATGAACCGTTTTGTCACAGTTATAACAGTTCTCCTTACGGTCCACACTCGCAAGATCTAGAGAACTCTCCCTTATTCTCGACTATGACCTGTCTTTCCTTCCCATGAAAAGCAACCAATGTGAACTCCGGCGATGATTCTGTCTACCTATGCCGAATCTTCTTATTAAAGAACTACTTTTGATTGCCTCCATCATGACAAATCTATCAGGCACGAAGTTCCTTACAACATGATCAAAGTTTCCCAACTATCCAACAGATAACTTAAAAAAGCAGGACCTGAAGCTCATCCTCAATCACTATATTTATCGTCGACAATAGATTGATGATACCCTAAACCTCGTTTATATGTTGTGCCACTGAGGCACCCTCCGTGTATTCCGAGTTGACGAATAAGAAATGCCTTGTTGGCAATCATCTTTTGTTCGTACAACGAATGCAGCTTCTCTCATAATACTCATGGCGAAATCTCCATGGACACATGATAAAACACCAAATCATCCAGCCATTGGCAGATGAATCCAATAGCCTTTCGATCTAACCTTTTTCAGTCATCAACAGTTTTGTCCAATGGCTTGGCACTATCGTCCTCTAACGGACCATGCAAATATTTGCATCAGAGTAGATCATCTATCATTGGTTTTCCAGATTGTCCAGTTCCCTCCTGTGAGGGTAATCATACGTGTTCATCTATTCTGGAGACATGGTTGCACCTTCCCTTTCAAAAATCTAAAAGCTCCTATACCAATTGTGGTCCAAAATGTGCAAAAATGATGTCAATCTACCTGAAGATAACAAACTCTTGTCTCACACAAACACAAAGACAGATCAAACACAATATATGTTCGGTGACTATGTCACTTAGACAAATGTAAATCTATATATTCCAATAATATAAGATTGAATACAATATATATTAAATTCTTTGTCCCCAAGTTCAACCCCTCACCAATCTCAAGAAAGAAGATCGAAGAAGATACACAATGAAATAACTTATCCAACCCTGTGATGATCTCCCTGAACGAATTAAACATCTCCTCGAACAGATCATCTCTTCAGACTATCTCGAAAAGTGAGCCCGAATTAAGAGCAAAGTACGAACTTTCTTTTAGTTTTCTATGGACTTGCTCCCTGGAATCTCTCCTCCGAGCTTCTTGTTGGAAACCCCCATAACCTCTCTCTCTATATATGTTAAGAAACTCTAATTTGGGATTAAAAAAATTCCTAAATGATTCCAACGTCATTCTTGGATGTCCAGATTTGATCACATGATAAAAAATATGCTGGCATGGGCCCACGTCTGAACTGAATCTCAACAGACCCTAATAATAGGTTCGGGAATGAATAACCGAAAAACTAGTATACCTTCGATAAACCGCCATCAGTATACCGCCGCTGTTGTTTTAGCTTACTTTGAACCCCGATTCAGCCAACGATTCTCCATCGCCTTCGTCGCAACTCATGTCGACGTTTCACGTTGTCCATACTGTCCTTCCACGCAACTCGTATCGAGGTTGGAACACCAACAATAATCTCTATCCTATAATACTACCTCTTGGATGTTTTAGATATTCTCAAAATTCAACAAAATTAGTAACTAAGATAGATTAACTTCATATTACATGTGACAAGGGTTGTTAATGTTGACTTCTTTGGAATTCTATATACATTGCTCGAACTGAATCTTAAAAGCGATATTAATTTTCTTGGAAAAAGATGAGCTTTGAAGTAACTGAACTTTATTTTAGGGATACAATATTTCCAACCGAATATAATATTAATTTACTGTTGTAGGTACGACCGTACAAAACAACCATAAATTTTAATTAAACGAAGAGTAATTAATATATTGACCAGTATTGCCTACTTAAGAATTCATCATGGGTAGGACAGGAAATCGAACAAACGAGCTCGAACAAAGAGTGTGTGAAGCTCGGTTCGACTAAACTATTCGAACAAGTTTTATTCGAGTCGAGCTTAAAGTCGAACAAAAAAAAAAATGTTGTTTGAACTCTATTCAATTAGAGACTCGAAAGGATCGAACTCGACTCGATTTAGCTTGCGAGTTAGAACCAATACGAAATTCGAGCTAAGAACGAGTCAAAGTCCTATCAAACATGTTGTATAAAACTATCACACTGTTGCTCTCAAGGCATAAATTTTTTTTGTTGAACCATAAGAAAAATTGAGAAGATTAAAACTCTAGTGCATCAAAGCATCATCTAGACGTAATTTTTATGATTTGAGAGATAACAAAGATGAGTGATACAGTACAATGTAACATACGTATACTAAGGGAGTCCTAATACAAGAAACTGAATAGAGCTCGAGTATGTTTGCAAAAAATACCGAGACGAACAACCGAGTGAACTCGGTTCAAACACCCATTTGAAAAAAAATCGTTCGAACTTAGTATCAACAAGCCCACGAACGAGCTTTGAATTGAGTGGATCGAACCGAACGCGAACCATATGAATTGTTTTACAGCCATAATCTATGTTATCCGGACTCTCCACTTTAAGGAGAAGTACCCGTGTCGACCCTTTAGGACATGGGTATGGGTATGGAATCCGTATCCGATCCTCCATGGTGACAATCGGATCCTTCATGGTGACAATCAAAAGACTGGTAGTGAAGTAGATAGTTTATTTTAATGTGGTAGTGATGTATATAGTTTATTTTAATATGGCAATGGTGTAGATAGTTTATTTTAATATGATAGACTGGTAGTTAAGTAGTAGGGGAGCTGAAGGGACGGTCCCTTAGGGACTTATTCAACTAGTTGAGTAAAGTTTACTAGTAATTTATAATTACTGGTTGTCTTTTTACGAAACCTTAGTCATATCCCCGTACCCGTACCCAAAATTTGGATCCTTTTTAGCCGAGTCTGTGTGTCCTTCAATTATGAGTTTGAAGGGCCCGACTCTTGGATATGTACCCGTACCCGACACCCGTACCCGAGTCCAGGTAACATAGGCCATAATCATGAGTTGGAGAAACGAACAAATGTTTGCGTCAAATTTTTGTCTAGTTTTGTTTCCTCTTCCTGATTTTTTGTTTAGCATATATTTATCCTCTCCCAGCTTGATCTCTCACTATATATAGTCCACACTCACAAAGGGAGAAAGTCTTACTTTAACAGAAGAAGGTATAGTGTGTGAACATGCATTAGTACAATCTTTAGATAATATTATGTGAATCCTTGGTTTCTTAAAGATACAGTGTGAACATATCACTTAAGTTCTAAACTAATTTCTTTGCTTTATAACAAAACAGTAAATTTTATTAAGAACAACACCACCGAAAATAATGACCAAGAAGAAGAAGATGTTTATATGATTGGAAGAAATATAAATAATATATTTTATTGGTCATCAATTATCTAATGAATATTAGTATATTGGTAGATGATAAGAAAATGTCAGCTTTGTTATTTAATTTTGTTTGTGAAGTATGGGGAGAAACATCTCACCAATACATTTGTGGGCCATCCGACATGGACTGCATAAGGTTGGATATTAGTGGAAACGAAAAATAGTTCGATAGGGACTTGGCCCGCTTGGTGCAGGATAAGAGATTAAGATGCCAATTTGCGTACCTAGTTTTGCCAGGTGATTGTTGCTGATACGACCACATACTCCCAATGGAACCCAACTACATAAATCTACCATTGGATTTTCTTGACTCGTGACCCTCATCCTAACTCCCAATGCACGCATGTGTCCATATATGCATTGTCTCATGTGTCGATAAAAGTCTATTGCTCAAATTTGGTTTTATTTGAAGCAATGGATAATTGTGGTGAATTTGTCTTCACTGGGGCTCGAACTCCAACCACTTGGGCCTCATGCATATCTCTTAAGTCTTAACCACTAGACTAGTGGTCATTTGCTATATATATATATATATTTTTTTGAAGCAATGGGTACTTGTAGCGAACTCGCTTCCACTGAGACTCGAACTCCCGACCACTTGGGCCGCATGCATCACTCTTAACCACTAGGCTAGAGGTCATTTGCATTTGCTATATATATATATATATATATATATATATATATATATATATATATATATAAGAGAGAGAGAGAGAGAGAGAGAGAGAGAGAGAGAGAGAGAGAGAGGATGATTACCTGAACTTGGTCGCCGATGTTGATGATGAAGGCGTCGGGTAGGGGCTCGACCGTGATCCAGGCGTCTTGGTAGCGAACCTGGAGGCCCTTGACACGATCATCAGGGAGGAGCACCGTGATGCCACCTGGATCCGAATGCGAGGAGAGGCCGAGGGTGAGGCTGGGCTGAGGGCATTTGGGATAGAAATTTACCCTCATGCATGCCCCGCTATCGTCACCCCCGAATGCACTCAGTAGGCATTCTTCGTCCAATCCTAACCCCATCGACAAAACCTTGATCACTCTATGGCATAGCCTTAGCAATTCGTGACTGTACTCGTCCACCGTCTCCCTATCCAAATTCACTTCACAATTAGCCAATAAAAAACATAACATATATATATATATATATATATATATATATATATATATATATTTTCAAATATATATATATATATATATATATATATATATATATATATATATATATATATATATATATATATTTTCAAATATATATATATATATATATATATATATATATATATATATATATATATATATATATATATATATATATATTTGAAAAAATGGTAATTGTGTCGAACGCTCCCAATGGAAATCGATCTCCTGACCACTTGGACCGCATGCCACTGCCACTACCACTACCACTACCACTATATATATATATATATATATATATATATATATATATATATATATATATATATATATTTGAGGTAGCTTTTATTAGGGATGATATGAGTTTAAGTCACAAAAAACACTCTCTATATATACACACACAACATATATACATACAATATATATACAAAAGAGAGATCGGGATTTATGTTCTTAACTTAACGAGTAAAAAAGACTATATATATATATATATATATATATATATATATATATATATATATATATATATATATATATTTTGGAACCATGTAAATTGTTTCTTGAATCGCTTCCACTGGGATTCGAACTCCTGACCACTCGGGCCGCATGCATCTCTCTTAACCACTAGACTAGAGGTCATATATATATATATATATATATATATATATATATATATATATATATATATATATATATATATATATATATATATATATCTATCAACGTAAATGATTTTATTTCAATTTCTCCTTACTCATCTACACTAATTAAAATTGTTCATTAAACTTAAATCGACAACAAGGTAATTATATATAAAAAAAAAAAATTAATGGGATCGTCCTTTGCTCTTCCTTTGTCCAGTATAGGAGAGTAGCTACCGATCTACCTTATGGATGGCTCATGTGGTTAAGGTGTGATGCATTCTTCTTGTTTGGTTGAGTTCGATTTACCATGTTGAATATATATAACAAATATAAATTTTTTAAACAATTTTTTACATAATTATTTTTTTATAAATAAAATGGACCATGACATGCATACGGCTTAGATGGCTTACTTTTGAGCCGTTTTGAAGTCTCATTATATTATAGAAGATATACCGGATCAAAGGCCTCGCGGCGGGAGCCCTGCCCGGACCTATATATATATATATATATATATATATATATATATATATATATATATATATATATATATATATATATATATATATTGGAACCAGGTAAATTGTTTCTAGAATCGCACCCACTGGGATTCGAACTCCTGACCACTCGGGCCGCATGCATCTCCCTTAACCACTAGGCTAGAGGTCACTTGCAATATATATATATATATATATATATATATATATATATATATATATATATATATATATATATATATATATATATATATATATATATATAGTTTTATCGTAAATTATTTTATTCCAATTTTATCCTTACACATCTACACTAATTAAAATTGTTCATTAAATTTAAATGGACACTAGGTAATTATATATAGAAAATTTAAGGGGATCGTCCTTTGCTTTTCCTATGTGCATTACGGGGGAGTAGTTGCCGATTACCTTATGGATGGATAGATAAATGTTTGGATTCCTGCGATTATTGTTTAACAGGAATGGCTGAATATCAAAAACTTATTACACGAAATCTTTTTTTTTTTTTGAACAGATGGAAGGAGTAGGCATTATTGATGGAGAGAAGTAATAAATTAGGATTTGGCAGGACCAATATATGTTATAAACTTCTGGAATCCAATGGTAACTTCGTAAAGTTGATCATTATGAGTGTTACAATAAGTTCGACAAGGTTCAATGGCAAAAAGAAGGGGACTCGCTAGCTAGTTTTTTATTACGTATCAATGAAATGGGAAAATCCGTAAAAATTATTCTTGAAAAACGGACTAAGGTGGTCCGCGACCTAGCCAACTTATATAATTAAATGGCGTCACTGTATGGATAGCATTTTTTTTTTGTGAAAATAGTTATCTATTATTGTATAATTGATGGATAGAGGCAAAGATTATGAACTATGCAAGTTAATAATAACATTTGATAAAATGAAAGTGGAGGCTCCGGTGTATAGAGTGAACCTCACAGTTTACGAAGTTAACCATAGAAACAACAGAACTCATTATTTATATTTTTTTTAGTATCGATATTTTTTATTATTTCTAAGTATAATGTCTGGAAGTGATAAAAAATCGTGGTTGGAAAGGTCTTCCATTCTTTACCTCAATTAATTATGATTTTTTTCTTCATAATAGTATTTACACGTAACACTCTCTCATAAATTACTATAAAATGGATTAAAATAAATTATTTTTATTTAATTGTTGCATGTAGAGTAGCTAATTAACTATTAAGAAATGTTTGAATGTATACTTGACTTATATCTATACTATTATATAATGAGAAAAGTATGCTTCACGGTGAAAGTTCTTATTCCAAAAATGCTCTCATCTATGTTTATTAATTAAAATTGTTCATTTATACAATTATATATAATATCTATACAATTTTTTTATAATATCTATACTACTATATAATAAAAAAAAGTAGGCTTAAATTTTTTATTCAAAAAGTGTCCTCATCTATGTTTATTAATTTAAATTGTTCATTAAATTTATTATGGTTAGTTATGGAATTACAAATTTTCATTAAATTTATTATGGTTAGTTATGGAATTGCGTATATCGAAGAAGAAGAAGAAGAAGAAGAAGAAGAAGAAGAAGGAGAAGAAGAAGAAAATTAAGAAAGTTGTTAACTGCTACTTCCCAAGTATTATAAAATACGTGCAAGGCACGTGTTGGTATACTAGTATAACATAAAAAAAACATCTAGACTACATCGTTGAACTTTCATATTTTAAAATATCATTTTCCAACCTTTTATATATATATATATATATATATATATATATATATATATATATATATATTAAAAAATATATATATTAAAATATGCTTAAACTAATTAAGGGTCAAGCATGTACATTATCCAGCTTCCCACTAACATAATTACTAACCACTAATAATTACTCACTTCCAATTGCAATAAATGTTCAATATCCAAAAATAAATTACTTCATGAAGTAAATTTAAACTATTTTCAAATAGATTTTTATGCAAGTATATATTTAAAAGTGAAAAAATATATAGAGAAAGGACGTGTGCATTGCACGTGCCCGACTTCTAGTGTATATAATCTTTTATATATATATATATATATATATATATATATATATATATATATATATATATATATAAATTATAAACCTTCCCACTGACATAATTTATTACCCACTAATAATTATACACTTCTAACTACAATAATTAACTAAATAAATACTCACCATCTCAAAGTTAAATTTATTTAAAAATATTCTAAAGTAAATTTCTTATGCAAGTGTACATTTAGAAAAGAAAGATAAAAAAGATAAATTATGCGTGCAAAACACACACACAACTTTCATTGTATATAACCAAATACGTTAATTATCCCTATGTTTCATACTTATTACAGAAACTACCCCTACTTTGAAACTAATTACGCGGACCACCCCTATAGTTTCTATTTTCTATAAAAATATAACACTAACTACCCCTATGTTTTATAAAATTTCTAAAGGAAAGGGGTGGTGAGTGTAATTAGTTTCAAATAGGGATAGTCTCTGTAATACTCATGAAACATAGGGGGGGTTGGTGTATTTATTTCTAACCAAAATTTCCTCTATTTGATGTCTATTTTTATTATTAATATAAAAGTTGATGGATCCTTGGGGAATTACCTCAACGTGGGCGGAGAGGCGGGCCACTTGCCATGGTTCTTGAGACACAATGGGACGAGATGAAGGAAGTAGTAGTCTCCCCAATCGAGGATGGCGCCCTTCTGTATCCCGAGCCGGCTCCCGTACCCTTCGTAGGTCTTGGGAGAATTGGCATAGAGCTGCTTCTCCTCCATAGGGAGGTGGAAGAACTCTCTCCAATCCTCCCTCGCCCTCCTCATTAGCTCCGGGCTGACCTTGTGGTTGACCGCCTGGAAGAATCCCCAGCTTCTGCATGCTTCGGAGACGGCATGTACCGTCTCCTCGCAGTTCAGGTCGACCACGGGGATGTTGATCAGGTTGTCAGCGTGGGTAATATCGAGCTTGCCTCCTACGTCGTTGACGTACGGTCGTTCCGATGGCGGCTTGATGTACCTGTCGGGGATGACGGCTGCGCCGCTATCGGACAAGGATTGGACGCGGACAACCGGCTCTGGCCACTCTTGAAGGCAATCCATGTGCCTGCCTGCCTGCCTGCCTGCCTGCCTGCGTAAATTATTATCTTGCGAGGACCCTAACAAGGAAATATCTACAACTATTATAAATTAAACGTGACTAAAATGTGGGGTGTTGAAGTGAAGGGAGGGTGGAGGCTGTTTATTTGATTTTTAGTTTTCTAGTGTCACTTGAGGTTGACGGGCCCGAACATGTGCGCGTTTACAATTATTATGTATGGAACGGGAAAATAAAATGCTTAATCGCTGATGGAATTAGTATTAAAATATCCCATAATAATTGATGATGTGTATCAGACCGAAGCAGAGGCACGGAAGTAGTTAAAACTATTGCACATACCTATCCATTGGTGGCCTTAATCTCACTGTCAACCAATTACAAAAGGCAATGGGGGAGAAGGAACGTCTGCATTCCAAGTACAGAGACGTGATATTAATATAGAATATTGGCGTCCTCGATAGGGACTTGGCGCGCGCGGAATTATTGCTGCAGGAGAAGAGATTATGCATTTATATATATTTTGAACGGTTGAAAAAGGTGCAGGAGAGGAGATTTAGATGCCAATTTGCTTACCTAGTATTGCCAGGTGATTGTTGCTTAGCATAATACAAGTACATACTCCCAATGGAACCCAACTACATAAATCTACCATTAGATTTTCTTGACTCGTGACCCTCATCCTAACTCCAACGTTATATATAATATACACAACTAGAATTATAAAAGATAGCAAGGCCATCTCCAATGGGGATTTTCTAAAATTGAGGTTCTATCCTACTTGGCATTGTAATTTTGAAATTTTCTATCCTAGTTGATAGAGTTTTTGCATAGAAATTGCAAACATAAAAAAACACTCTCCAATATTTCACCATTTCTATCGTACGTGACAACAAATGAAAGAATCAATTTAATGGTATGAGATCTAATATTAATTGGTATGAGAGACGTAGAATTTATATGAGAGTTTCTACATATAGAATTCCTCATAGAAACTCTCCACCTACATCCGTCACATAGGATAGATATTAACAGAGCAACGAAGCAGGATCCTAGAGGAGGTCGCGTGGGATCCCGGCCGACAAGAAGGGGAGGACAGAGGAGGGGACCGCCTCCTACTGGGTGGGGCGACCACCGGTGGCAGGTGGACCACCGTTCAAAGGAAAAAAATGATTCAATGCTGGCCGAGGTGGACGATATGGTGGAGGAGGCCACGAGATGGTACAGCGGGAGGGGCAGCAAGTTGGAGGGAAGCGGAGGAACCGCCCGGGCGACCGCCGGAGCATCCAGTGGCAGACAGGGCCGGGCGGGACTCACGGGAAAGAAGGAAGCGGCGTAGCACACAGAGCACAGTCGGGACCCAAGGTGTGGCAGCCGACGAACTCAACGCTCCCTTCGAGCGCCACTCTGAAGAGCCACGCCGAAAGAGAAGAGTAAGCAACTGGTGCAGGAGGAGGGGGAGCGGCCTGCGTCTTGGGCGGAACGGCTACGAGGGAACACAGGGAACTCTATGGGGGAAGATGCAATATATCGAACCGAAGAAAGTTGCCAACGGGGTTAGAGCTGTATTTACGGAAGTCGACATCAAGGAAACGACATAATACTGGAGGAACACAGTAATTCTCTATGTGTTGGGAAACAGACCATCTTCGGTCAAATCAGGACGTACGCACATCGAGTTTGGTGTCCGAAGGGAGCTCTGGAATTCTTTTCGAGAACGAATTTTACTATGTCAGGTTTCGTATGAGGGAGGACATGGAGTGGGTTCTCTAAGGGGGTCCTTGGACCTTCGATGGTAGATTAATTATAATGAAGGCATGGCCCCAGGATTCGCGCTGCGAAAGAGAAGTCCTACAATCGGTCCCAGTCTGGATTTGCCTTCCGGAATGGCCAATCAATTTCTGGAGCATAGACATGATGATGAAGATGGCTAGTTTGGTGGGTAACCCGATCAAAGCGGATGAGGCGATGACCAACAGAACGCAGGTGGGCTATGCACGTATATTTGTAGAGATTGTCGCAAATAAGAAGCTGCCGCAGACGCTGGAGTATGAATTATCATAGGGCAGGTTTACTCGCAGCGTGTGGAATATGAGTGGATCCCACCTACATGTTCCAAATGCAAATGTTTTGGTCACCCGGAGGAGTGCAAGGCGATGGGGCAAACTTCTCAGGAAACAAACATGAAGGAAGTAGATACGAACACGACCAATAAGGGCGCAGGGGATAGACTTGGAGAGGGTCAAATGTCGAGGAATGCTGATGGACAAAATTTGGAGGGTATGGAGGGAATGGAAGTAGAGTGGGACAATAGGGCTCAAGCACTACAGGAAAAAAGGGACCAAGTTGTGCAGCAATACAGGGAAGTTAAGGAGGGCGGATTGGCTAGCTCGGCTAATGATCACACAGGAACGGTGGCAGCAGAATTGACCTCTAATAGTATCCATGTGTTATCTCAAAGACAATACAAGGAGGCCACTGGGTCAGAAAGTATGAACACGACAAAGAGCATGGTGATATTCCAAAGCCAATACGCCGGGGAGGGGAGCGGTATGATTACCAGGGGAGGACGTAGGTATGGCCAGGAAGTTTGAAGGTGGATCCGGGACACATGAACAAGGCTCAGAAGTCCATAGGAAGGAAGCGACATGCAGGACCTTTACGGAATGATGCGGAGGGGCGCATGTATGGGGGAGCTGCAAGGGAGGAAGGCCTATGTGTAGACAATCCGCGATGGGTAGAGGTTCACCGAAACTTGGTCCTAAGCGGTCTACTGGAAGATGGTGATCAACTAGACAACTCTCAAGAACTAGCGGCAGATGCCATAGTGAATCGGACTGAAGTGGCTGGCACAACCCTGGTGCCAGCCTTGGCGGCTTGGGGGGGGGGGGGGGGGGGGGGGGGGACAAAGTTAATTAATGTTAGTGATGGAATAGAATGTGCGAGGCGCCGGCTCGCTAGGGAGATGGAAAGAAATATGTGACGTTGTTCGAAGTGAAGAGTGCGGATAGTTGCTTTGTTAGAAACAAAAATAAATCAGCCAAGATTTTGGACAAGCGAACTGCTTCCAACTGGAAGGAGGTCAATAACTTGCACTTATGTAATATGGCAAGAATTTGGGTTCGGTGGGATACGCGCAGCTGGGATAGACAGCTCCTGCACATTTCAGAACAGCTAATTGCCCTGTTGTTCACTTACAAAGGTGGACTTCGGTTCGTCTTCGGGGCTGTCTATGGACATAACGACAGGGCAAGGAGAGGGGAGCTTTGGCGTGAACTGAACCAGATCAGTAGGAGCATGGAGGGACAACACAGGGATCCCGTTGTTGGTGATGGGAGATTTTAACTCTATTCTCTACCGACATGAGAAGGTGGGTGGACGTGAGGTGCCTGACTACATTCTGAATGAATTCGAGGCTTGCTTTCTTTAGTCAGGACTCCAGCCTCTAGAACGAACATGCCATCTGTGGTCTTGGCATAACAAGGTGACACACAAACGTGTTGCATGCCAATTGGATCAAGCGCTTCGGAACAATGATTGGTTCAAACTTTATCCGGATTCGAGAGCGGAGGGGCTTTCAGCCGGGACATCAGACTACTCCCCAACTAGGGTCCGATTAGTCCCACTATCTAAGAAGGCCGGCCAACCCTTCCGTTACAATAATAGGTGGTCTCATATGGAGGGATATGAAGAAATTATGCAACAGGCGCTGGGAAGATCTACTCATGGGACCGCCCAATACAGACTAATTACCAAACTTAAATATGTGAAGCAAAGACTGAAGACGTGGGCCACACGCATGGACCCGCAATCACTGAGGAAGAATGCCTCCGGGATCTTCAATCCCGCCTACAACTGGACGTGCTGAACCCCGGACTTGCCGAGGAAGAGAGGGGAGTTAATTAATTGTACCCTCCATTGTTTGTACGCATTTTGGTAACTGTTCCTGTTATTTTAAAAATAAAGAACACCTCTCTGTCTACTTAATTTTTCATTCATTTTCTTCTATGCACCAGGGGGGTGCAACTAATTAACTCTATAAACCAGGGAGTGTTCTTTATTTTTAAAACAACGGGGACAATTATCAAAATGCGTACAAACCATAGGGGGTACAATTAATTAACTCGAAGAGAGGGCCCAATGTTGCAAGGTGGGGGTTATGAGGATGGGGAACAGATCGAGATGGCGCAATGTGCCAAATGTTCGTGGTTGCATGACGGGACCGTTGTACTCAGTTCTTCTATGATGTGGTGAGAGCTCGGCATCATCGGAATCACATTAGCAAACTTATAGATGACGAAGGCCGGGAAGCAGCAGCTCCGGAAGCTATCCGCGAGGTGGTCGTCACACTACAAGAAAAAGCATCTTTTATGGCAACGACTTATGGCAAGATAAAATATTGCCATATAATACAGTCATAATACGACAACATTAACATTGCCTCAGTAGACAAGGTATTTTATGGCAACAATTAATATTGCCAATAATTGTCAAATCTTATATGGCAACAAGAACGAATGCCATATTTGATGGGATCATTTATGGCAATAATAACGCTTGCCATATATGATTGGGATATATTATGGCAAGTTGGATTTCGCCATCATATATTACGATTAAATAGTTACCTTCAGGTATTATACTGAACTTTACAATCAAAATAGTTACCTTCAGGTGTTCCCAGAAGTTGTCTGCCAGAGGGTTGTCTCTGCCGCGTGCAATCGAGTTCTCCTCGCCCTGGTCTCCCCCGAGTAGGTGGCAAATATCATCAAGAACTCGGATCCGAATAAAGCGCCAGGGCCAGACGGATTTGGTAGCCAGTTCTATAAGAAGCATTGGGACAAATCCAAAGTGTTGGTAGCAGTTTCAGACGTTTTTCAGACGAGCATACTGATTCGTGAGTTAAATCACACATTTCTTACACTTATCCTGAAGAAGGAGGGGGCGACGTCGTTGATCGACTTTCGACCAATTGCCTGTTGTAATTACCTGTATAAAATTATTACTTATTTGATGTGCCAAAGAATGAAAGGGATTATGAAGGAACTGATTTCGCCAAACCAAGCGGCCTTCATAGCTGGACGAGACATAGCAAACAACAACTTGATAGCACATGAGATGGTGCAAGATTTCAATAAGCCAGGAGGGGACCGGACATGCATTAAACTGGATATTCGAAAGGCATATGACACTGTTAATCGGGACTTTGTTTGCCATGTGATGCTTATTATGGGATTCCATCAGACATGGGTGGACCGGGTCCGCGAGTGCATCACCACACCGTCCTTTTCGGTTCTGATTGGAGGACAACCGTATGGATTCTTCAGAAGCAACAGAGGGCACCGTCAAGGGGACCCTTTATCCCTATACATATTTACTATGGTGATGAAGTACTTCTCTTGCCTCATGGAGCCAGCTATGATTCGGAAGCACATTATCCCTCTCCAAAGATTGGTACAGCCCCACATCTCTCACTTAATTTATGCGGACGATCTTTTGATTTTTTTAAAGCCATCAGGTGGAGGCATGACGAGATTGGCAAATATATTAGAAACTTTTGGACGACACTCGGGGCTTACACTGAATCGAAGAAAGAGCAAGGTCTACTTCAATGCACATTATCCAGGGAAAGAGGAGCTCGCCAACGTGTTCGACGTAGATCGGGGAGAATTACCGGTCAAATATTTAGGCATCCCTTTTTCGGTGAACTATGCTAGAGATCAGGAGTGTCAGGGGTTGGTAGAGTATGCTCAGAAGAGAGTCGAAGGGTGACATGCCCAGAATCTATTATTTGGTGGACGTATAGATCTTGTGAGATCTGTCATTACTTCCATTGCCCTATATTGATTACAGGCTATCTTACTCCCAAAGACAACCATCTTGGGTCTTCTTGCTACTTCCGCCAAATCATTTCTGTTTCTATGTATATTTTTCCTTACTTGTTGGTAGTGGATTTGTCTCCGCCCAATGTATTGTACGAAGACTTATTACGGTTGATTATATGATATATTTTATTCTTCATTTGTGGACGAGATTAGATTACTCTTGGTTTACTGCATTTTACAGCTTATGTATTCATACGAGGTTTCCATATATTGGAGTATACTTCGTATGTATGCAGCTGGCATGTCGATGTACCTAGTCCTACGTATTTTGGGACTGGGGCATTACACACATATACATATATATATATATATATATATATATATATATATATATATATATATATATATGAGATTTGGAGCTATCTGTCATGATGAGCACATTTCCAGCTCACCGTCGAGTGGGGCACCTCCTTAGGACACATGTATCTTACTGCAGTGTGTCTGCTATACTTTTTTTTTTGCTGAGGTTACTCCAGTAGCAGCAGGTGGGTAACTGGACTTGGAAATCTCTTTGCATCTTGTTAGTAACTAGGCTTGTGATAACCCTAGTTAGTTAAAGTATCAAGTCGTACTCATTATTTGGCCGTGATTGATGGATGGAGTCATTCCAGTCCAATCTAGTTTTGTCTAGGCAGTGTCTGTATATTTATTTCAGTACACTATAATTTATGCATTACCTTGTCAAAAAATGATCGAAGGCTAAGTTCTGTTCAAGAGAAGGGTTACAATCTCGGTCCTTGTTTGGTTTAAGGGTTGTAACTTGGCTTCCAGAATAGTTCCTAAGTCATCTTATCATTTGTCGTCCTATTCAGTACTCACATTCTATACATGATCTTACACTATGGTTTATGCTTTACCTTGTCGATAAATAATCGGAGGCTAAGTTCTGTTCAGGAGAAGGGTTACAATCGGTCCTTGTTTGGTTTAAGGATTGTAACTTGACTTCCGAATTAGTTTCTAAGTCCACTTATCATTGTCTTTCTATATAATTCTTACATGCTCACATGTTCAATTATCTCACAAGCTATACATGACTCCCTATGCCGGGTCACCATGCTCTTATGACCCGCTATCTCACAAGTTCACATGTTCAATTGCTTATACATATTCGCAAGCTTCTGTTTACTTAACATGTCTACACTTTATATTATATTGCATGATAATTACTTTATGCTCCAAGATGCTTACTTATTGTCTTCCTATGTTCGGGATAAGTGCATTGGTAGTGCACGAGTCTCGATCTGCCCTTACTCATTTGTATCTCTAATTGTTGATGTTAGTAATTGCTGGTTTTAGTTCATAGTTTGGCTTCCTTTATGGTACTTGCTATTGGGGGTCTGACCCCACTGGTTTTGTTTGGCCAGATCTGATAGAGAACCCAGAAAATCTTCCGTACCATCTACTCGACGGTGACCATCCAGAACACCAGAGTACCCAAGTGGGTTTCTCATTTTATTCTTCCACTGGTTATATACATGATTCTTTTGTGGCATTTAGCCTCCGAGCACGTGTTTAGCTCGTGTTTTGGTTCTTGACATTTAGCCTACGTGCATAAACATGATGTGCGTATTCTAGACTACAGCTAGAGCTATCATGTATGACTAATACTCTTGCTAGTTTCTCCATTTTGTATTACTAGCTTCATGATCATCCATGTATATATGGTTTGGGACACTTTACTATGGTATGTCTGATGATCATACTTATTGTACCTTATATAATTGCCTGTGATTGAGATACCTAGGATTGTTTTAACCTAAGATCGACTGTTGGCTTGTAGAAGTAACCCCCATGTCTTGACAGCTTATACATGATTTCGGAGTACTGGTGTACTTTGGTATTGCGTAGCTAGCCATGTCCGTCTCCACTTGCCAGTATTCTAGTTTTGGGGCATGACAAGATATCACCATTCGAGGCACTGTACGGGCGCAGATGCCATACACCCTTGTCTTGGGATGACGTTGGAGAGCGATCTTTATTGGGACCTGAGATGGCTGTAGATGCAGCCGAGAAGGTGAAGCTCATTAGAGACCGGATTCGCATTGCGCAGGACAGACATCGGCACTGGGCCGATAGCCACCGCAGACCTTTGGAGTTTATGGTACAGTTTAGGGATAAGATTACAACTAGGAGTTATTTTGTTTGTGATTTTGTTTGATCATGTTTGAATATATTAATAATTGAGACCTTGTTTATGATTAGGTTGGAGATATGGTTTTCTTGAGGATATCTCCAACACATGGTACAATACGTTTTGGTGGAGGTGGGAAGCTTAGCCCGCGCTTCATTGGACCTTTTGTGATCAGCGGGAGAGTCGGTGACGTGGCTTACAGGCTAAACTTGCCACCTGCACTAGTGGAAGTCCATAACGTATTCTACATGTCACAGCTGAGACGGTATGTGGCAGATCCTAGTCATGTACTCGATCAGTCAGAGATTGAGGTGGGACCTACTCTTAGCTATCCAGAGCAGCCTGTGGAGATTCTGGATCGATGAGAGAAGGTTCTGAGAAACCTTGGTTCGTGTCGCATGGAGGCATCATTCTCCAGGAGAGTCTACTTGGAAGCGGAAGGATGAGATGCACGAGTGATACTCAGCTGTCGACTCATTCTGGGAAGATGATCGTCATTGGCTTGAAAGAGGGATTGAGCTCCTCTGTTTGTTGTTGGCCAGCTCTCGGCAGCCTGATTGTCAGTGGCTCCGTAGTGGCTCTCGGCACTTGGCCAGACCTTGGCAGTTGGATTATCATCTACTCCTTTTGTACAGTGAGCACCGGGAGACTCGTTATTTCTCTACGTAGAGTGGCTGTGAGAGGTGCCGTCTTTCCTGGTTTGCGGGATTGGAGATGGATTCTCAAGGGTTTCTCCGACCCCACAATTGCCTCTGTCTGTCTTGAGCATCCTCCTTGATCAGGTGCCTCTTCGAGTTCTCGTACAAACAGTAATTCGAATAGTAGGATTCGACCCCTTTGAAGGGATCGATGTCAGCGAATTCTATTCTGACGAAGCCGTGCTTGTCAACGTACTTGAAGCACTGGTGTAATGTAGAGGGCACGATCATGTAATCGTGTATCCAAGGACGCCCGAGAAGAATGTTGTAGGAGGTGTCTGCGTCGATGACATAGTAGGTTACTTCCAACTGAAGGTCGCCGATTTTGCACTTCAGGCGAATCTTCCCGATGGGATAGCTTCTTCCGGAATTAAAGCCGTTGATGGCGGTGCTTGTAGGAGTCTGCCGATGCATAGGGATGCGCAGATGGTGAAGCAAGCTCTTCGGAATAATGCTTATCGAAGAGCCAGGATCAATGTGCATCAGATCCACCTTGACGTCATCGACGTATCCAGTATAATACAGAGGGCGATCGTGCAAGTTGGTCTTGATAAGCATGTCCTGCGGAGTGACACGATATTAGGCATTGCACCGGTACAAGCACTGTCCTGGGCATCTGCTGGCAAGCTCTCTCTTGTGAGCTTAACTTGAGCCAGATAAGCATCAGCATTTTGAAGTACGTCACTCAGGGCGACCCGAACATCCTTGGAGAGCCTCAAGAGCTCGTATAATGACAACTTGGCCGGTGTGTTGGCCAATTGTGCCAAGAAGTCAAAGTTGTAGGGCCTCTCCAGCCCATGAGGCGCCTCTTTTCGGAGCGGCTTGTCAAAGCGAGTCTCCTTCGGCCTAGGCTTGTCGGTCGTCGAAGGCTGAGAAGGTCCTGGAGCATCAGCAGCCGCCGACTGATGATCTTCAGCCGAGTTACCCGATGGGGGTTGTTTTTGTGCATCGGATCGGGTAAGGACAGTTGTCGCTTCTTCGATGTCAGCCGAGATTGTGCGGCAGGACTTGACTTTTCCACCCTTCTTCTTGCCAGTAGAGGGTGATGCTGGCTGGGTTACTTCAGATACTAAGTCCTGGTGGACCCACATGACCTTCCTTCGTGATGTGGTGAGGGGTACCAGCACAGCAGCCTGGTCTCGGGGAGGTGGAAGATTAGCGACCTCCATCTTTGCCCGGGGAATGGGTATTACTCCATCTTGAGTCTTTGTCGGAGGGAAGCTGTCGAATTGGACCGATACCATGTTGGCCGCCACAGTTACCTCCTCGAAGTCAATGGCCAGAGCCTTAGAGTCGATCAGGTTCTGGATGTACCGCTTCAATTGGAAGCAGTCTTGAGTAGCATGATGGATGTAGCGGTGGTAGTGGCAGTACTTTGGGCTTTCCATCTCTGCGGGCCGAGGCTCACGTCTCGGTGGAGGGAGCTGAATCCTATATCCTTGTATGAGCATGTCAAGGATGGGCTTGACATGGTTGTCTTCGAAGGAGTAAGTCATCTGCGGCCACTGCTTCTCTGCTGGTTTCGGTTCGAGCTTCGGGGCTGTATCGGCCACCATAGCCTGTTTGTCCTTGTTGTCTCGGTTGTTGGAGGGATTACCATCGTTGTTGTTATTGGCATTAGGACATTTGCCCTTGTCCTCTCCTTCCGAGATTGCAACACCAGTTGGCGAGCTTTCTTCAACTTGTCTTCTGCGCTAGTGGCGCTGATGATGAAAGTCTTCCAGTCCTTGAACTGACTTTCGCCGATCCAGAGGCTGATTGTGGGAAGCAGCCTCTTTTGGCAGATTTCAATCAAAGAAGAATCTGGATTTCCAAAGGGTAATTTCATCGCGGTTTGGTGAAACCGCTCAATGTAGTTCCTTGTCAGCTCCTTCTCACCTTGAACAACGTCCATGAGGGTGGACATTGTCACATCTTATCCTACCTCGTAGAACCTTTCAAGGAACATGTTTTTGAAGCCGATGAAGGAATGGATGCAGTTGTCCGACAGATTGTGGTACCAATCGAATGCTACCCCTTCCAATGCCCCGATGAACAACCGCTTGAGGATGGCATCGTCATGAGGCAGATGGTCGGTTGTGACTTCAAAGTAGGTGATGTACCGGCTCGCAAATGTCTTTCCATCATATGGATTAATGTTAAATGGCTTATATCTTGGTGGGAAGGGGACATCTCTCTATGCAGCAGGATACGGTTGTCGTATCCTGAGGTCTTCGGAGGTTTTTCGGGCGTAAAACATGGCCCGGAGCTCCTGGACCTCTCGTCTTGCCTCCCTGGCCTCGTTTGCAGCGGTGGGAGCCGACATTCCAGGAGGATTGTCGCCCAGGTTTGGCACAGTTGAGTTTGAGTCCGTATTGAACGTGGGACCCAAGCTTGTTTGGCTAGGCGTCCTTCCTTGCAGAGTCGGTAGGGCCGCTTTAATCTCGTCCACGGACTTGACCAAGTATGAAGTATGGCCTCCAGAGTGTCGATGCTTTGGCGATTACTGGGACCGTCTTGGTCGTTGTTCGTCATGAACACCGTCCTCACATGAGGAGAGATGGAAGGAACGATGGAGGAGGTGCCCTCTGAATCATACCCTTGTACCGAAAAATCGTCGGGGTATGTAGGAATGTTCTCCTCTGGTTCGGACTCAGAGAAAGTGCTACCCCCTGCATAGGAGGCTGCCTCGTCTTGGGACCCGTGGACGTCCTCAGGGACGTCCGGATCCACTGCATCTGTGGGGCGAATTGCTTCCCCTGGTGCATCTTCTTGGAACACCGGATTGTTGTGGACGTTCGGAGGGGTGCTACCCCCAGCTTCGGCTACCCCCCAGAGATGTAGATGATGAATCTCCAAGTATTAAAGATTTCGTCTTAGAGCGGGTGCCCTGATAAACTCCTCCAGTGGTGGTTGTGGACAACCGCCTAGATGAGAGTTTCCTAGCCGCGCTAGGAGAGATCGTCGGACTGGAAACATTTATCTTCTTCCCCGCCTTGTCGGTAGGGATCTTCCGAGCAGAATTGCAGGAGGCAATATGAAGCGCCTTGTCTCATGAGCTTTGTTGCAGGACCGGTCCTAGCCGCTGCAGTCGTTGGAAGACGGACTGTCGGTCCTCTTGTACTGCCGCCTTGCTGCAGCAGTTGATAATGACTTGAGTGCAGTGATGTCTATGAAAGGACTCTCTGCATACCAATCTCTCTTCTCTTTCCTTGCGCTTGTGAAGAATCACATCACACAAGTCACTCGTTTTGTGGGCCAGGGAGTCCCGAGCACACGCGTGTGTTGGCACCTTGTTTGCTCCCTGATTGGGAGACTCTTGGGAACCACTCTGTCCGTTTGCCGCCGGAGGCTGGATACGGTCGGTTCTGTACAACTTTCCATCAGAGGCCCGTTTAACAGTAAGCGGAGCTCTCTAATAGTCAGAGGTTGGGACAGTTGACTGAGCTCGACGAGCCCACGCTGCCCTAGACTTCTTCCCTCTAGCACCCAAGGGCGCATAGTAGGAAGAGTCCAAATTGTGCCGCACAGAGTCTGGCACATTCTCATTGGAGCATCCGAGATCAGGACCGCATGAGAGGCGGTCAAAGATAGAACCCGAGCCGCATGGAGCAGATGGTCTATGGTTGGGATTGGTGGTCATATAAGCATTCATGCGGCTGGCATTTGTGGCCGCATCAGAATTCATGCGGCTAGCATTTGTGGCCGCATAAGAATTCATGCGGCTGGATTTGGCTGCAGCATGGGCATTCATGCGGCTAGCATTTGTAGCCGCACCAGCCTTCATACAGATGGCATTTGTGGCCGCATCAGCATTCATGCGGCTGGATTTGGCTGCCGCAGGAACATTCATGCGGCTGAATTTAGTGGCCGCATGAGCCTTCATGCCGCTGGAATTGTTGGCCGCATGAGCGTTCTTCATGCGGCTGGCACCCTTATGCGGCTTCTTTCTAGACCGCATAGAGTCCCCATTTGCTTCCTCAAGTCCAGCATCGTAGTGCTTTCCTCTGCCGGACTTGAGAACCGCAGGGTCCTCTGCGGCCTGAAGTGGGGCCGCATAGGAGTCTTCTCCGCCGTCTTGGGCAGCAGAGAACGCCTCTTCCAGAGCTTTGGGAGGAGCAAAAGTCTTGGGCCTCCACTCCCTGCGGGCCTTCTTCGTGCAGGCTCGCTTCTGGACCGGTCCAGCGCTCCCGTCGGAGAGCATTTCTTCAAACGCCTGCTGGTCGAAGCGGACGATCAGCATCTGTTACGTGGAGCCAAGTTTGGCTGCGTCCGATTGCATCACCAACTTCTCAGCAGTGGAGAAGTTCATCCCCAGCTGAGTCGCCATCGTGTTTGCCATTGATTGTCGAAAGAACAGAACAGTTTTATAGAAGGACTGGACTTTGATTCACAATACAAACTCGCTCGTACAAAGAGAGCCTAGGAATAAAACCTAGGAAAAGCAATCTAAATACAATTGTTTAGTTTTTATGGGGGATGACGGTAGAGGCTCGAAAAAGTGATATCAACTCTGCCTTACTCCTTGGACGATCGGACGTGCTTCTGCTCTGGCGAAGAAATACTCTTTGTGTGTGCGGGGGTTGCTAGTTTCTCTGCTCGGGCTCTGTGCGTATAACTTTGTCTCTTTTGCAAATGAATAATCCCCTGCTATTTATAGGGCTTTGTGATAAGTAGGGTGTGCAGTAATTGCTCCTTGAAGAGCGGGCGGTTGGGGATTGGTTAAGACTAGCCTTGATCTTGTTTGTTGGAAATCAATCTAGGCTGTTTATGTTGATTGCAACAAATCTGCATTGTTTGTTAGAAATCGATCTGGGCAGTTATGATGATTGCAATAAATCTGCATTGTTATGATTTGTTGGTTGCTAAATCCGAGTAGATAAGTCTTAGTCAATCTTCTGCCACGTGTTCCAACTGTTATTTATGCTGCGAGCAGTATTAACGGGGCATCCTAACAGAGCAGCATGAGTGTGGTCTGCTATTTGAGCCGTATGAGGGTGGCCTCACAACCGAGCCGCATGAGGATGGCCTCACAACTGAGCCGCTTGAGGGTGGCCCCACAACCGAGCTGCATGAGGATGGCCTCCAACTGAGCCACATAAGGGTAGCCTCCAACTGAACCGCATAAGGATGGCCTCCAACTGAGCCGCATAAGGGTGGCCTCCAACTGAACCGCATAAGGATGGCCTCCAACTGAGCCGCATGAGGATGGCCCCCAACTGAACCGCATGAGGATAGCCCCCAACTGAACCGCATGAGGGTGGCCCCCACAACCGTACCGCATAAGGGTGGCCCCCCATCCGAACCGCATAAGGGTGGCCCCCATAACTGAGCCGCATGGAAGTCTTTGAAGCGATCCGCATAAGGAGCTTTGGAATTGGTGGATTGTGCCAGACATAAATATTTTTCTCGTCTCTCTAGGGGCACGTCATTATGTCAGTCATTATTTTACCTTTATGTCAGAGATGTCATTCTTTTGTGTCAGAGTTGCCGCATTGCGTCAGAGCATTTAATAAGCCAGCTGCACAGAACAGTTATGACCAGCTGTAGAGGCCTATTTTTGAACTGCATAGGGCCACGTGGATTTTTCGGAGCCGCATGGAGCTATCGGGGACTTTCCAGCCGTACGAAGCTTCTAAGGGACTTTTGAGCCGTATGAGGCTCTAAGGGACTTTTGAGTCTCATGAAGCTCTAAAGGATTTTGAACCGCATGAAGCTCTAAGGGACTTTTGAGCCGCATGAGACTCCCTCTGTTTTGAGTCGCATAGACTTTCCTGTTCTTTTCCATGCTTCTACAGTGTCGCATGGAGGCATTATTCTCCAGGAGAGTCTACCTGGGAGCGGAAGGATGAGATGCGCGAGCGATACCCATATCTTTTTGGATCTTGAGGTATGATTGTCTATCCTTCTCATCAGTTCAATTTCGTCTTTCAATTTCGAGGACGAAATTCTTTTAAGGAGGGTAACTTTGTCACTACCACATTTTAGTCTTGAGGGTATTTTGGTCATTTTGGTTTGTGTGAATTATTTTATTATTTATTTGCATTGGTGTGTGATTTTTGACTTTTGCTAGTTGTAACTTTAGAGACTAGCCTAGAGTTTGACTTTGACTTTAGTGACTTAGTTAGCATGGTGTGGGACCCTGATGTAACTTAAGTTGGTCTTAGTTGACTTGAGTTTGGCTAGGGTTCATGAGAGGATTATGAGAGTTTTGTATTTGGACTTATGGCTAAAGGGTTGAGCTAGCTAGCTAATGACCTTGGCCTAAATCCCAATCACATGAAACCCTAACCCTAATCCCCTACATGGCCGGCCACCAGAGCTAATTATAACATAATTTCAGTCTATATAATGTCTCTTCATAACCACTTGCCTCTTTTAGAAAATCCCCTTTAGGAAACCCTTATTTTTTATCCCTTTCATTATTCCTCCACCAAATTGATCCCAATCTTTTGCTTTTGATTCCAAATTTGGAGTAGAAGAAGAAGGAGGCTAGCTTGCAAGGAGGGGAGCTCATTGGGACATTGCTTGAGGAAGGAGACTTCACTATTTAGGGCTTTTTCTTGGAGATTTGCTCACTATAGGTAATCCCTTCAAATCACCTTACAATCCTGATTTATTTCCATAGATGCATCCATCTAGGTGTTCCCTAGCTGTAGGAATAGTTTGGTGAAAATTCGTGTTGATTTGGTGTCCGTATCGGACACGTATCAGTGTAGGCTCATAGGTTTTTGATGAAATGCCTCAATGGCGATTTTATTGTTGTTTTTGAAATTTTTTGAACAAACTCATAGAGCTACATGTGCTCTTGGTTTTCATGCATGACTGAGTCGATCATCGGCTTTGTGTTGTGTCGAATGAAGGGCTGGACATGTCGCACTGACAATGCGAGCAGTGCCCTACTACCCGACACTAATTTTGGACACGACATGCCACGTGGTGGCCTGACACTTGGCTAGTAGGTTAGTGCAGTGACTGACAGGTCACCCCCAAGCCACTCATGGCCACGTGTTGTATCGGACACGTTCTCACGCATGCACACGTTTTGTACTGACACTGTTCAGTCGATTTCCTTCGACTGATACGTGTGCCGTGTCACACGCAGACACGTTTTGGACCCAAATTAGGGTGTCGACCCTCTAGCCCTATTCCTGGCAAACACATGGACACGAGCACGAGGTGTCACGTGTCGTGTGTCGTGTGCACGAACTCGTAGACTCGCCGCACGAGCCTTTGTAGCGGCCGTGTGTTGACGAGTGTTCGTGAGTGTCTGGACACGTCGTGTCCTGTTGTGTGGAGACTATATGACTCGTGGGACACACTGATATATGCACGATTGTTTACCAGCCATTAATTTGGGATTTTTACTTGATTTTTGTGTTGGATTTGGGTTTTCCCTATTGTTACAGATACGCATACAGTAACCTATTTTTCCCGAGATTTTGAATGTGTTTATTTGATTTTAAATATAATTTATATGTTGTATATATGTGATATCCTATCTGGGTTATCTGATTTGTGTTAGGGTTCAATGTGGAGCTCGAATGGGCTGTGTGAGTGAGGATACATAGGTTTAACTGATACTAGGTTGTGTATTTCTGAAATAAAGGGTTATGCATTTGTGTGATGAACTGAAATGAGTTTACCTGGTATTTTTCCTGAGATGTAACCATTTCACTACTGCACACACAAACCCAGACCTCAACTCTCCCCCACTATGTTCTGGACACACACTATTCACTAATGTACATCAAACACACACACGCCTGCACTCGACTGAACCTGGGAACACACATAAACCTGAGAAATTATCCACTGTTAGCCTATGTTGTAAACCTGATTTCACACTACACATGTATGCCAACAACCACTCACACACACTTGTTATTACTCTATAACCTGTTCACACACACACACACACACACACACACACACACACACACACACACACACACACACACACACACACACACACACACACACGCACACTATGTAACTTGTACACACCACACTATGAAACTGTACACACACACACTATGAAACTGTACACACACACACTATAAAATAATACACACACACACACACATATCACTCCCTATCACTCATAACTTGTACATATACACACTACACATGTATGCCTACACACACACACACACACACCATGCAACTGTCCACACACACACACACACACACTATATCAATATCAACTATAATGTTAACACACACACTCACCCCTATTTATATATGTATACCATGTTTGTGCCTTGCTTGTGTATTAGGCATTAGCCTATATGAATGCCTATATATGTATATTGTATAGGTATAGATATACATAGTTTGTATTTGTGTGTGTGATAACTTGATTGGGCTTTGATTGTGTTTGAGTGCTAGCCTAGGCTTGGTTAGGCTTAGTGAGACTTGATTGGACTAGGATTGGCCTAGTTGACCTAGTTGACCTAGTTGACCTAGTTTGACTAGTGAAGTTAACTAGAGTTGACCAAGAGTTGACTTTAGTCTAGAATGACCTAGAATTCATATAGAATGTATTGTAAAGTTTAATATTACCATTATGGACATGTCGTGACCTGTGTTGCTCTAAATAGGACTCATCTACTCTGTCTGGACATATATACTCATCGGATACTCAGGATATCAGACGAGTACATTCTCTGACCGTTTCATACTTGATAGGATTTATATTTATGCTCTAGATTACTTTACTTGATGTTGTCAAGTTGTTAACACGGATTGGTACTATATGGATCCCTTCATGAGATGTTATCCTCCTCGGAAGCATCGAGATACGTCATGTCAGGTGCTTTTCACATACATCATGTACTCCGGTGCTTTCACCATTCACGTGCACTCTTGTGATTCATGTACTCTCATGTTCATAGAGCCCCTCATGTATGCTTCACGTACACCTATTTATGGGCCCCCATGTGAAATCATGTACAATAACATAACTTGTCTAGATCCTTGTGTATTGACTGGGGTACGGGGGAGTATAAATGGTCATGTGAATAATTCCAAAGTAGTGTAATCATGTACAAACTCTTAGAATAATCATGTGTAAATTTAAGCTGTTCACATGTCTATCTTGTACTCTACATCACTGGCCACTGTTAGTTCTTTACTTATAATAGATATTTCCTTCAGTCATCTCTTTTATTTCATATATATTCTTCAGCGTTTCATGTATCTTACACGATAGCATGCTTATATTTCCTGTCATATTATGAACTGGGTGAGATGTATTGTGCTCATTCCTGTCCTGACTGGACCTGTTGAATTATTACAGGTGACATTGAGGATTTTTGTCCTACATACTACGGAGCAGGCCTAGGTGACACCTGCGAGCTGGACTACCAGGAGGACCCAGTCCTTGCAGAGGACATTGCCCCAGTAGTCGATGCTAGTTAGCTGGACTAGTTATCTTACTTTATTGCCTTATCTTATTTTGGATACATTATGTACTTATTTGGGATATTGTTATTCTGGATGTTGTGAAGATGTTATCTTAGACTCTTAAACTTCTTCTCCTATTGTATTTCTTTTGGGCGGCCTTCATATCTATCTATATATCTTATTGTATTTTCTACCTTAGTTGTGATTGAGTTGTACATTTCTATATTGTCCTCCATTCGGAGCGTATATATTGTACAGGTACCTTATAATTGTTAGATGTATGTGACCTAGGATAGCGTTCTACCGTCGATACTGCGGCGCAGGCTGGACGTACCCACTTCTCGTGTCCCTATACTGGGTACAGGTCGTGACAGATTCCATAGCCGTTTTGGTCAAACCGTTAGAAGTTTTCTCACCATTACGTTTGTCCTTTGCGCATGACGTTGAAGTCACGACTGCGGCAGGTGCTTCTTCGTCTGAAGAGGTGGACATAACAACAGTGTCCCCTACTCGTCCTCAACCGATGGATGAGGGCGGGTCTTCTTCAGTTATAAGGCTTGAACAAAGGGATGATCAGGGCGAAGGCCTAGACCATGACGACGATCAGAAAGCTAGTCCCTCCTATGACATTTCTTTCGTGGATATGTTTGCGATAGGAGATATGATGAAAGACTTGGATAAAAATCAAGTCCAATCAGCTCGTCCTCCTCTGGGTATGTTATCTTTGCACCTCTCTTTAGATGAGATTTTTTGACTTCGATTTTGCGTGCTCCTCGTGAGGCTGACTGCCATTGTGTATTCTCTTGTAGACAAGGAGAAGGAACCACCCATAGAGATAGCCCAAGATATTGTGGGAGGAAAAGAGGTTATCCCTGGATCCTCTAAGGTTGCTGGTATGGAGGATTCTGTCAGTAAGCCGATGTCGGTTGCAGAAGGAGAGGTTGAACAGGCTCCTGAGGTGGTCGTTGCTGAATCTACCGGTCAATCTGGGGCCGTAGAAGATATACAACCTGATGCTGCTCGGGGCCTCGACATTGTTCTCCTTGAACAACTTAGGCCTGCCCTTGGCTCCTTGGTAACCAAGGCTGATGACCTAGTCTAAGTTGGCGCTGAGCATGCCGAAGGTACAAAATTACTACTCTTTCGTACTCTTTTAGGTTCTTCTTTCCGTTGCTGATATATATATTGTTTTTTATCAGGTTCATCTTTTTGTCAAGCATCTCTTCCTGGAGCGGAAGATCCTCATCAAGCTTCCTACCCGACGACCTCCTCCGAAGATGACGAGATGGCACAGGAAGTCGTCAAAGCTTCCTATTCTATCCTGAAAGTAAAGCTTCCTGGAGTTCTGAATTGGAACGCCGCCTTTGGCCCTGTGAAGGCTGTTACTGAATGCCAAGTGGCGGCCCTTGAGAGCATTGCTGGTTACGAGGAGCGGGCTAATGCTCTAAGAAAAGTTCTGAATGACTTGGAGGACCGCGTGGCCAAACTCAGGGAAGCCAAACAACGAAGCCCGACGTCGTTGTTTCGTGAAGAAGATAAGGCTTTATTCACGGCTCTCGTGGAGGAGGAGGCTACCTTCCAGGCCAGGAAGGATGCCCTTGCTCAAGAGATCAACAAATTGGCTGACCAGTATGAACAGTTCAACGCCGTGAGTGAGGCTCGTGTTGCTTCGAAGAATAAGCTGGCTGCCCAAATTACTGAAAAATATAATCACATCATGCAGATCCAAAATTAGATTGCCCAACTGGAGGCAAACTTGAGGACAGTTGTGTCTGAACAAGAGGATTATTCGGTTCAGGCTGCCGTGACTGCCACAACTTTAGACCAATTAAAAGAACAGCTGGTGAAATTGGAGGGAGAGCACGTGAAACTGATCCTCTTCCAAGATGAAGCAGCCCGACAGGAAGAAGCGTGCCGTCGTGCTACTGCAAATTCCGAGACCGAGATTGCGGCTCTAAGGGATAGCATCAATTCGTTGTGTATCCCTTAGATCTTGTTTTGTAATTGGCTCAATTAGCCATCAAGACTCCTGTATCTTTTTCTTTTCTCTGTCTTTTGATAGACATTTTTAATAAAGAATCTTTTGGCTTTCAAAATTCATGAATAAAGTTTGTGAAATATCAGAACTAGAGGTAATGTAGACGTAGTAAGGATATTTCTGATGGATATTCCGCTGGGCAATTTGATGTGGACTTATTATCCATTTTATATTCAAGGTTATTGAATATAGATAATAAGTTGAAAGATGCTGCTAATAGAGGTAATATGGACATAATAGCAGAGGATGTTCTATATCTGACCAGAGAAAATATGGACGTGGAAGGATATATAACATTAGGTTGGAGTGGATAATTCAGAGGTAATATGGACGTGATTATCCTTGATAAAATTCTTTGCTCAGAGGTTATATGGACGTGGCAAAACATTTCTTAATCATCCCACTGGGGAAGTAATTATCGAAAAATAGTTCAGAGGTAATATGGACGTGACTTGTTTTCGTCAGACCAAGTTTGGGCAGAGTCCAAAACCAAAATAATTCCATTGGGGAATCTTTTTAGAGGACCTATTATCCATGGCGTATTCAAGACTCTTGAAATACAGATCATAATTAAATGTTTTTTTTGAATCACATGAACATTGAACTCTACATTTACATGACTAAAATAGGGTATATGTGAACGCTGTTCATGAAGGTTACACATAATATTTCTTCAGGAACTTGCCGTTGATCAACGTCATGAGCAAGTCACCATCAGGCTTAGTTAATCGATACTCACCGTTAGAATACATTAATTCTATAACGAAAGGACCTTCCCATTTAGGCTGAAATTTTCTATTTGTCTTGTGTGTCATGACCATTGGTCTTCTCACTGCTAAGACCAGATCACCAACTTAGAAGATTCTTTCCTTCACCTTTTTATTAAAGGCTCTGGAAAGGCGTGCTTGGTATAGCTCAATACGCTGTTGAGCTAATAAGCATTTTTTGTCTAGCGCTTCGAGCTCTTGTAGTCGCAGACGGTAACTTTCTTCGGCAGTCAACTCACTGGCTAAGGCTAATCAAAGAGAGAGAATCTGGATTTCTAGGGGAAGAACTGCTTCACTTCCGTAAACCAGAGAGAATGGCGTACTGCATGTTGGAGTCTGGACCGTTGTACAATAGGCCTAGAGACATTCGCCGAACTTCTCATTCCAATCGTGCTTGTTTGAAGACATGAACTTTTTGAGGAGTTTAATGATGGTCTTATTGATGGCTTCTGCTAACCCATTAGCCGCTGGAT
Source organism: Iris pallida (assembly GCA_029216955.1). NCBI lineage: Eukaryota > Viridiplantae > Streptophyta > Magnoliopsida > Asparagales > Iridaceae > Iris > Iris pallida. Next base: position 1,776,964 of record JANAVB010011200.1, on the reverse strand, counting down.
TATAGACAGTAGAGACTACATTCTGGATTCAATTTTTATCGCAGAACCGATAGAATGTAAGGCCCGCGAATTGTAGACCATTATCATGGATGATCCTGCGAGGTAGGCCAAAGCGATAGATAACGTGATATTTTATGAAACTGATCACGTTTGACGTCTTTACTTCGGTGAGCGGTATAGCTTCCGTCCATTTGGAAAAGTAATCGGTTATAGCTAGGATGAACCGATGTCCTCTGGAGGATGGTGGGCTGTTTGGGCATATGACATCCATACCCCAAGCTTCAAAAGGTCAAGATGCCGCCGTCTGGTGTAGAAACTCAGAAGGTTTATGAATGAAGTTGGCATGGAACTGACAAGCCCTACACTTTTTTACATATTCAACAGCATCTGCTATCATCGTGGGCCAATAATAACTCATTCGTCTGAGGCAATCTTATAATTTGGGGCCTGGTTGATGTGTCCACTCCATCGCGAGCCTCACGTAGTGCATGTTTGGCTTCTGTGTCTGATAAACATCGTAACAGTAGCCCGTCGTAAGAGCGTCGGTACAACATTTTGGTAGCTGTATCACAGTAAAATCTGAGGGATCGCCTTTGGACAGACATTGCTTCCTTTGGGTCCTCAGGGAGGATTCTGTAGATGGCGTAGTCTATGAAAAGAAATCTCCAGTCTTTAACGTCGACATTTGTTTCTGTTGCGTAACTGTAATGAATATGCAAGGCATCTTTCACGCAGAATAGCTCTCGACCAGACACTGTGATCGAATACTGAGTATGGAAGGGACGGTCAAGGAAGCAGCAAGACCGGCTAAAGCATCTGCTTCTATATTCTGTAGTCGAGGCACGCGCTCGATGAAGAATCCAGCAAAAGTAGAAGCCAATTCGATTGTCGCTTTGTGATATGGGATGAGGCTTCGTGACGAACTTCATAATCCTCTCGGACCTGACTAGCTATTAGCTTAGAATCGCCGTAAGCTTCTAGATAATCAACTCCCAATTGTTTTGCCAGTTTAAGGTCGATCAGTAGGGCATTATATTCGGCCACGTTGTTAGTACAGGGTTCCACGAGAGAATATGCACGAAGTATAACCAGATGGTCGGGTGACACAAGCACGATGCCTACTCCGGCCATGATATTTCCTTTAGGTCCTTTTCTTGATGCACCATGAAAGAACATTCGCCAAATGGAAATTTCCTCAGTTGCAGTGTTAGACTCCACTACTTCATCCGGGATTTCATCGTAGAGTTTGGAAGATTCTGGCCCCGGATGAGTTGCTAGGAAATCAGCTAACACTTGGCCTTTTACTGCCTTCTGAGGGACGAATAACATATCATATGGAGTGAACAGCATTGCCCATGTAGCTAAACGGGAATTAAGAGAACTCGGTTTAGTCATGAGTATTCTGAAAGGATTGACTTTAGATATGATGTGGATAGTCTGTCCAGACACATAGTGGCGTGTCTTCTGGATAGCAAATACTAGTGCGAGACATTCCTTTTCTACATGTGTGTACCTGTGGTCGGAATCGTCGTTGTTGCTGCTTCACTGGCTTAGCTTTGGACGAGATATTTAGGCGATATATAGCAACTTTAGGGTCCAAGCCTGGCATGTCTTCATAGCTCCATGCAAAGACGTCAATGTATTCTCTTATAAGCTGTATAAGAGATTGTCGTTCTTCGCCAGACAGACTTTTGCTGATGAAGATTGGTTTAAGAGATGAGTCATCTCCTAAATTAACTTGGACAACTTCATCTTAAGTAGGTGGTTCACGTTGTTCGAAACGTAACTCCCACCTAGTATCCATCTTTTGAGCCCATTGTTCAAGCTCGATCGATTGGACATCGTCTACAATTTGGTCAACTAATACCATTAGAAACCTTATGACTATAGTCTGACCGACTTAGCACAAATAGAAATTCATAACTTAGCAGTTAGAGATCTTTTATATGACGTGCTTTAGAAATTGTTACCACATCAAGAGACTCGCATATTATGAACAAGTGGGTCACTCTATTTTATCGACTCATGCGTCGTTGTATGCCACCATTTAATAGAAATTGGAGTACGATCCTTGAACTTGATTCGTATTTACCATATCGTATTATCGATCATAGCGTGCTTTATTATTATCAAAGGTCAGGGTACGATGTCACGACTTCAATATTTCCAACCTTATTATTCCTAAAACCATGCCCTAGTCTCTAGAGTGAATAGATTGTAAGCCTTCTACATTTTGGGATTCACTAAGATTACGATTGAATAAAGTAAATTGGTTCTCACTAGGAGGGTAAATTAGTGAATTATGAAATCCCACTTCCTATTTAGATTTAATTTAATTTCCTCGATCGTGACTTTAATATTCGGAGCACGAGACCAGCTGTTTCCTTCTAATAAATTGCACATACAAGTTCTAGACGAGTCCACCTTCAGGTAGGCATATCATGTCCCACTTAAACACGTCCCCTTGTACTCTATTTTTATGATACGACTTTCAGATCAAAACGGCTAATGATAACCCTTACCGTAATACCGAAATACTTTTCGGCTATAGTTAGGGATCCAACCTCGACTTAAAACTTTTATCCCAATATATGGTTGTGATCTGCTCGAAGCCCACTACACACATGCTACTAAGTGTGCCACTCAATGGAGTTCCCACGTGCTACTTAAACACAAAACTCATAGAAGGTGCATTTTGGGGCTTAAGGAACCTATTTAACCAACCTAATTAGAAATGTGCCAAACCACTTGAGTTGGAACCTATTCTAGGTTTCCCTAACCAAATAGAAATTGTTCAGATTGATTCTATAGAATCTTGTCCAGCCAATATAGATCAAACTCAAGATTCATTCAATCAGAGATTGATATTTTGATCAACCCAGCCTTATTACCAGCTAGAATAACTATGAGCAGGTCGATTCCGACAATTCATAGAATCTCAGCCGCAAAATGGAGCAATCGCATAGAGCATTGTCTTAGATACGCCATTTACTGTTAAGACACTAGTTGATAGCGGAGCAACACCCTTAATAGTTTAGTTGTCCTACTTAACATAGTTAACCCATCATTCCTGGAAAAATACCTTGACTTATTAGTTAGCACAATATTGCAAAGTACTACCTTTAACGCCATTAGTAGCTTATTAGCCATAAATGAGTAAATTATTATGAGCAGAAAATTAGGGATTTAATCATCCAAGGTATCTTTTGACAGACTATATAAGTCGTTGCCCTCGACTTTAAACTTGTATAGGCCATAGAAAAGTTAAACACACTACACCCTCGGTTCGCGTGCCATTATTGTAAAACTCACAAATTTGGAGTACAGGAATGACATATAACTGCTTCTTCAGTTGCTCAAAATCACGGCACGAGGTTCATACATGATTTCTCTCCATATTGTATATCGTTTCTAGTTTATAGTACGGTTATTCCAACAATCAAGGTACAAAGATCACGACCGAAATTCTTCAAATTCCATTCTATTGTAGAATCGTGCCTTAGTTTTAACTTAGAGAATAAAAGTTTCCGCAGTGCACATAGAGTGCAAGCCTCTCTAAGTAACATATGGTTCCTTTGAGTTAGCAAATGATTGCAAATGTGTAACACCCAGTTTTCTAAATGAGGATAATTTTGAACTTTTGTAAAAGTTTATTATTTAATAATAGGATTTATGATTTATGGAGATTTTTTAATTAATTTAATACTATTTAAAATTGGTGAATTATAATTTTGATGTGTTAGCTAGTGAATCCTATAACTGGAGCCTAGAGACTAACCATGACCATGGGGACCTAACCATGTGATTAGAATGACTATTTACATCTTTTTAGGCTAAGGATATTTTGGTCATTTTCTGAATTTTGAATTATTTAGAATTTTGATTAATTGGTGAATTTTAGATTATTTTAATAATATTTAAATTGATGTATTATGATTTTGGTTATTTTTCATATTTTAATATTTTGGGAAAATTTTATATTTTTAATATTGTTTTTATTTGATTTGTTTAGTCGGGTTTGAGTTTCGTCTCGTTACGACTTGTATTGTGATCCGGGTAGCTTAAACTCTAGATGGGACCCAATATTAAGTTAAGCATGAACCACAAAATCCAACATTTAAGTTAGTTAGTTAGACTAATTTTTATCATGTTAGAATGGTTAAGTTAGAGACTCAAAACTAGATCCTTTTGACCCCAAACTTGAACCTAGTCTAGACTAAACCATATGAGACTAGAGATGGGCAATTAGGACATTTCCCATTAGCCCTAATGGACTCTTTATGGCAGCCACCTTTAGGAGAGAATAATTCATTTCATTCATTACAATCTTGTCTCTTTTATTTTCCTTTTGTTCTTCCCTAATTTTAGAGAGCCTTCCCTTTGATTTGATCTCCAAATCAAATCATTCCTTCACCAAATCTTCCCTCAATGATTCCCATTCTCCAAAGGAAGGGTGCTACCAAAGATTGGAAGATAAATGCAAGGAGGAGTGTCCACTTTGAGGGATCTTCGTATCGGAGCCGTGTCCTAAAGGATTCATTGGGATTCCACTCCCAATAGGTAAAACCCATCCTCTAAATCGATTTCTTTTTGCATATAAATTAGTCTTGAATCCGTAGGATCCATCCTCATGCATGTGTCCCCTTTAGATTTAAATTTGAGGCCATTTGGAGCTCCCTTGAGGATTTTAAACATGTGTCTAGTGTCCTACTTGATAGATCCTAAATTAGGACACCCCATGTGTATGTATGTATGATAATAGTTTAAATAGATATTTAAATTCAGTTTTAGAATGGTTAGAGAGTGGATTGATCTTAGTTAGGATGGTAAGAATGAGTTTCATTTGGATACCTATGTTGGTATCCAAGTATCTTGTCCTACATGTGTTTCTTTTATCCAAAACATCTCAAATTCGTCATAATATTCATCCACGTTTTTATTGACCAAAGCAACTTAGAAATATCATAACTTTTAGCTTAGAACTCTGTTTAATCTCTCATTTTTTTAAAAGAACCATATCGAAGTTAGCTTTCCAAACATATATTTTAATAAGCCAAAATCGTTCTGCAACTTTTTGTAAAATTATTTGAGTGTCAGCTGTCCGAAAGACAAACGCGTTTCGGTGTTTTCACGATTCCGGGAGCTTCCGGACACGAAAATACAATCCGTTTGAAGTTTCAAAAAGCTAACACGAAGGGATACAACATACTTTAATCATAGAATTTAGTGAAGGCCTAATTGGTACAATATTGATTTTAAGTAAAAGAATGACTATACGACATAGGCATTTTGTATAAACTATGAGCCTTTGTAGTATGGATATTAAATGAATGTAGAGTATGTAATAGATGGTATGTTAGATGAATGAAATGATATATATGATATATATCCTCTTTACATTAATGTATATATATGGTTGAATGCAAGCATGTAGGAATGCAATCAATGTAATGTATGTAAGCAATGCATAAATGCATGAATGAAAGAATGATATACAATGTATGCATGAAAGTATATAATGAATGCTAGATATGAATGCAAGGTATACATGTAATGATAGATATGAATGCATAATGTAATGCAATATATAATAATAGCATGTATGGTAATGTAGAATATATGATGCAAGCATGTATATATCCATTGTTTTCCCTTTTCCTTACATTTTCCTTCTCTTCCCTTTCCATTTCAGTTTTTCCCTCTTTTTTCCCTCTTCTATTTTTACATGTTGTATACAATGTATATAATGTATAGATACATATAAGTATGTAATATGCATGAATGACATGTATGTAATGAAAATAAGTATATGTATGCAACTTAATGATATGTGAATGGATATAATGCATAAACTGAAGTATGCATGTATATGAGATATGAATGAATGATATATATATATATATATATATTTTTTTTTGATATATATATATATATATATATATATATATATATATATATATATATATATATGTGTGTTAAGGTAATGTAATGTATGTATTCACATATATTTTGAGTTAAATACATGAGTTTCTATGCATATATTATATGTATGCATGTATGCAGGAATGAATGTAATATAATATAGAGTATGCATATATGAATATAATGTATACAAGTATATAATGTATTCAAATATGTATGTATGCATCTATGTATTTATGTAAAGGTGCATGAATGAATGCAAGTATGCATATATGATATGTATGTAGGCTTGTATATATTGTATGTATGCATACATGATATGTATGTATGCATGTATGCAATGTAAGTATGTATGTATGCATTTCTATAAACTGAGTTAACCTATAACCTTTTACACACATGCATTCATACATCCTTTGACACTATGTATCCCATGTCACATACACCTACCTATCACTAAATCTGAGAATATTAACACATATTATTTCACACACATGCCAAACACACACATGCACTTACTCTTTTACCTCTCCTTCTATATATATATATATATATATATATATATATATATATATGTGCCTATATATAGCTTTCCTATATATATCTATGTATATGAATATGTGAATGTAAATAATATATATATATATATATATATATATATATATATATATATATATATATATATATATTATATGACTAAGTTTGTGTGCCTTGTTAGATAATGGTTTAGTTTTGTGCTTGGTTTAGCAAATGACTTAGGCTATGAGTTAGTAGCTATCTTGGATATTTGATTTGCATAGACTTAGTTGTTTAGACCTAGAATTGACTAACCTAGACTAGTTGGCCATTGCTGACCCAACCCTAACTAGTTCGACCTAGTTTGACTTTAGAGTTGACCAGAGTTGACTTTGACCTAGAATCATGGAGATTGCATCATAAACTTTATTTACCTTATTTTAAACACATTATAACCCATATTGCTCTATTTAGGACATTGTGACTCTGGTGCAGACATGTGATATTACACTACTCTTTTCAGAGTATCAGGCGAGTACATTCTCTAATAGTTCTCTCATTTACTTGTCAATTACTGTACTTCAATTTTAGTTAGTTGTATGTGATTCTCTGTTACAACACGTATAGATATTTCTAGATTCATGTATGCGACACACATACCATCTTCTCTGGCCTCTATTACTGTAATTATTACTGGAATCATCATGTACTGGAATCATTCTGGAATCATTGCTGGTATCATCATGTTTGGCTAGACTCATCTCGATTTTCGTGTCGTATTCTGGATTTACTTGTACTTGCTGGGAGGGGAAATACTTGAGTAAGACATGTAGATATACCCTAATTCTGGAATCACCCTACATGCTGGAATCAAACTGGAATGATAGCCATCTCACACCCGATCGAGTGTGTGATGTACCGGATTACCTATAGACGTTTACATGTTTATCTCGGTATTTTAAAACACACTGTTAGAATATAGTCTGGACTCACCCTGGAATCCTTGATCACTGACTGTAATCATCTTATATTGGACTCATCTTGTACTGGAATCACCTAGTATCAGATTCATGTTGTCTGGACTTACTTGGGCTTTACACTTGTTTATATTTACTGTCTGAACTTATATCATGTTACTCTAGTTCAGCTAGTTTCTATTTACAGTCGTCATTGTCATGATTCTTCTCTTGTTTAGTTACTATACTTTCCTTGTATCTCAACTGTTCTATATACCATCACCTAAATATAAACTGCCATATTCATCAATACAACTGTCTATAACTGCTTTATAGTTCTCTGTCATTTACTTGGGTTTTTTTTACATGAGATGTGCTCGTTCCTGTCCTGACTGGACCTGTTAAAATTTTACAGATGATTGTCCTAAGGACACTTTCCCTACTTACTATGGACTAGGAGATGGTTTAGCTACCTTGGCCTCGACACTCAGAGTGATCGGAAGACTAGCTAGTTGACTTGGTTTAGTTTCATGTTTTAGAACTTGAATTGTAAATAAGTTGAGATATGTTTTGCTTTGAGATTATTATTATTTAGTAGTTGGTTTTGTTGTTATTATTTAGTCTTAGTTTTAAACTTCTGTGTTATCATATCGTGCTTAGACTTTGATTGAGACTTCATTATATCTATACTAGTCCTCCGTTCGGAGTTGAGATTTGACAAGTACTTATATAATTGCGTGAGTTGTTGGTTAGATAGTGACCTAGAACAATGTTCTACCGTCGATACTGCAGCGTAGGCTGGGCGCTGTTACGTACTCGTACCCTCACAGTGGGTGCGGGTCATGACACATTTTTAGTGGTGGCACATGCAGGTCGAGAGTCGCATTACTACGATATCGTGGTAGTACGACGACTTAGTTGTACTGCTGCGAGCCTGCGATAGGCTTCAACGGAGAGTACTCAATCACAGTTAGGACTACTTGAGAAGATTCCTGGGATGACCCTTGAGAATCTCATTATAAACTATCTCAAAATTCGATTCTGACAGTATTTGTCTATCTTCCTTGTTCATCGTTGAATTTGATTCTTGGTATTCATTATTGACTTGATTTTCTACCAAGATAATATTATGGGCTAGGTTTCCTCAGTCATGGAATCTTGAGTCTTCTACAGCCATATTAGCTGGTTTGGCGATGAGATAGAGTCTGATTTTGGATGTATTTCTCGGGTGTGGGAATTTAAGGTTTTCGCAGCCAAGCTAGCGACAATACGAAAATTTTAAGTACCATAATTCTAGAGGTATGTACATTAGTTGTGGACTCTATGGATTATCGTAGCCATACTTACTGGTGTGACGAAGATTCTGGTAACATGGTTCTGGATAGATGGGTATGATTATCAGATTGCAGAATAGATACCATATAGATGGTGCCCTAGTATAATTGAGTAGAATATCAGTGTAGATATTACTTGAGCGTCATGGATTAGATAGAGGGAGCTAGGCCACCTGTAGCGCATCACCGTGCCCCGCACCATCAGAAGGATACATCCCAGAGGGGCAGGGCTTTTGCGCTGACAGTCGAGTAGACCGACGCTACGGGTGACGGGTTAGCAGGTCTGTCTTCCTGTTCTTCTTTCCATCTTGTTGTGTGATTCCATTGGTACCTGCCAAGATATTGCTTATGATTTGCTAGATAGTGTAGCTACCCTGTTCGAGACTGTGGAATCACGACCAGTAAGATTGTGTTTGCATGATTATCTCTTGACCTTGATTGTTGGAGGGTTTGACCTAGAAGGGGTGCGATCATCTTAATTTCGAGGACAAAATTCTTCTAAAGGGGGTAGACTTGTAACACCAAGTTTTCTAAATGAGGGTAATTTTGAATTTTTGTAAAAGTTTATTATTTAATAATAGGATTTATGATTTATGGGAATTTTTTAATTAATTTAATACTATTTAAAATTGGTGAATTATAATTTTGATGTGTTAGCTAGGGAACCCTAGAACTGTTGTGCCTAGAGACTAACCATGACCATGGGGACCTAACCATGTGATTAGAATGACTATTTACAACTTTTTAGACTAAGGGTATTTTGGTCATTTTGTGACTTTTGAATTATTTAAAATTTTGATTATTGGTGAATTTTAGATTATTTTAATAATATTTAAATTGATGTATTATGATTTATTGGATTTGTTTAGTCGGGTTTGAGTTTCGTCTCGTTCCGACTTGTATTGTGACCCGGGTAGCTTAAACTCTAGATGGGATCCAATATTAAGTTAAGCATGGCCCACAAAATCCAACATTTAAGTTAGTTAGACTAATTTTTATCATGTTAGAATGGTTAAGTTAGAGACTCAAAACTAGATCCTTTTGACCCCAAACTTGAACCTAGTCTAGACTTAACCATATGAGACTAGAAAGGGGCAATTAGGAAATTTCCCATTAGCCCTAATAGACACTTTATGGCAGCCACCTTTAGGGGAGAATGATTCATTTCATTCATTACAATCTTGCCTCTTTTATTTTCCTTTTGTTCTTCCCTAATTTTAGAGAGCCTTCCCTTTGATTTGATGTCCAAATCAAATCATTCCTTCACCAAATCTTCCCTCAATCATTCCCATTCTCCAACGGTAGGGTGCTACTAAGGATTGGAAGAGAAATGCAAGGAGGAGTGTCCACTTTGAGGGATCTTCGTATCGGAGCCGTGTCCTAAATGATTCATTGGGATTCCACTCTCAATAGGTAAAACCCATCCTCTAAATCGATTTCCTTTGCATATAATTTAGTTTTGAATCCGTAGGATTCATCCTCATGCATGTTGTTGGTCCATTCCATAGTCACACCCGATTTCGATAATCAACATACACTTAAGTCAATACACAAAATATAGAAAATGCTGCTAATCGTTTCAGGATACATGAAATCAAATTCAACGGACGATGTACTGCATCAAACAAAGCGTCAACATCATCAAATCTTCAGAAGACTCATTTCTCATTTTATTCTGTATTTTATATTTTATTGAGTCTAGGATTTATTTTGTAAAATCAGTTTTGGTAATACTGGCTTAGGGTTAAAACTGTTCACATTCCAAAAGCCTACCTATTTACTATTCATATTTCATTTACAAAATATTTCAAAAACATATTTTGAAAATAGTCTTTACAAATGATTTTACAAATAACCAAAACATATTTTGAAAACTGTTTTTATAAATGATTTTCAAATATCTCCTGACAGAACTCGTAACCGAGTTCGGCCCGAGTTCGGTCCGAACTCTGACCGAGTTCGGTAAAAAATGATTTAAACTTCTGTTGCCTCCAAATCAGCGAGCAACGTCTCTTTGCGAGATATTTGCATCCGAACTCTGCCCTAACTCTGCCCGAGTTCGGTTCGAGAAAACACCTATAAATAGAGAAGAACTTTTCATTTCAAATCATTTTAATTCATTCTTCATTCTCTTTTCTCTACTACTCAAGTGTTTTCAAACGATCTAAGATTGTCAAATCATACCTATACATCTCTTAGCCAAAAGCCAGTATTATCAGAGTTGATTTAGAATCTTTTGGCGTTTTAAGAGTTGTAAAGAGGTCGTTCCAAGTTTAATAACTTTTCCTGTTGTGGAGCTGGTCGTGCGCTCGTCACCAAGCACGGTGTGTGTTGTGGAGCTGGTCGTGCGCTCGTCACCAAGCACGGTGTTATAAGAGACTGCAAGCTCTCAGTTAAAGCTTGTGCCATAGTAGATTAACATCGAGCAAGAGTACTCGAGACTGGATTAGTCCTTTCAGAAGGGATACCAGTATATATCGCTGTGTTACTGAGTTTGAATTCTCTATCTTTATTTACTGTCTCTTATATCTCTGCCATAGTTTAATTTTTAATTGGTGATTATTTTTTGCTGCACACACACACTCTATTCACCCCCCTCTAGAGGTGCTCAACGGTCCTACAATTGGTATCAGAGCAGGTTATATTCTTTTATAACATACCTTAGAGAGTATATATATATGGCAGCCGTGAAATCTATATTCAACGGTGAAGGGCAATCCACAAATAGACCTCCCCTATTTGTTGGAACAAATTATACCTACTGGAAAACACGAATGACTTTCTTTCTAAAGTCTCTCGACTTTGATCTTTGGTCAATAGTCATTGATGGTTATAAGAAACCAGCACCAACAGTGGTTGAAGGCCAGCTAGTGAAAAAGACCCATGATAAGTACACTGAAGCTGAAAAGGCTAAAGCTAGCCTAGATGCTCGTGCCATCAATGCACTATTCTGTGCAATTGACAAAACCGAGTTCAACAGAGTTTCAACCTGTAAGACGTCTCACGAAATTTGGAAACTCCTTGAGGTAACCCATGAAGGGACTTCCCAAGTGAAGGAATCCAAAATTAGTAGACTGACACAGGAGTATGAATCTTTTAAGATGAAACCCGGTGAGTCAATTACACAGATGTTTACTTGTTTCCTTGATATAACTAATCCTTTACAATCTCTTGGCAAGGATTACAGCAATCACGAGAAGATCAGAAAAGTGCTGCGGGCTCTAACAAAGAACTGGAATCCAAAAGCCACATCAATCATTGATGGAAACGATCTCACCACTATGACTCTGGAAATGCTGATGTGCAAACTCATGACCCATGAACTCGACTTGCAAGATTTTGAAGAAGCAACAGCAAAGGAGAAATCTATTGCCTTCAAAGCTCAAGCAAGAAAATCAACATACAACGATTCCGATGAAGAATCGTCAAGTGGTGATGAACAAGCCCTACTTGTGAAGAACTTCAAGAAATATCTAAAGTTCACAAGCAGAAAGAAGAAAGATGTCCAAGAAAGCAACGAAGATGAAACTATATGCTTTGGATGCAAGAAGTCAGGGCATATGAAGAAGGACTGTCCAACCACCAAGAAAAGCAGTCCATACGATAGATCAAGATCAAGCAGAAAAGCAACATCTGGTCGAAAGTATGCCAACACAAGCATCTGGCACGAAAGCGATGCCAGTGATACAGACGAAGAAGACAGACCCTGCGGTAATGCAAATGTTTGTCTCATGGCATTTGATAAGGTATCATCTAACCCTTTGTTTGATGATTTCACTTTCGATGAATTAGAGAATGCCTTTAGCGAACTACTTGAAGATCACAAAACTGTGCTCGACAAGTATAAGCAATCTCGAAAAGAGATTAAGGCACACACAACCGAGATAGCTAGATTGTCCAATCTGATTGAAGATATTAAAGAGACATCTACTACCGGTAACACGGAAGAGATAGCCAAACTCAAGGTAGACTATCATGAGGCTATCCTCAATATTGAAAAGAAAGAAAGGGACTATGTCAAAGTACAAAAGCTTTATGACATAGAGAAGAAGATGCACTTAGTAACTGAACAAAGACTCCTAGATATGACTGCTAGATACGAAGAGTCTATTGCGATTTCTAAAAAGTTAGAAATCAAGTTAGACAAACAGGCAATACCTGTGACACAGTCTAAGATTAGTCCTAATGCTAAGCATACACCTAAAAGGACTAAACACAAGAAAGCACAGAAGAAACACGAACATCATCATGCTTTCACTTATAGGTTCTCCAAACATAACAAGCTTGCAAACACAGTTTCTACCACTAAACTGACTTGCACATATTGTGGTACGTACGGACACATATCACAATATTGTCTTGCAAGAAAGCTTATTGACAACCATACTTTAGTCTGGAGACCTAAAGCTAATCTGAGTGGACCCTACAGAAAATGGGTACCAAAGGATTCATCTACTTGTCTTGTAGGTGGACCCTCAACCCTCTCATGCTAGGAGCAAATAGATCCTCGATAGCGGATGTTCGCGACACATGACTGGTGATGCATCTTTATTCGCTACGCTATCGATGAAGAAAGAAGGATACGTCTCCTTCGGAAATAACTTGAGAGGTAATATAATAGGTAATGGTACTGTAGGTATTTCTCCTTATCCAATAATAAATGATGTTTGTCTAGTAACTGAATTGAAACATAACCTATTGAGCATAAGTCATTTGGTAGATAATGGTTATGGTATCAATTTTGTGAAAGATAAATGTACCATATATGATATGTCATCTAGTGATCCCGTATATAAAGGGATTAGAGAAGACAACATTTATGTTTTCTTTTTAGAATACTAATAATGCAGGAAGGTGCCTAGTAGCCAATCAAGATGAAAGCTGGCTATGGCACATGAGACTAGGACATGCAAACATGGATACTATCTCACGTCTAAATACAAAAAAGTTGGTAAGAGGACTCCCTGAAATTCCATTCAAGAGAGATATGGTATGTGCTGACTGCGAAAAGAACAAAGCACATAGGTCTACTTTTAAATCTATCAACGCTGTAAGTACTTCGAGACCTTTGCAGTTAATTCATATGGATTTATTTGGTCCTAGTAGAGTGGCTAGTCTTGGCGGTAAGCTCTACGCTTTTGTTATTGTTGATGATTTCTCTCGATTTACTTGGGTTTATTTCTTATCAAACAAAAGTGATATAATTTTTGAATTTTAGATATTTTGCAAAAAGGTACAAAACGAAAAATGCTTCATGATTACTCGTATCCAAAGTGATCATGGTGGCGAATTCGAAAATTCTGATTTCAAAAGTTTTGTGATCATAGTGGATATTACCACGAATTTTCTTGTCCTAGAACTCCCCAACAGAATGGTGTTGTGGAGCGGAAGAATCGTACTCTAAGCAAAATGGCTAGAGTCATGCTGAATCAGTATAATCTTCCTAAATATTTTTGGACAGAAGCTGTTAGTACAGCCTGTCATGTTTTAAATAGGGTGTTAATTCGACCAATCTCGAAGAAAACACCATATGAGCTTTGGTTTGGAAGAATTTCAAACATTTCTTATTTTAAAGTTTTTGGTTGTCGCTATTTTATCCTGAACACCAAGGATAACTTAGGAAAGTTCGACTCCAAAGCAGATGACGGGATATTTCTCGGATATGCTGCTAAGAGTAAGGGATATAGAATTTTCAATAAAAGATCTATGATTATTGAAGAGACTATTAATGTTACCTTTGATGAGTTAAATAGTCACAGATCTAGCGACAGTGATGATGAAGATACACATACAAAGACTAAGAAGAGTTCTGAGAAAGATCTGACCCAAGAGGCAAAGACTGATAAAAGTTCCGAAGATGCAGGAACTGAGAAGAGCCTTGTGAAAGATATGGCCCAAAGATTTGAATCATTGAAATTCAAGCCAAATCATCCAGAAACTCTCATTATAGGTGATGTATCCAAAGGTGTAAGTACACGTTCATCTCTTAAAGATTCTGAATTAGCAGCAAATGTAGCATTTATTTCAAAAATAGAACCTAAGAATGTAGATGATGCTTTTATTGATGAGTTTTAGATTTCTGCCTTGCAAGAGGAACTTAATCAATTTGAGAGAAACCAAGTTTGGGAACTTGTTCCTAAACCAATTAGTCAATCTATAATTGGTACCAAATGGGTGTTCCGAAATAAACTCTGTGAAGATGGACAAGTTCTACGCAACAAAGCACGTCTAGTGGCACAAGGTTATAATCAAGAAGAAGGAATTGATTATGATGAGACCTATGCTCCTGTTGCTAGACTAGAAGCCATTCGCATGTTTTAATGATTTTAAACTTTTTCAAATGGACGTGAAAAGCGCATTTTTAAATGGATTTTTGAAAGAAGAGGTTTTGTGAAACAACCCCCTGGTTTTGAAGATTTTCAAAAACCTGATCACGTCTTCAAGCTTAAGAAAGCACTTTATGGACTCAAACAAGCACCTCGTGCTTGGTATGAACGCCTAAGCGCCTTCTTACTTGATAATGGATTTTCGAAAGGAAAGATTGATACTACTCTATTTATTAAATCCATGAATGATGATATTCTTCTAGTGCAAATTTATGTAGATGACATTATATTTGGTTCTACTAATGAAAAACTCTGTCAAGATTTTGCCAAGTGTATGCAGAGTAAATTTGAGATGAGTATGATGGGAGAGCTAAACTTTTTCCTAGGACTTCAAATCAAATAGCACTCGAATGGAACATTCATCAACCAAGCTAAATACACGAAGGACATACTGAAAAAGTACGACTTCGAGAATGTAAAGCCAATCGGGACGCCTATGGCTACATCTACAAAGCTTGATGCTGATGAAAGTGGCAAACCTGTCAATCAGCGTAAGTATCGAGGTATGATTGGTAATTTATTATACTTAACTGCTAGTCGCCCTGATATTATGTTTAGCGTTTGCATTTATACACGTTATCAGGCAAACCCTAAGGAATCTCATCTTAGTGCCGTTAAGCGTATCTTTCGATACCTTAAAGGAACTTCTACAGTTGGCTTATGGTATCCCAAAACCAAATCCTTTGACCTTATAGGTTACTCGGATGCGAATTTTGCTGGATGCAAAGTGGACCGTAAAAGTACCAGTGGCACATGTCATTTCTTAGGAAAGGCCTTAGTCTCTTGGTTTAGCAAGAAACAAAATTCAGTAGCATTATCAACAACTGAGGCTGAGTATATCGCCGCAGGACGTTGTTGTGCTCAGATTTTGTGGATGAAGCAAACCTTAGAGAACTACAATCTGCACTACACTAATGTTCCTATTTATTGTGACAACACTAGTGCTATAAATCTGACTAAGAACCCTATTTGTCATTCACGCACAAAGCACATAGAAATTAGACATTATTTCCTTCGTGATCATCAACAACACGGGGATATCTGCCTAGAATTTATTGACACTGATCATCAACTAGCAGATATATTCACTAAACCATTGGCTGAACACCGTTTTAACATTTTGAGGCGTGAGCTCGACATTCTTGAATTCTCAGACTCATAATGTATATGGTAATTAAAATTGAATTTATGACTTGCTACTTTATTATTTATTTAACGAAAATTGTTTTTGGGTACAAACTTAAAAATGGTATGTCTGTCACCACGACTACGGTCGAAGTGAAGCGGTATTTAAGAGTTCCCCGGTGAACCTCCGTTAGCTGGGACAACCCCTACAGTTAACCCAAAAATAACAGTCGTTATTTAATATTACAGTCAAAGTTATTAAATTCTACTTTTAAACCTACCAGAATGCATTGACTGTCTCGGGAATGCAAGTGGCCGAACTCGGCCCGAACTCTGACCGAGTTCGGACCGAGTTCGGTCGGCGCTGTATTTAATTCCAGAACCGAACAACCGGCCCTAGTGCCTATAAAACCCATCTTTTCTTCCACTTTTTCCACACAACAACTCGTGGAAATCACTCCTCTCTTCCTAGAAGCTTCTCCTCCTTCATCCTAGCAAGGTTCCGAAGAGATCTAGTGGGCGATCATCTTGTTCCTCCTTCCTTTTTCTTCAAAAGGTAATTTCTCTCTATTTTCTCATGGCCCCCAAGCGTCAAAGAGGAACCTCTTCCCAAGGTGCCTCTTCTTCTTCTGAATACACTCCTGCTAGTCTATTCAGTCCAACATGACCTAGAGATCCCGATGAATATGACTCTACTTTGTTCCCGGACAAAGATTTTTCGGATGTCTGGTTCGACTCTTTTTCTGGTCGTCGTATTGTACTGGAGCTTTTGTAAACTTTACTACTTTCTTTGAGTACGCTCCAACTTTTGACCAACTTGGGTACCGAGATTTCTTCGAAGTACAAGAAAATATTTATGACAACGCCATCCGTATGTTTTACTGCAACCTGCAAGTAAAACCAAACGAA
Source organism: Iris pallida (assembly GCA_029216955.1). NCBI lineage: Eukaryota > Viridiplantae > Streptophyta > Magnoliopsida > Asparagales > Iridaceae > Iris > Iris pallida. The sequence goes on along the minus strand of JANAVB010011200.1, from coordinate 1,759,816 downwards.
AATTTCTATTCTTGCGTTGCTGGGCAAGAATTGGAATTTAGCGCCACCGACATCAGCGAATTCTTCCATATTCCTGATCTTGGTGATGCCTTGGTTGACATCTATCATATTCAATTCCCTGCTGATGTCACTCTTGCTTCCTTCAGGGAACTAATCTGTCATCCTAACCCTGTTCCCCGTAGAATTTTAGCCAAAAATTTGAACCAAACCTTCTATGAACTTCATCGTATGGTTTTCTCCGTACTTCTTCCAAAGAAAGGTTCTACTGATGAAGTAACCTTTATGGAACTATCTGCTTTGTATCATATTGACTTTGGCATCCCATTCTTTATTCCTAAAACTGTGATGTCCTGGATGCTTAACTGCAGAAATGCAGGTAGGAATCTAGTATATCCAATGCACTTAGCTTCTATCTTTCAACGTTTCGAGATTGATCTTGAGACGTGTGCCATCTCCTCCACTCCTGTCGAGCTGACTAGATCTCGTCGATTTCCTGCTCCACCTCTGCCTCCTGGAGCTCATCCTGCTCCAGCTGCTGATGCTGAGGTCCCTCCTGCTGATGCTCCTCCTGCTCCGGCCTCTGTCCCAGGATTTGATCAGACGTTCTATCAGCGATTTGATGACTTTGTTGCTGTCTCTACGCAACGTCATCTGGATTCGAAGTTCCGGCGTATTTCTCAGGCCCAGGTGCTGAGGAATGGCATTGCTGACCTCCACTACAGCCTGGCTCATGATCCTGTCCATCCTGTCACCATCTTACCTCACCCTACCTTTCTGGGTCCTCGATTTACTGATGAGGCTTCCTTTCAGTATTTCGACCCGACTACAACCTACTTTCCTCCTGAGGCTTCTGGTGCGGACGACCCCACGATGTGACGTGGATTCAGCTATGGGCTAGTAGACATTTGTTAGATGATGATCAGTTGATGTAGTTTTTTTTTATTTCATGTCTAAACTGATTAGTTAGACATTTTTAGTTGTACTTTTGGATTATTAGTGGAAATTATCATGACTGTTTCAGTTTATTATGAGCTGTTTCTTTCTATATTAGTTGTTTCCATATGTCTTATGCTGTGATTATGTCTTTTTGCTTCACTTTGTCTTGTGTTTGTCTATTGTTGGCTTCACATATTACGGGGGAGCCAAGTCATTTTACTACTTGACAAAGGGGGAGAAAAAGAGTACAATACCAAAAAGCAAAGCATATACAAATCCAAAAACAAAATCAAAACATCTCATTTTTGCAGGTACTTTGTATTTTGTTCTATTTCATATAAATATATTTTGGTATAGACTCAAGTTTGTCAATTATCAAAATGGGAGAGATTGTTGGCCCATTCCATGGTCACACCCGATTTCGATAATTAACATACACTTAAGTCAATACACAAAATATAGAAAATGCTGCTAATCGTTTCAGGATACATGAAATCAAATTCAACGGACGATGTACTGCATCAAACAAAGCGTCAACACCATCAAATCTTCAGAAGACTCATTTCTCATTTTATTCTGTATTTTATATTTTATTGAGTCTAGGATTTATTTTGTAAAATTAGTTTTGGTAATACTGGCTTAGGGTTAAAACTGTTCACATTCCAAAAGCCTACCTATTTACCATTCGTATTTTATTTACAAAACATTTCAAAAACATATTTTGAAAATAGTCTTTACAAATGATTTTACAAATAACCAAAAACATATTTTGAAAACTATTTTTACAAATGATTTTCAAATATCTCCTGACAGAACTCGTAACCGAGTTCG
>JANAVB010011200.1:1390549-1753049 GCA_029216955.1 Iris pallida | reverse complement strand
TTTTTTAGGTATAATCATTCATAAAGGTTTCATGAAATATATGCGTAATATTCATGTGTCGGTAGGATCAAAATTAACCCCATTGTAAAGAAACTATGAGTTATTGGTGCATATTTTCAAAACTGAATTTTATGTGTGTTTATATACATAAATTAGAATTTTTAAGTATTTTTCCACGATTTTAGAAATTCAAATCTGGTCGAAAAAATTGTAGGTCAAAACTAGCTAATTTCGGGTAACCGGCTGACCTAGAATGTCCCAAACTTGTAGTATAATTCAACCCTTTTACCTCTGATATTATTCTATAAAATAAAATATTTTATTTCTGTTTAAAATATATTTTTGTTAATTTTAGAAATTTTGAGTCATCAACTATGTTCCGGACAAGTTTCGGGTAGACTAGCTGACTTATTAATCAACTAGTCATAAATTTTTTTAGAAATATTAATTCTAGAATTTCAGGGATAAATCTGTTGAAAATTAGTTTAAATATTATTTTTATGATTTTTATATAATTTTTAAGTATGTTATTGAAGTAGGGGCATAACCGACTAATTAGAAGTTAGAAACCCTAAAAATGGTTTCGATGTCTCGCGGAACCTGTGTGTGATTGTATGGATCTAAATGGTTCCATGAGAGATTGAATATAATTTTAACACATTACTTTGACTAATTAAGTTGTATCGTAAGTTTCATAACTAGTGACTTAATTTAGTTAATTAATTATTTAGGATCTTCGGGTTCCGGAGGCGTGGACGTGGGAGCAGTATTTCATATTTACAGTACGGAATCAGGCACGATACCTTGCCATCTTTACTGCTTATATTTAGTTGCATTTTATTTTGTTTATTTTATCTATTTTCTTGTTTATTATTTTATTTTTGCTTGTGGACCTAGAGTTAAAAGACTTCCGTCAATAGGATGCATGTCATTGACTTTGTCACGATTGTATCACGAGTTGTGTGTGAGTTGTGAGTATCATGTAGTGGTCATTTGCGTGTTGGCTGATCCCCCGTGCACATGCGTAGGAATAACTGTCAATAAATGCATGTTAGAAGACTTGACTATTATCTATTATAAAATCGTATTGTGGAAACAATACATGTTGGTGTGTCGTGGTTACGATGCATATACAGTATCATTGGAGGGAGGGGACAGTTATTAGCGTAGGGGCTTCATGTTCAGTACACACATAGATTTGGGCCGATAGTATCTCGGATGAGCACTACTTATTGCCCCGGGGCCGATAGTTCTCGTATGAGAACTACTTTCTGCCCATGGTCGATAGTGTCTCTTATGAGTGCTACCTACTACCATTCTCTCTCCATCTATGATGAACACCTAAGCTCCTGCGTAGAACGTTGTCCTCAAAGTGCATATCACATAAATGGTTAGGAACCCAGTTGTGTTGTAGTTTTATAGTGTTTACATTACAGTTATATTGGCATGTTCTTTCTGTATCTTGTTACGTCCCTCTAAGGACCTGGTTATCTCTCCAAGTGTGTGCTTTCATGGTTTACTACAGGTGTTCTAGCCAAGATTGTGGGCATCTCCATTTCTTCGAAGATGATCGCTCTTGGTTCGTCTTGATACTTTCATGGATCATTTTCTTGTATACTTTATCTCCTTTTGATAGTTGGTAGTTGACTTTGTCTCCGCCCAACGATTGTACCATAAATATTCAAGTTGATTTTATACTATTATTCGTTTTATTGTGGATGAGATTTAGTTTGTCTTGGATTACTACATTTTACAGCTTATGTATACATACAAGTTTTTTATATATTGGAGTGTGCTTCGTATGTATGCAGCTGGCATGATACGTATCTGGTCTCAAGTATTTTGGGACTGGGGCGTTACATGTTTTTGTGGTGGCCCATGCGGGTCGAGTTTGTCACTTCGGTTACGTTATTGTACCGATGTGAGCCTGCAACATAGGATTAGAATCTAGGAATCTCATCCATACAGCTTGACCTCTTCCCTTGGCTTCAAATTTTGAACTCTCGTTCGACTTCCTTGAATTGCATCTTGCTTGATTCCTTTCTACCATTGATTCTTATTTTCGTGCTTAGTGTCAACTAGGAAGATGACTACACTAGTATATGCTCATAGGTCAAACACATGGCTAAAATGGTTATATTGGCAATTAGAATACATTTAAGACTCCAATTGAGCTAAAAAAGTTTTTTTTAAAAGTATGATTTAATGAGAAGTAATTTGTAAAGTAGGATATTACCAAGGAAAGTTTTAATATTGAGATTTCTAAATAGTAAACACCATAGGATTGATACTGCAGGAAGGAATATATATATATATATATATATATATATATATATATATATATATATATATATATATATATATATATATATATATATATTCATAAATATCAAAACTCAAAAATCCAATCAATTTCTTAAATCAATGGTATAAATCTTTATACCATTGATTTAAGAAATTGATTGGATTTTTGAGTTTTGATATATATATATATATATATATATATATATATATATATATATATATATATATATATATATATATATATATATAATCTTTATACCATTGATTTAAGAAATTGATTGGATTTTTGAGTTTTGATATTTATATGGGGTTATAGCTATACATCTTTAAACAAATATAAAATTTATTTGATTTCGAGTTGTTAAATTTATGATTTATTGGATTATAGCTATACACCTTTGAACAATTATAAATTGGGTTTGAAAATGATCTTAGATTTCAAATATGGTTGTAGAAATTATTTAAATTTGCGTCCTACAACTTGCGATTTTTGAGTTTAGTAAATTTGAATTTTAAGTGGAAGTAATGATGGTGAATTTTGGGTTTAAAATATTTAAAAGTTATGAAAACATTTTTGAATTTTTTTTCTTTATTTTAAATTGTGTCCTATGATTGAGGATTTACAAATCTATTTAGATTTTGGGTTCTTTTTAAAAATTGTGTATTTGGATATCAAATTTTGAATTTTTTTTATGACTGATAAGATTGTTTGAAAATGTAGTTTAATGTTGGATTACTAATATCACAAATTTTTGAAATAAAATAAAAATATATTAATGATGTGATAAGGTTGTTTTGATTGATCAAATAAATTTACCGTTTAAAATTGTGATTGTATTGGTATGACTTAGTATGAATAGAAGTTATGATTGATGAGTGCATTAAAATATTGAGCTAAAATTTTGAGATTGCTTTGTATGTGCTAGAAATTTTTATCTGAGGAGCTCATAATTTTTGAAGAGTTTTAAAAGATATGATTGATTATGGATATTTGATATATAGATTAATGATTTATGAACTCTTGAGTTTAAAAGTTGAATTAAAAATGTAAAATTTTGAAAAAGTCAGTAGTAACATGATAAAAATTTGCTGAGATTTATGAAAGTGATTTAATTTTTTTTTTTCATGATAAATTTATACGGCTTGGAGTTAATACAAATTTTGGTGGTTTATTTTTGAAAGTTTTTTTTTTGAAACTTTTGGAGGAAACTTGAGTTTAAAATTTTAATGGTAGGCCATCAAGATAGCTCTAATAAGATAGATGTACTCCACACTAATTACCATGTCACTCATGACCATGATAGTAGTATATACACAAGTGTTGTTAGGCATCTACCCAGCTATGTGACTGTATCTCAATCTTGACTCGCTTGACCTTTCCTCCAACCTAGATCTTTTATTGTGCCCTTTAAACCATTTAAAATTTGGAAGATGATGATATGATTGTTCCTTAACTGTATTCATCTAATGGACTATGTTCTCTCTAGAACTATGTTCCTAAATAATTTTATTGGATTCTCTAATTAATTTTATTTTATGCTTTAACCTGATCTTCTTTATCTTGGTGCATTAATTGTGACCACATGAACTCTCACTATCTACTTTAGATCTTTTGGCACCCCTTACCGTGACTTGGATATTTGGAACAGGACACTAGACTTTTTCTTCCAACAAATTTCTTATGTAAGACCTAGACGAGCCCACCTTCATGTAGATATATTATATCCCACTAAAACATGTCTCCTTGTACACTATTTTCATGATATGACTTTCTGGTCCACATGGCTAAACTATAACCTCTACCATGACACCAAAATACTTTTCGACTTCAATTAAGAGATCTAACCTTGACTCAATCCTTTAACCCGATATGTGAATATGTTCTACTAAATCCCTTAATGCTGAACCTTATGCCTTACCGTGATTGCTTGACCATTATCCCATCATACTACTAGTTTAACACCTGTAAGTTGGGTAGAATACCTGACGACCTAACAAACCCTTTGTCTTGTGACCCAGTTAATGAGTTCACATATACTAGAAATTCAGAGGACCTTAACTTATATAGACAACCAAGCTATAAGAGAAGAATACTAGGACAACAATATAGGCCCACACTTCGGGCAAGACTTGATTTTAAAAGATCTAGGACTAATTAAATTCCTTCGATATTACCTTCCTAACTTATATTGTAACAACCTGATGCTGCTAATTTAGCCTTAGTTTTGCAAGCTTATCTTTTTCGAGCTTGATCATGACATATTTTATTGGGTGCACCCACTAACATATTATCAAATCAGAATCGGTACATGATGGTCTGATCAACCTATTGCACTTTGGTTCGCTTTTCATGTATTATTCTACGTGGATGGAGACATAGTTAAACTTGCCTTAGAGTCTCATCTGCGACAGTCTTGGCAATTCTTTTTGAATTATTTTCGTCGGCTATGAACCCCGCATTCGTACTCAATCGTACCGTCTTTAAAACCTTTGTTGTTCTTGTCTTTTACTTATTTTAAAAAGACAAGTCACTGTACTTGCTAGATAGACTCAAGGTATCATCTTTGGTTTCCCTATCAGTTATTTACACACAAATGTAGATAGCCACCGACCGACTCATGTGGCCGTATCCTCGTCTTTAACTACTCCTCATTCCTCAACTCTAGAATTGTTATCGTGCCCTCCCAATTATTCTTGAGCACTCGAGAATGATTCTAATCATTCACTTAAATCAAACTCTCAACCAAGACAATTAGTATCCAGTTTTCTCTCAGGGAACCACATCTCCCAATGGTCAAATTATTTTCTTTGAACTACCAAATTCTTTGCTACTCTTTAATTCGTGTTATCCAAGTTTGTTACCTTCACTAGCGACCCTCAATCAATCCCATAACCCTGATGAATTTTGTGTGTGTCGAACTAACAAGTTCCTAAATACATAGTTGTGTTGAACATCATTTTATCGCCTCCTATACAACACAAAACATTAGCCCACACATATTAGTCGTTTTGACTTAGAGTTTTCAAAACACTTGCCTAATCATATTCTATAGCCTGGGTTCTTTAATTATCATCGATTCTCAACACTTGGCCATAAATTCTTCTTCCCTAAGTTTTCAAGCTCACTTCTTAGTTTCCCAAGTTAGACGTAGAACGAATCCTTCTGAACCGACACACCTTAGTATATTCCAATAAGAGGTCGCTACCATCTTGTCAGAAGCATGACCCCTAGAGTGACAATGTTTGATTGTAGTAACTTTCTTATAGTTGTTGTTGACCAAGAACGTTATGGTGTTATCGAGGCTCACTTAGAATCCAAGACTACGGTCAGAAGTGTCCATTATTCTCGTGCCCCTTCCTAGAAATTGTCCTCCTCAAGGTCTTGTAATGACGACGATCTTTACGGGTGGCCAACTTCTATAAGTTGGATAGAGTCTGGAAGGAAGCATACCCTATCTTGTAGAATATGAGGTCAATTGGGATTCCTATGACAACCACCCCTCCATCATTTTAAAAATTGAGCTAAGATTTGACGTACCTACTCTCCCTTCGTACAAAATCTCGTAATTCTTGATATTATGATTATTTTTAATTTCGAGAACGAAATTGTCATAAGTTGGGTAGGATGTAAAACCCCTTATAATTTAAAGGACTATTTAAATTATTTTTGGATTTTATTTAATTCTAATTTATTTTATCTTATTTATATTATATAAAAAGACTATAGCCATGGTTGAGTTTGAATATGCAAGACGACTAAAAAGTATGGTATGCCTAGCGTAGTCGGGTGCTTTAACTAATATGCTAGCCGTGTTAGGAATGCCATGGTCATATTGTAATCTCTTGAATGTTAATCATTCAAATTATGGCACAAGTTATATTTTTATTTAATTAATTAGCTAAGAAAGCCTTTATGACTTTTTAGGGGACCCGGTTGCACCAAAACTTCCCAAACCTCTTCCAAGCCAAACCCAACCCTATGTAGACATTTTGGACATTAATAAATATTAATAATTATATTTATTTGTATTTAATTCAGATTTTGTAGTGTAATTACATAGATAGAATTAAATAGTTCTATATTAGAAAACCCTTTTTTAAATCCTCAATCCAATCAACTTGCCAACTCACCAAACAACCAAATCATGCGAAGTGGAATCCCACCATGCTAATTTCGGCCAAAAAAAACCCCATGCCCAAATGCATAAAATTAAATAGGATTTAAATCCTATATTGCTTAAAATTTATTTAAGGATATGTTTAAATATACCAACTTATCCCAAACCTTAACCAAATCCTAATCTTTCTCTCCCTCACCTTTGGCCGACCAAAACCCCTCTCCCTCTCCATAATTTTGGCAGCAACAAACTCCCAATAGCATCAATACATCATCTCATCCATTGCACATCTCTCCATCCTTCACAAAAACTCATCTCCTCCACCATACATCCACGAAACCCCTCAAAACAAACCCTAAAAACTCTATCTCCCCCATCCAATCCTTTATAGACATTATCAACTCTCCCATACGCACCAAGAGAGAATTAGCAAGCGAGGATAGCGAAAAAGATTGGAGCTTTGGTGAAGAGAAGTCATCATCACCCTTTCTAGCAAGGATCTTTGGTAAGAACCCAAATCTTTTCTTCTAAAAATCTTTGCTAAAGTTCTGTAGAAAATATGTTATTAAATCTGTAGAAATCATATTTTGATGGCTTTTGTTAGGTATAATCATTCATAAAGGTTGCATGAAATATATGCGTAATATTCATGTGTCGGTAGGATCAAAATTAATCCCATTGTAAAGGAACTATGAGTTATTGGTGCATATTTTCGAAACTGAATTTTATGTGTGTTCATATACATAAATTGGGATATTTAAGTACTTTTCCATGATTTTAGCAACTCAAATCTGGTCGGGAAAATTGTAGGTCAAAACTAGCTAATTTCGGGTAACTGACTGACCTAGAATGTCCCAAACTTGTAGTATAATTCAACCCTTTTGCCTCTGATATTATTCTATGAAATAAATATTTTATTACTGTTTAAAATATATTTTTGGTTATTTTGCAATTTTGAGTCATTAACTATGTTCCGGACAAGTTTCGGGTAGACTAGTGACTTATTAATCAACTAGTCATAAATGTCTTTAGAAATATTAATTCTGGAATTTTAGAGATAAATCTGTAGAAAATTAGTTTAAATATTATTTTTATGATTTTTATATGATTTTTAAGTATGTTATTGAAGTAGGGGCATAACCGACTAATTAAAAGTTAGAAACCCTAAAACTATGTTTCGATGTCTCGTGGAACCTGTGTGTGATTGTATGGATCTAAATGGTTCCACGAGAGACTGAATATAATTTTAACACATTACTTTGACTAATTAAGTCGTATTGTATGTTTCATAAGTAGTGACTTAATTTACTTAATTAATTATTTAGGAGCTTCGGGTTCCGGAGGCGTGGACGTGGGAGCATCATTTCATATTTACAGCACAGAATCAGACAAGATACCTTGCCATCTTTACTGCTTACATTTAGTTGTATTTTATTTCGTTTATTTTATCTATATTCCTTATTTATTATTATTTTTTTGCTTGTGGACCTAGAGTTAAGAGACTTCCGTCAATAGGATGCATATCATTGACTTTGTCACGATTGTATCGTGAGTTGTGTGTGAGTTATGAGTATCATGTAGTGGTCACTTGCGTGTTGGCTGATCCCCCGTACGCATGCGTAGGAATAACTGTCAATATATGCATGTTATAAGACTTGACCGTTATCTATTATAAAACCGTGTTGTGAAAACAGCACGTGTTGGTGTGTCGTGGTTACGATGCTTGTACAGTATCATTGGGAGGAGGGGACAGTTATTAGCGTAGGGGCTACATGTTCAGTACACACATAGATTTGGGCCGATAGTGTCTCGGATGAGCGCTACTTACTGCCCCGGGGCTTACAGTTCTCGTATGAGAACTACTTTCTGCCTATGGTCGATAGTGTCTCTTGTGAGCGCTACATACTACCATTCTCTCTCCATCTATGCTGAACACCTAAGCTCCTGCGTAGAATGTTGTATTCAAAGTGCATATCACATAAATGGTTAGGAACCCAGTTGTGTTGTAGTTTTATAGTGTTTATATTGCAGTTATATTGGCATGTTCTTTCTGTATCTTGTTACGTCTCTCTGAGGACCTGGTTATCTCTCCAGGTGTGTGCTTTCATGGTTTACTGCAGGTGTTCTAGCCAAGATTGTGGGTGTCTCCATTTTTTTGAAGATGATCGCTCTTGGTTCGTCTTGATACTTTCATGGATCATTTTCTTGTATACTTTATCTCCTTTTGATAGTTGGTAGTGGACTTTGTCTCCGCCCAACGATTGTACTATAAATATTCAAGTTGATTTTATACTGTTATTCTTTTTATTGTGGATGAGATTTAGTTTGTCTTGGATTATTATATTTTACAGCTTATGTATATATACAAGTTTTCCATATATTGGAGTGTGCTTCGTATGTATGCAGCTGGCATGATACATATCTGGTCTCAAGTATTTTGGGACTGGGGCGTTACAATAACTGCTTTATAGTTCACTGTCATTTACTTAGATTTTCTAGATGAGATGTGCTCGTTCCTGTCCTAACTGGACCTGTTGAAAATTTTACAGATGATTGTCCTAAGGACACTTGCCCTACTTACTATGGACCCGGAGATGGTTTAGCTACCTTGGCCTCGACACTCAGAGTGATCGGGAGACTAGCTAGTTGACTTGGTTTAGTTTCATGTTTTAGAACTTGAATTGTAAATAAGTTGAGATATGTTTTGTTTTGAGATTATTATTATTTAGTAGTTGGTTTTGTTTTTATTATTTAGTCTTAGTTTTAAACTTCTGTGTTATCATATCGTGCTTAGACTTTGATTGAGATTTTATTATATCTATACTTGTTCTCCATTCGGAGTTGAGATTTGACAAGTACTTATATAATTGCGTGAGTTGTTGGTTAGATAGTGACCTATAACAACATTCTACCGTCGATACTGGGGCGTAGGCTGGACGCTGTTACATACTCGTACCCTCACAGTGGGTGCGGGTCGTGACAAAATGATTGGTTCCAATTAGGCCAATAAAATTGTGGTTCGTAACATCTACTCCTATTTGTACCAATTTATACCCTCTATCGTGACTTTAATATTGGGAGCACAACACTAGCATTTTCATTCCAACAAAGTTCATAATCATGAACTAGACCAGTCAAGCTACACACATGACATACTTGCCTCACACAAACACACTTTTTTGTGCTCTATTACAACATGTAAATGACACAATTTCCTTTAGAATAAATGACTATTTTCGTTCCAATTGATCTCAACCATGCAACCTCGACCCATTCCCTTAAACAAACTAAATATCCATGATCCATACAAGAAACATCATACCTATGGCGAACGCATTCCACATAAATAAGCACATACCTCCTACACGATACCAAACACTAACCCGTATACCCTAATTATATGATGTAAAGATTCCAAACACTTACCTAATTATATTTCGTAGGAATGTTCTGAGCTATTATGGACTCTCATCACTTACTTACCCATGTTAGACGAAGACTAAAATTTACTTTGAACCGACACACTCGTTATTTTTGAACCGGAGATTCCTACCATCTTGCTAAAAGTATAGCCAATAGGACGATGTTGATTGCAATAATCCTCCTATAGAAGTTATTGACCGATAATGCCATGACAACGGCTAGGCTCACTTAGAATCCCTGACGGCGGTCAAAAGTGTCAAATATTCTCGTGCCCCTCCCTTTAAAATTGTCCTTCTTAGAAGTCTTGTAGCGACAATTTTCACGGTTAGCCCACTTCTATAAGTTGGGTAGGGCTTTAAACCAGAACACCCGATCTTGTAAAGTATGGCGCCAAATTGAATTCCTTTTATAGCTATCCCCTCAATCTTTTCGAAAACTGAGGTACAATTGGACGTACCTACCCTCCCTTGTATTAAATCTCGTTATTTTTATATTTGTATATTAAGATAATTTTTAATTTCGAGGACGAAATTTTTATAAGTTGGGTAGGATATAAAATCCCTAAATTTTAGAAACATTTATTTGGTTTACCTAATATATTTCATAATATTTTTAGTGGACTTTTAATTTTATATTTTGTTAATATTAGGTAGCAAGTTAAAAGCTATAATATGGGCATGCATAGATAATTGGTACGAAAATACGTGCTAGATACTTCATAAAAATATTTTACTAAATCTTATTCTTAATTTAGTTTTAAAGGAATATCATTTTAAATTTTTTAGAATTTTCTTAAATTTAAAATGCTTGTATTTAATTAATTTCCTTTGCTAAGGTTGACAGCAATAGAAAATTTCTACATTATAAATATACATATTATACAAATTATTCATTCAAATATTTTTAGATATATTTTGTGATTTTTATTTTAGTTAAGATTTATTAGTTGTATATAAATATGTATATATTTAGAAAAACTAAAAAACAAAAAAAGGAAGGAAAACTTTAGTTACTGTTCTGATGAACAGTAACTTAGTAATCCCAAACCCCTGTTCTGCACGGAACTGAGACTTGGAGTCTCGATAGAAGTCAAGCCAACCTTCATCAAATCTTCCAAAAAATATTGTAATCCATATCTACATCAGATTCTCCTCCATTTAAATGACAATTCTGATCAAAAATCGGATTTAAATACATCAAGAATCGAATTAAATCTCGTATGTAAAGTATCAAAGAAAAATTATTCCCATCGGCTTCACCGATCATCAATGACTCAAATCCTCGTGCTCCTGCTGTGAATCCTCGACCATGACCCCGACGAACTCCCTTTCTCCTTCACGACGTCTGTGCACCATTGCAGGAGGCGCCAATCGACAAACGTACCATGCTGCAGAGGGGTCAGCACACCGCAGCAGTAGCAGCCGCTCGTCAACTTTTGTACCGCGATTACTTTGCCATCTCGCTACAGATTCGCAATCCGATTTTGCAGTTAGACCACAACCCTAACTCCTTCAAATCTCTTTAGATAGAATTAATTATATTGCAATAGTATGCCCAGAAAAATTGATTCAAAGTTGGCGAGAAAATGTTCAAAATTGAACAAGAAATCGAATCCTAAACCCCTAATTGGAAGGCGATTTCTCACCAAACTGTTAGCACTTTTGATATTTTGTTAAATAGGATTTATAGACAACATATAAGGGATTAAAAACCTTCTCGCAGAATTCAATTTCATCGAATGAACGTCAAAGGAACATATTTCAAAGTTTAGAAAAAAATTAGTTTTTGAAACTAAAATTTGGAAAAAAAACTTCCCGATACGGCGTGCGTCCCGACAAACCGAGCGACTTTGTCACAAACTATGTACATCAAAAGGCGCGTATGGATGTTGCCGACGTATGGGAACTGATGGAACTCGATTTTGTTGCGTTTGTGCGACGAAATCAGTACGTATCCGTCAATATACCCCCGTATCAACCTTTTGCAAACTTGGCCATAACTTCGTGTACAATCGTCGGTTCGAGACGAAACATGCTCCAACAGGACCGTATCATTTTTCAGGTCTTGTGTGCCAAGTTTGGTCCGATTATGAGAAGGTAGACCGGAATGCCTATTTGGCGGGCCCGTGACCCGCTCCAACGGGCGAAATTGTGCACGGTCCACAGGAATCCAACTTTGGACATAAGTTTGGGTTCGTCTTCTCAAACCGGATCTGCAGACATATAGTTTGACGATAGACCATAGAAATTGGCACGTATTTCGGTACAAAATTGGTCCAATGAAAGACATCATTTTGACCCGGAATTTCGATTTTGTCCCTGTTCCAGAATTAGACTTTTGGACATGCATTTCCTAGATATATCTTTTCCACCGAGAATGTTCTTGATATTTGTTTCAACAGTCGGAGCCGTTCGTAGATTTTGAGATTTCTTACTGACGTGATTGATTGCTTGGAGTTATTATTCCCGCAGTGCCAGGCAAGATACCTTGTCGCCTTAATCTGTGATTTACTTATTCTTATTTTTAGTTATTTATATTCAGCATTAGTTACATGTTGTTAGTATTATATCACTGTGCGTCCAAGTCACACTTGGGTGCAGGCGACTCTATCAGTCGTTTTTATTACTTTTGTTTATTTCTCTTGCATAGACTTAGCCTAGTGACCACCCATTGATAATGAGGTATTGGTATATCTCATACGGCTTTGACACCTATTTTTTTACGTGAGTCACATGTCGCGTAGTCGGCCGGCAACGATACGTATGAGGCGTGCGACGATTAGGAGTAACTGTCAATAGAATTGCATGCTAATAGACTTGGCAGTTACTAGAGGTTCATAGGAGTTATGGATATGACCCTACTAGGCATTGGGTATGGAGAACAGTTCCTTAATGTATGGACCACGTATGCACTTTCCTATTCCTGATCCTGCTGGCCTCTGACATTCGATGAATGTTATGCTTTGATGTTCCTGGCATCCTGGTGGGACCATACCTGAGTTTTTTGTACCTGTAGCCAGAGTGCCCACGCGTTGAAGGTTTGTTCTTAACTGTATTATCACTGTAGAACTGGTAGGCACCCTATTACATGCATCCCTTTTTACTCTCTATTATATATCACAGTTTATATGGCATAATATTTTCTTGTATCTTATTACGTCCCTCTAAGGACCTGATTATCTCTCCAAATGTGTGCTTTTCATGATGCTTCGCAGGTGCTCTAGCCCAGATCATGGTCTTTCCTTTCCTTCGAGGATGATTGCTCCTGGTTCATCTTGCCATATTTATCGATCAATTTCTTGTATATTTTTCTTATTTAAATTAGTTGGTAGTGAATTTGTCTCCGCCCAACTACTTGTACAAATGATAAATTCACAGTGATTGTATTATTATTCTTTATTCTGTGGATGAGATTTAGTTATCATGGTTTACTGTATTTTACAGCTTATATAGTATACGAGGATTCCATATATTGGAGTATCTTCGTATATGTGTAGCTGGCATGTCTACGTACTTAGTCCTAAGTATTTTAGGACTGGGGCGTTATAGAAAGTACTGACAAGTTCAAGCAATTAGGCATCCAGATGGCTAATCTCGACAGATATGAATATTTTGCATCCAACAACGGTAGCCGTCAGAATAACCACAAAGGCAAAGAAGCTTTGGCTATTAATGTCAAAGAAACTCTAACCGTCAACATAGGTCAATCAACACCTACCCCAATAGCACCACCACAGAGGGCACAACGTTCGAAAGAGGAATAATCCTTTGACAAGGACGACATCATGAGTATCTTTGATTTCTTAATCAACTGCAATAAACTTCAGCTGTCTAACGCAAAGCGTCCAGAGGAAGTAAGTAAGACTGATCATCCTAAATACTGTGTGTATCACAGGTTCATTGGACACCCGACTAGAGCATGTTATATGCTCAAAGGGAAGATACATGAGATGATTAAAGTCGGCACAATCACTCTTCAACAGGACGAGAAGACTATGACAGCCAATATCGTTTCTCTGCAGTTTGGTAACTTTCCTGCTCAACTTGTGTAGGATGGAGTCATTCCCATCCTAAAGGCTACTCTGGAGATTGTCAATCTTCCGTCTGCACAAAGTGAAGGTCTTGTTCCTCTGTCAACTGATAAGGGGAAAATTATGTGGATCCATCCTGATTTGGTGGCTGATTTTGAGACACCTGTTTCGTCTACAAAATCCAAGCAGGCAACTAATTATAAGTCATGTCACATGACTTCACTGGATGGTCATCATATTTCACCTTTGAATGCTATCTTCATCCCGGCGGTGAGTTTATCTTCTTCTTCTGAGACGACGTTACCGAAGCCGGAGGCCATTACCAACAAGAATTCCATCTATATAGTCAACAGTCCCGTGAACTAATGATGAAGATGGGATATGATATGCAGAAACCCCTGGCTTGAGTCATGGAAAAGGATCTCCTATACCTCTTATCCTACGCCTTCAACATAATCAATCTCGTATTGGCTTAGGGTTCTGGACGAACCTTTCATCTTGCCGAAGGAAATTTTCCAATGGCAAGATTCAGACAAAGAACTGCAACATGGTGTCATTCGCACCTGTACCAGAAGATGAAGTCCTGACTAGTACCAGGTCTGGAAGACTTTACCTGAGAGAATATCCAAGAGGTCAAGAGATCCCTACTCCAGTTTTAGATGCCCCTCTAGCATCTTCTTCTCCTGCTGTCAATGTTCCATCAGCTTTATTATCTCCAGTGGAACTGACTCTTCCTAAACCGTCGACGGCCGACAAAGGAAAACAACCAGTTCGCTTTGATAAAATATTAAAGAAAACTCTACCCCTTGGACTTGAGAAGCCATACAACTTTGATATATTGGCTCAACTAGCCAATAATCCAACGAGGTTATTATTTTTGAGCTCCTTCGTCTCTCAACGAAAACTCAGAAAACATTAAGCGAAGCTTTGTTGCAAGTTGACGCTTGCCTGGCATTCCTCAAGAAACCCAATGAGGAACCTGTAGCATGTTTTCACTGTCATAGTATGATGGAATTGATTCCTAAAATTACTTTCACATAAGATGACATGCTTATGGAAGACAATCGACATGACCGACCTTTATACTACACAGGGTATGTCGATACAATGAAGGTTGACCGCATCCTGATCGATCCCGGATCCGTACTTAGCATCATACCGAAAACTTTACTGGATTCCCTGAAGATCCCTGTTCATAATCTTTCTACAACCATCACGACGATCTTGGGATTCAATTCAGGAAGAAGTAAACCATTAGGGAAGATTCGCCTGAAAGTGCAAATCGGCAATCTTCGTACGAAGGTCACCTTTTATGTGATTGACAATAGCTACATGAGCATAACATTGTCTTATCAACTCTTTACCAATACTTCAAGTATATGGATGTCAATGGAGAAGTCCATAAGGAGGAAGCTAATCTTAATCCCTTCGTAGGTGTCAAAACATATTTTACTGACTCTAGGATGTACAAAAAAAAATTCATGAATGTTGTACTAGCCATGGATATCGAGGAAGATCAGAAGGATACCCCAGATAATGTTCTTGTGATTCTAGTTAAAGGACGTGCTTCCATCTTTCGCCTTCTCAGACGCTAACCATCCATATCTCCTCTCATGCTAAGAATCTTCCAGCTGAAAAGATGGAACAGAAGGAGCTCACGTCTTCTGAGCCTCTTATTATCGACATCCGTCGTAACAAGCCTTCTCCTTCTCCTCTCCTTCTCCTCCTCTGGTTATCAACCTTAGCAAGCCATCGGCTAAGGTCACGAGCCCTATTGTAAATGATGATATAAAATTCTATAAAGTAGCATCTCCTTTGCAGTATACTGATGTTATTTATTATTCTCTATGCTACCTAGAAATGCTAGATAATTTCGAACCCCTTATAATAGGAGCAGTTCAACCTCTCCAAGACGAAGTATCATGCGAACCAGTTCAAGATTCCTTCTTCCTAGTTCCTTCTCAGAATAAAGATGATCTTTCTATACTTTTTAGCAAAGGAACAGAGCAGAAGACTACATTTGATAGTGACTCTGAAAATGATAATAACGGACAGCTTCAACTACGTTGTTACAGTCGACAATCAAAAGACATCATTCAAAAGATAGGCTATAACTTCAAAACTGGCCTCAATGGTGGTAGGGGAAGGCGAACTTCTATCCGTATTATTGCTCCAAAAGGAAAGTCACTGCAATATTACAGCAAAATGAAGCACAGGTTGGGCTATACCTCGCCGGTTATGACCCCAGACGCCTTCGAGTTTAACAAAGAGGAGCGATCTAACTCTTTTGACTATTTTATGGGATTCTGACACCAGTGTAGGGCACGTCCATCGAGTGACTCTATCTTCTAATATGGTGACTGTCGAGTTCTCTGAAGGCGTCGATGATTTTGCCGAAGCTCCCGAATCTGATCCTTGGACACAAAGAATGGGTACTCAATGGAAACTTCACTTTGAGCAACGAGAACCACCTACTTAAGGCCAATTAATTTAGGTCGATGTTGGAGAAGGAGTTTCGCCAAGACCAATCTTCATCAGCAAAAGCCTCTCAGAAGTGGATAAGCAAGAATTAATTCAGCTTATTTAAGAATATATTGATGTCTTCGACTGGAGCTACGAAGATATGCCAGGACTAGATCCTTAGATCGCAAACCATAGGCTTAACATCCTGCCTAAAGCAAGGCCGATCAAACAACAACAACATCGATTTCAACCTGACATGATGGATGCCATAGAAACTTAAGTCAAGAAGCTCATCACCTGTGGTTTTGTCAGAGAAGAACAACATACTGATTGGATAGCTAATGTCGTCCCATATGAAGAAAATGGAGAAGGTCCGAGTCTGCATTGACTTCAGATACTTCAACGAAGCGTGTCCCAAGGATGAGTTTTCTCTTCTGATTACTGATGACATGATTGACAATACTTACAGGTTCGAACGAATGTCTTACATGGATGGATTCTCCAGATACAATCAAATCAAGATGAACCCTAAAGATGAAAGACATACATCTTCCCGTACTCCTCTAAGAGTCTACTGCCATACCGTTATGCCGTTTGGTCTTAAAAATACTGGTGCAACCAATCAGTGGGTCATAAGCACCATCTTTTGTGAACATTTGTGAAAGACAGCCAAATGCTATATCGACGATATTTCTGTCAAAAGTCTTCTAACGGAAGATCACATCCAAGGCTTGAGAACTACCTTTGATCTAATGCGCCAGTATCAACTCAAGATGAATCCTACCAAGTCATTCCTGGGAGTCTCTAGTTGCAAATTCTTCGGATTCATTATTACCTCTAAGGGTATACACGTTGACCCCGAGAAGATCAAAGCCATTCCAGATATGCGTCCTCCATGCAACCTAAAAGAGCTACGAGAATTCTAGGGATGGCTTGCGTACATCAGGAGATTCATTTCAAATCTATCTGGACGCTGTAGACCGTTCACTCAATTGATGAAGAAAGGTGTGTCTTTCATTTGGACTGAAGAATGCCAGCAGGCTTTTGAAGACATAAAACGGTACTTGATAAACCCTCCATTCTTGGTACCTCCAGTCACAGGAATACCCCTCTTAATGTATGTCCGGGCAATGGATCTTTCTTTGGGTGCTTTACTAGCCTAAAAAAATAAAGAGGGCCATGAGCAAGCTAACTATTATCTCAGCCGTATAATAATCGGTATCGAACATCGATACAGCCCGATGGAAAAAGAATGTTTAGCTCTGATGTTCGCTGTTCAGAAAATACGGTATTATATCACAGGCCAAACCATTCATGTCATCTCTAGAGTCAACCCTCTTCGAGTCCTGATGAAGAAGCTTAGTACACTCAATTCCATACTCGCTACATGGGCCATATTGCTAGCACAGTATAATATGGTATATGTTCCACAAAAGTCTGTTAAGGGTCAAGCCCTAGTTGACTTCCTGGCGGCTCATCCAATCCCAGAGACATCTAAACTCTTTGATGAAATTCCTGACGAAACTCTGGAATCTAAATTGATTTCAGAGAAAATTCTTTCCTGGCGTCTATTCTTAAACGATGCATCCAGAATCGGACCTAAAGGCACTATAGTCACTAGAGTCAGAATCATTCTTGTATCTCCTGAAGGATTGGCCATTCAGAGAGCTTATTCTCTGGACGAGCCATTCTCCAATAATGTGGCTGAATATAACGCTTTATTCGTTGGTCTCCAATTGGCTAGACAATTGGATATTGAATATCTGGAAGTATACGGAGACTCTAAGATGATCGTCAATCAGGTTAGAGGCACGTATGAAGTTCGACATCAGGACCTCGTTCTATATTATGATGCATCAGTTAGACTGGATATATAGTTTAAAGGTTTCTTTATTGAACATGTGCGTTGAACATGCAACACAGAGGCTGATGCACTTGATAATCTTGCAACAGTATTGGCAATTCCAGTAAGAAGACAACTGATCGTCATCACTAATAGAGAATTATTCTGTATGCGGGTGACTGGATAGAGCACATCGAGGAGATCTTTCGACTGGCGAAGATTCCAACACGACTGCATATTGAGGCGGCAGGTAGCCAGATATAGGAACTGGCCCGCACATGGTATCAGACGGACCCAATGGTCGGTACAGAGGGACAGACTTGGGCAGCCTTCAAGAAGAAGTCTTTTCCTGACACGGCTCTTGGCTCCCTAGAGACGCAGTTTGAGAGCTTAGTTGAGGGCAGTCATACTGTCGAGGAGTACGCTGGGGAGTTTTGCCATCTGGGCATATTTGTTGTGGGGCTCAGGGAGACGGCGAAGGCTCGGAGGTTCCGAAAGGGGTTTGTCAAGGAGGTCAAGTCCTTGACCAAGAGTGACCGGAGTGCCACTTTTGAGAAGATTCTAGTGGGTGTCCTAGCAGTAGAGGATGATCTTGAGCTGAGGCTCAAGAGGGGACGAGATGCTGAGGGAGCCAGTGGTAGCGGAGGACCGACTAAGAGGCTGCACTTTCAGCAGCAGCATTACCATCAGCAGAGGCAGTTCCAGCCGCAGCAGTTCCAGGGTCAGGGCCGTGCAGCTTTCCAACAAGTGTAGCATCAGCCGAAGGTTCAGCCACAGGTACTCAGACAGCGGCCCGTTAGTTATGGTTTCTACAAGAAGCCAGGGCATGTGTGGAATGACTGCAGAAAGAGGCTCGGGAGGTGCCTACTCTGTGATTCAGCGGAGCACCAACTGAGAGCGTGTTTCATGTCTTCAGGACGAGCAGCTCAGGGAGCGGGGGCCAGAGCTTCAGCAGTGCAGCAGAAGGGACCTTTGCAGACACAGCAGCATAGGTTCTCTCAGCATCAGCAGCAGGCCAGGGGTGGTCAGCAGGGGCGAGCTTTTGCCATGGCAGCTGAGGACGCAGAAGCTATCGGGGAGCTGATCGCAGGTTTTATTCTTCTCGACTCCATTCCAGCTTTTGTACTGTTCGATTTGGGGGCTTTCCACAGCTTCGTGTCTGTATCTTTTACAATTAGACACCACCTTGTATCCGAATCGTTGCCTAGGACTTGCAAGATCACGATCGGGGGTGGTATTATCCTCGTTATTGATATTTGCAAGGGTCGGAGAGTTGATTTGGGAGGCCGAGAGTTGGATGTGAGTCTGCTCGTGATGCCATTGTTGAACTACGATATCGTACTCGTTATGGATTGGTTGAGCAGGCACCACGCCAGTATAGGTTGTTGCGGGGTAGAGTTCTTTTCAGAACACCCGGAGAGCCAGAGTTCGAGTTCACCCGACGGCAGGCGGAGGAGAGCAGTGGAGTTTTCTGTGGAGTATCAGTTGAGGAGCAGGCAGTGCCACACCCTTTGATAGCGGAGTTCATGGACGTCTTTTTGGAGGATTTGCCAGGACTACCACCGGACAAAGATGTGTTCTCTATAGACTTAGTGCCAGGCATAGAGCCGATATCTCAGCACATCTATAGGATGAACAATAGCGAGCTGGTAGAGTTGAAGAAACAGGTGGATGAGCTGCAGGATAAGGGCTTCATCCTATCGAGTTCTTCACCATGGGGTGCACCGGTACTCTTTGTACCAAAAAAGGATAGGTCGGTCAGGATGTCTATGGACTACAGGGCACTCAACAACCTCACGATCAAGAATAAGTACCCGTTGCCGAGGATCGACGATCTCTTCGATCAGCTGAGTGGGGTGAGGGTATTTTCTAAGATTGATTTGAGGTCAGGTTACCATCAGGTGAAGGTGAAGAAGGAGGATATCCCGATGACCGTATTCAGGACGCGGTATGGCCAGTTTGAGTTCATGTGATACCGTTTGGGTTGATTAATGCCCCGGTGGTATTCATGAACTTGATGAACAAGGTATTCCACCAGTACTTGGACAAGTTCGTGGTGGTGTTCATCGAGGATATCCTAGTATACTCGAAGACTGAGAAGGAGCATGAGGAGCACTTGAGAATGGTTCTGGAGACTCTCAAGAGGGAGAAGCTTTATGGCAAGCTCTCGAAGTGTGAGTTCTTTCTGGACAGAGTTGACTTCTTGGGTCATGTGGTAACTAGAGATGGGATCTCAGTTGACCCGAAGAAGATCACGGCAGTTGAGGCTTGGGCAGCACCGAGTTCAGTAGCAGAGATCAGGAGCTTCATGGGATTGGCAGGCTATTATAAGAGGTTTGTACAGGATTTCTCCAGGGTTGCAGAGCTATTGACTAGGCTGACCCGGAAGGATCCAGAGTTTGTCTGGTCAGAGGAGTGTCAGGTCGCTTTTGATGAGTTGAAGAAACGGCTGACGACAGCTCCGATTCTGACATTGCCATCAGGATCAGGAGGGTTCACTATCTACAGTGACGCCTTAGGAAAGGGTTTGGGTTGTGTCTTACAACATCATGGGAAGGTGATTGCCTATGCTTCCAGGCAGTTACGTCTCCATAAGAAGAACTACCCTACCCACGACTTGGAGTTGGCAACAGTAATATTTGCTTTGATGTTATGGAAATACTAATTATACGGAGAGCGAATAAAGGTCTTTATGGATCATAAGAGCTTGAAGTATGTGTTTACACAGAAGGAGCTCAACATGAGGCTGTGTAAAGGGTTGGAGTTGATGAAGGACTTTGACATTTCACTGTAGTATCACCCAGGGAAGGCCAACGTGGTTGCCGATGCCTTGAGTACGTATCCGACAGCCATGTGTTTGACTATGGATCGTCACTTGCTAGCAGATTTGGAGAGCCTGGGGATCGAGGTGGTTGTGCCAGGAGTTCATATACAGATGTGGGGCCATCATATTCAGTCAGACTTGATGGGGAGGATCAAGTTGACACAGTTCGAGGATGTTGTTCTGCGGTGTATCCGAGAGCAGGTTCTAGCAGGACTGGTGGATGATAAGTTTACTCTTACAGAGGATGGCGTATTACGGCACGGTTCCAGGCTGTGTGTGTGCCCAGTGGAGAGCTCCGGGAGCAGGTCATACAGAAGGCCCAACAATCTCAGTACTATATACATCCAGGTGCCAACAAGATGTATAGGGATCTGAGGGAGCAGGTTTGGTGGTATGGGATAAAGTGGGAGGTAGCTCGCTTCATAGCCAGATGTTTGGTCTGTTAGCAGGTCAAGGCAGAGAGGCAGAGACCAGGAGGTTTGTTGCAGCTATTGCCCATTCCAGAATGGAAGTTGGAGCACATCACGATGGATTTTGTTTCTGGATTGCCGCGTACACCAGGAGAGAAAGACGCAATTTGGGTCATCGTAGACAGGTTGACCTAATTAGCCCACTTTTTGCCATTTAAAGTGGGTACGTCTACTGAGAGGCTAGCAGAGATGGATATGCGGCAGATTGTCAGGATTCATGGGGTTTCGGTGAGCATTGTCTCGGATCGGGATAGTCGCTTTACTTTCTTTTTTGGCAAAGTCTGTAGACTAGTTTGGGCACTCAGATCAAGTTTAGTATTGCATACCACCCTCAGATGGACGGACAGTCAGAGAGGACTATTTAGACACTCGAGGACATGCTGCGAACTTGTGTTTTAGATTTCGGAGGATCCTGGGATGATCACCTACACTTAGTGGATTTTACAGACAATAACAGTTTTTAGGCCAGTATTGAGATGTCACCATTCGAGGCACTGTACGGGTGCAGATGTCGTACACCTTTATCTTGGGATGACATTGGAGAGCGAGCTTTATTAAGACCTGTGATGGTTGTAGATACATCCGAGAAGGTGAAGCTTATCAGAGACCGGATTCGCGCGACGCAGGACAGACATCGGCACTGGACCGATAGCCACTGCAGACCTTTGGAGTTTGAGGTACAGTTTAGAGATAGGATTAGAATTAGAAGTTGTTTTGTTTGTGATTTTGTTTTATCATGTTTGAATATATTAGTAATTGAGTCCTTGTTTGTGATTAGGTTGGAGATCTAGTTTTCTTGAGGATATCTCCAACACGTGGTACGATACGTTTTGGTAGAGGTGGGAAACTTAGCCTGCGCTTCATTGGACCTTTCGTGATCAGCGGGAGAGTCGATGATGTGGCTTACAGGCTAGACTTGCCATCTGTACTAGGGGGAGTCCATAACGTATTCTACGTGTCGCAGCTGAGACGGTATGTGGCAGATCCTAGCCATGTTCTCGATCACTCAGAGATTGAGGTGGGACCTACTCTTAGCTATCCAGAGCAGCCTATGGAGATTCTGGATCGATAAGAGAAGGTTCTGAGAAACCAGGTGATACCCTTGGTTCACGTCGCATAGAGGCATCATTCTCCAGGAGAGTCTACCTGGGAGCGGGAGAATGAGATGCGTGAGCGATACCCATATCTTTTTGGACCTTGAGGTATGATTGTCTATCCTTTTCATCAGTTCAGTTTCTCCTTTCAATTTCGAGGACAAAATTCTTTCAAGGAGGGTAGATTTGTCACTACCACATTTTAGTCTTGACGGTATTTTGGTCATTTTGATTTTTGTGAATTATTTTATTAATTATTGCATTGGTGTTGTGATTTTTGACTTTTGCTAGTTGTGACTTTAGAGACTAGCCTAGAGTTTGACTTTTACTTTAGTGACTTAGTTAGCATGGTGTGGGACCCTAATGTGACTTAAGTTAGTGTTAGTTGACTTGAGTGTGGCTAGGGTTCATGAGAGGATTGTGAGAGTTATGTATTTTGGACTTATAGCTAAGGGGTTGTGTTAGCTAGCTTATTAATTTAGGCTCAAGACCATTTACATGAAACCCTAACCCTAATCCCCTACATGGCC
This sequence comes from Iris pallida, assembly GCA_029216955.1. Classification (NCBI taxonomy): domain Eukaryota; kingdom Viridiplantae; phylum Streptophyta; class Magnoliopsida; order Asparagales; family Iridaceae; genus Iris; species Iris pallida. Next base: position 1,729,950 of record JANAVB010011200.1, on the reverse strand, counting down.
GGCCACCACATTCTATTTCTAAACTAATTTCTGCCTATATAATGTCTCCTCATAACCACTTGCCTTTTTTAGAAACTTCCCTTTAGGAAACCCTAATTTCTTTCCCTTTTCATTATTTCTCCACCAAATTGATCCCAACCTTTTGCATTAGAATCAAAATCTGGAGTAGAAGGAGAAGGAGGCTAGCTTGCAAGTAGGAGAGCTCATTGGGACATAGCTTGAGGTAGGAGACTTCACTATTTGGGGCTTTTTTTTGGAGATTTGATCCCTATAAGTAATCCCTACGAATCACCCTAAATTCCTAATTTTATTTCATAGGTATATCCATCTAGGTGTCCCCTAGCTGTAGGAAAAGTTTGGTGGAAATTCGTGTTGATTTGGTGTTCGTATCGGACACGTATCTATGTGTATGAGTAGGTGTTTGATGAAATACCCAAGTGAGGTTTTATTGCTATTTTTTAAAACTATTTAAACAAATTTGTCGATCTATATGTAACTTTGATTTTTGTGAAGGATTGTATGTGTTTTCGTGTTTGTGTCGTGTCCAAGAGCAACTGGACACGCTCGTACGCGAGCCGTGCCCATGCCCTGCTGCTCGGGCTCTCTGTAGGACATGACACAGCACTTGGTGACACGATACTTGGTGGACAATAGGGGGCCATGTCTGCAAACATGCCCGCTGAGCTTCGTGTCGATTGGTATCGTATCGTACACACACTCACGTGTGCACTGATATTGTACTGTGTTGTTACGCACTAAAATCCCCCACTGACACGCACTTTGTGTCACACAGGGATACATCATGGACAGAGTGCAGACACGTGTACACGAACCTTGACACCTGGGATACTAATTGGACATGTACACGTGACTCAATGTGGAGTGTGTCGTATCCTATAGGGCTAGACACCTCAGCACGAGTCTGTGCACGAACACGTTCTGATACCATGTTTTCTTATATTTGGACACTTCGTGTCCATCATGTTGACACAAAATCCTTTCCCCCTGACACGTATGCATTTGTGTGACACCTGTGCAGACACTGATTTAATATTTATTTGAATTTTATTTCGAATTTGGGTTTTCCTTGTTTGGCCTGAAATGAGATCGGGTAAATAGCTGAAACCTGGGTTTATGTGATTCAAAATGTATGATTCAATGTTTATATCAGGTATGTTATCATGACTGATATATAATGATTCATGTTTAGGTTGAATGTTTGGTTTTTATTCTTTGCAATTGGGTCGATTTCGAAGAACTGTCATTCATTGAATGCTTAAACTGAATAGAGGATAATGAATGGAGTTATGTATATAAATATGTATTGATTGAATGAGAGCAACATGACATTTTTCCTGAGATAATGCTATCACTGTTGTACACTAAAATCTGAGAATATACACACACATACACATATTTTATGTAACGCCCCAGTCCCAAAATACGTAGGACTAGGAACGTAGACATGCCAGCCGTATAATAAATATACGTAAGCTGTAAAATACAGTAAACCAAGAGTAATCTAATATCATCCACAAATAAAGAATAAAAGATATCATATAATCAACTGTAATAAGTCTTTGTACAATACGTTGGACGGAGACAAAGTCCACTACCAACTATCTCAAATAAAAGGTACAAGAAGGAATATATGAAATAACAAGACTAGCCAAGTGCAATCATCTTCGAAAGGATGGAGAAGATCACAGCCTCGACTAGAACACCTGCAATTATCACAGAAGCACACACCTAGAGAGATAACCAGGTCCTCAGAGGGACGTAACAAGATACAATAAACATGTCATATGAATACTAAATATAAAATATGCCACAAACAAAAGTAAGTGATATAACAACAATAAGGTACTCTAACCATACTAAAGTGAACATGCAGTTAACAACAAACCTTTCTCGCATGAGCCATTACTGTAAATGGGATCTGGTATAGTCCCCACTTGGACACTAGTGACCACAGTGCATGACGTTCAAAAACGACAGTGGCAAACTGAGAGGCTCAACATACCCGTATCTCCAACGGAGCTTCCGGGTTACAAAGGAAGTGCAATCGAAGCCCATACGACAAGCAAATGTTCTCCCTACCCAATGTATCTATCATGTCGCATCCACGACCAAGTAACACTACTAACCATCAAGTCTTCTAATATACAACTATTGACAGTTAGACCTAACGCATGCGCACGGGTGATCAAAAAACATGTAAGGACCTCTACATGCTACTCATATCACACATCCTCGCGGTACAACTGTGTCAAGGTATATGCAATACACTACAACCGGTAGTCTCTTAACTCTAAGTCCATATGCAATCAAAGGATAATAATAAAGTACATCTAATATCACTGAGCAGGCATTAATCAAGAACTGTAAGAACTGAAAATAAATGAACAGTGATATGTAATAAAATGCAAACTGAATATAAACAGTATAATGGCAAGGTATCTTGCCAGAGGTTATGTGCAAAAGAGAATAATACAGTAGCTCGAACAGACAAATAAACGAAGCAAGAAAAGCCAAATCCCGCATATGACTCCGGATGCTGCAACAAACATCACGAACAAGTTTGGAATAAAAGATATGCCTAGGAAACACCTGTCCAAAAGTTAGATTCTGGAACAGGGGCAAAATCGTAATTTCGGGTCAAAACGATGTCCGCCGTTGGACCCGCTTTGCATCGAAATATGCGCCAGAACCTACGGTCTCTAAAGTTGTCAAACTACATGTCTACGGATTTGTTTTGATGAGATGAACCCAACGGTATGTCCAATTTTGGATTCCGGTGGGCTGTGCACAAAATCGCCCGTTGAGTGGGATTGTGGGCCCGCCAAAATAACGTCCCGATCAATCTTCTTAGAATTGAACCAAACTTGGCTGACAGGACCAAAAAATATTTCGAGTCCAATGGCACAAGTTTTATCGCGATTTGATGAGTATACACAAAGTTGTGACTTAATTTGCAAAGGGTCGATACGGGGGTATCTCGACGGATACGTACTGATTTCATCGCGCACATACAACAAAATTAAATTCTGTCAGTTCGCACAGTCGACAACATCCATACGCGCCTTTCGATGCGTATAGTGCACGACCACGTCGCCCGGTTTTTCGGGACGGACGCCGTATCGGAGTATTTTTCTAATTTTCAAACACAGAATTTATAATTTTTTGTGAAACTTTAACTACGTGTAACTTTTTACACACTTGATGAAAAGTAAATCCAGAAGGTGCATTATAATCTCGGTTATGTTGTCTTTGACTATCTTCAATTAGTTTCTACAAAATCCTATTGTACAGAAAGAAAAGTGGCCGACAAGTTGGTTTTTGAAACAGTTTTTAATATTCCTGAAAAGTTGTTTTTCTCCAACTTCGTCTCGATTTTTCGAGCAAGTTGGATGGCCATGTCGAAATCCACCTGGGAGATCTCGAAAAGGGTCATGGGGGCTACGCGTAAAAATTCGTAGATCGAAAAACGATGGAACTAGATGGGAGGAAACTAGGAGAGAAGGTGAGTACCTCGCTGTTCCGTTATTGCTGCTGTTGTCGATGGTTACTTTCTCTTCTTGGCGAGCACGGTTTCGCCATGGTGCGTCCGAGCTTCGCCGTGGAGTGGGGAGGAGGAAGGAGGAGAGGAAGGAGGTAGAAGAAATTTTTAGGGTTTGTATATATATAAATATATAGCTATATGTATATATATGTTAAAAGGAGGGAGGGGGTCGACCTATACATGCTACTGTTGCTTTGGTTAAAGGGGGTTCGGCCCCTTCATGGGGCGCACAAGAGCTGCTGCTCTTTTTTTGCAAATATGGTCGGTTCCCACATGGTGGGGCCGACCATATGATTTGTTTTTTTCTTTTCTTATTCTTATTCTTATATATATATATATATATATATATATATATATATATATATATATATATATATATATATATATACGTATATATATATATATACGTATATCCATATATACCATATAAAATCTCCATAAAATCCAAATGAAAATTTTATATTATCTAGAAATCTATTTTTGACATATTTACATATATGTAAATTTAGTTTGACAAATAAAATAAAAACCAATAATAGTAACTTAACATTAATAACTATATTTATTTAATCATAACCAAAATAATATTAACAATAAATAAATATTAAAATAATTCAAATGGTGGCTTTGGTGGACTTATACTACACCCCCTTATCTGGGTCTAAAAGTTTGTACAAAGTGTTACACAATATTATTTAATAATAAAATACCAATAATAGTACAAATATATAAATAATTAGAATTTGTACATAAAATTCTAAAATAATTTAGAAAATATTTGTACATATATAAATATGTCTATAAGACCACAGTTGGTCACACTACATGCTTACATGGGATTGGGTTCGGTCCGGGCCCTAGTTTGGGCTGGTTTGGACAAACCGGGTCATCTAAAAATTAATATATAAATTAATATCTAAAATAAAAATATTTTAAATGCGTTATTTCACAACTCGACCTAGTTTTCCTAGTTTGGGTATCACCATGGCTAGGCTTTCCCTGGCATGGTCAATATACTAGTCAAGGCACACTGCTACAACTTCCGTGCTAAGAGTCATGGTCGTCTAGTGCTCCAAAACTCAACAATGGCTAACGTCATTTTTAATATTTAATAAAACCATAAATTGTATAAATTTATTTTTAAGTCTAATAAAATAATAAAAATAATAAAAAATAGGAGGTTTTACATTTTACTACTTGACTGAAACCTAGGGACACTATGCACTAATGTACATGACACACACACACACACGCACATAATTCACTGCTATTTGACTAAAACCTGACACACGCACACACATCCTGTCACCTCACTATCACTCTCATCTCACACACACACACACATCCTGTCACACTGTGCACTGATAGACACACACACACATCCTGTCACTCTCAACTGAACACACACACACACACAAAGTTGACACTCACACACACATGTCACTCACTGTGTACACACACCCTTATGTCACTAACAATGTTGACACTAAACACCATCTCACCTTTCTATCTCTCTAATATATATACATGTAATATATATGTTGATGTATGTATGTAGATAAGTTGGTATATATATATATATATATATATATATATATATATATATATATATATATATATATATATATATATATATATTTAGCTTCCTACAGATATATTGTACGAATATATGCTAATTTAATTATAGGCATATAGCCTATATATGATTTCCTATGTGTATGCCTATATACATTGAGTATATATGTATATATATATGTAATGTGTGTTGATGACTTGTGTAGCTTTGAGATTGTGTGTTAGTGCTAGCCTAGGCTTGGTTAGGCTTAGTAAGACTTGATTGGACTAGGATTGGCCTAGTTGACCTAGTTTGACTAGTGAAATTGACTAGAGTTGACTTTAGTCTAGAATGACCTAGAATTCATATAGAATGTATTGTAAAGTTTAATATTACCATTCTGGACATGTTGTGACCTGTGTCGTTCTAAATAGGACTCATCTCCTCTGTCTGGACATATATACTCATCGGATACTCAGGATACCAGGTGAGTACATTCTCTGACCATTTCATACTTGATAGGATTTACATTTATGCTCTAGATTACTTTACTTGATGCTGTCACGTTGTTAATACGGATTGGTACTATATGGATCCCTTCATGAGATGTTATCCCTCTCGGGAGCATCGGGTTACGTTATGTCATATGCGTTTCACTTTCATCATGTACTCCGGTGCTTTTATCATTCATGTGCACTCTTCTGATTTATGTACTCTCATGTTCACGGAGCCCCTCATGTATGTACCTATTTATGGGCTCCCATGTGAAATCATGTACAATAACATAACTTGTCTGGATCCTTGTGTATTAACTGGGGTACGGGAGAGTATAAATGGTCATGTGAACAATTTTAAAGTAGTGTAATCATGTGCAAACTCTTAGAATAATCATGTGCAAATTCAAGCCGTTACATGTCTATCTTGTACTCTACATTACTAGCCACTGTTAGCTCTATACTTATAGTAGATATTTTTTTACAGTCATCTCTTTTACTTTATATATTCTCCAGCGTTTCATGTATCTTACACTATAACATATTTACATATCCTGTCAAGTTATGAACTGCGTGAGATGTATTATGCTCGTTCCTGACCTGACTGGACCTGTTGAAATATTACAGATGACATTAAGACGTTTTGTCATACATACTATGTAGCAGGCCTAGATGACACCTGTGAGCTGGACTCCAAGGAGGACCCAGCCCTTGCAGAGGACATTACCCCAGTAGTCTAGGCTAGTTAGCTAGACAAGTTATCTTACTTATTGCCTTGTATTATTTGGATACATTATGTACTTATTTGGGGATTTTGTTATTCTGGATGTTGTGGAGATACTATCTTAGACTCTTAGACTTTTTCTCTTATTGTATTACATTTGGCGACTTATCTATCTATCTATCTATCTTATCGTACTTTCTACCTTAGTTGTGATTGAGTTATACATTTCTATATTGTCGTCCATTCGGAGCGTATATATTGTACAAGTACCTTATAATTGTTAGATGTATGTGACCTAGACAACATTCTACCGCCGACACTACGGCATAGGCTGGACGTACCCACTTCTCGTGCTCCTACACTAGGTACGGGTCGTGACATATTTTGAGTTGTAGTGGATCTTTATTTAGATTAATTATTGAGACTCTAAGTTTAATCTCCTTGTCTGGACTTGGTGTGGATGATATATGTGAACTGCGTACGTGTTATGGAACATTATTATCATAGACAGCGTACAACCGCCGATGCTGCGGCATAGGCTGGGCTTGGACACGTACTCGTATCCCGAAAAGTGGGAGCGGGTCGTGACAGAGGTAGAGCCCTAGCCATTATTTGGGTTGAGCTGGACTATAAGCCAAGTAGTTTTATTTTTTGTTGAATTTATTTGGGTTGGGTTACAAGCCCAGTAGTAAATATTGTGTAAATAATTAATTTTGGGACTGGACTGCTAGTTTTCGGCTAAGTTAATAAGTATTTGGGCTCAGCATAATTTATATTGATTGGTTATGTATATTTATATGCGTATATAAATGTATTTTGTAAATAGTAAATTTTTGACTAATATTGTTTCATACTGACAATATTGTTATTGTCATTATCCTCATTATTATTATTATTATTATTATTATTATTATTATTATTATTATTATTATTGTTGTTGTTGTTAGGGTTAGGGTTAGTTTATTATATAGAGTATGTTATGTATGTACAAGTGTATATATATATATATATATATATATATATATATATATATATATATATATATATATATATATATATATATTGAACGGGGTAGATTGATGACGAGAGACAGACTCCTCCGGTTTGGGATGCAGATCCCGGATGCCAAATGTGTGCTATGTAATGATGAAGATGAATCTATGCGGCATCTCTTCTTTGGTTGCCCGGTGACCTGGCACATTTGGACTGAGCAGTGTGCACAGCTGAGAGGAAGAGTGGGGATGGACCGGGACATTCGGAGCATTCTCAGCTGGATCCGAGATCACAGAGGACGGGATCCGGGATGGGCTAGAAGAGCCAGAGTTCGTCTTACTGCGTCTGTTTGGCACATCTGGAAGGAGCGGAACAGACGTATCTTTGAGGGCTTGACTACCTCCCTATTGGAATTCTACATAATATAGAATTCGATGTATCTGTAATGGCCCCATAATAGTATTTTGGGGCATGGGAAGTTGTGATGTTGTACTTTAATACCTTTTCCGCTATATGCGAGGAATAAATTCACCATTATTCCAAAAAAAAATATATATATATATTGAAGTGTCCTTTCTCCAAGTCAGGCCGTGGCCCAAACCACTCAGCCACCCGGGGGGGATTCGAATCCGAGACCTATGCTCGGACGCCCCCCCACTACTACTAGGTTATATATATATATAAAATATATATATATATATATATATATATATATATATATATATATATATACACACACACGCAGCCTGACGGCGTATTATCACGGGGCGTTCCAAAGCTGAACTGGTGATTAGGCTCCAACAGGGTAGTGGCGAATCGTCGGCCTTTCTGGAACGTTGGGCGGGACACTCCTTGCTCCCCAGTCTTCCGATGACTCTGGGACACATCCAGATCAAGGATTTTTGGGACCAACCAGGTAATGACTGGAATTGGAACCAGATCCGGGATTGGGTAGGGAAAGAGGCGGTAGACTGCATTCGCAACAACGACCTTAAGCTTGGTCCCGAACTCGATGTGCTGAGGTGGTCAGCCGAAGTTGCTAGATCCTTCTTGGTCAGCTCGGCGAGAAGAGTGGTTCGAGGCATCGGGGTGCAATCTCCTACCATCAATTCCTTCTGGCAGACCTGCATTCCGAACAAATGGTCTTTCCTTATTTGGAGAGCACTTCGCAAGAAGTTGCCAACGGATGACAATCTCAACTCCATCGGGTTCAGCCTTGCGTCGGCGTGTAATTGCTCCTCGGAGCGTCAGTCCGAAACCACCGACCACATCTTTTGTTAAGGGGATTTACCTATCCAGGTCTGGAGGGTCATCTCTCAGCATTGTGGGCTGCATCAGGGGGATGGACGCGTCAACGATCTCCTGACAAGATGGGTCTCTAGTTCCCATGGTCACCAGATCGTCGTGGCGGCTGTTATGTAGGTCCTCTAGAAGAATCGCAATAAGGCGAGATATGAAGGAAACCAATACTCTGTCGACCAGATTATTAGGGAGGTTATATGACAGTGCCGTAAGATCAGATCCCACTGCTCGCACGGCCAGTCTCTCTTTTGGAACTCTCTTCTCTTCTAGCTCCTCGAAGTTTTTGTCGTTTTGTTTGGGATTAGGTTTAGACCTCGGCATTTTGGGCCTTAGAGCGGTTCGCTCTGAGCGGCTTGTCCCTTTCTTGTACTCTGTTTTTTGCGCTTACTTGTAAAGGCTTTGGCATTTTGCGCCTGGAATGAATAAAAAGGGGGAGTTTTTGCCAAAATAAAAGAAATAATATATATATATATATATATATATATATATATATATATATATATGGGTTTTAACACTAAAAAGATTTTTAGGGTTTTTAAAATATTATCTAAAAATAGTTTGAATATTGAGATATAGTTTAAAAATATTATAAATAATTTTCAAAAATAGTTATATGTATTTAGGTGTGCTTTTTTCCCTTAAATCATAATCATGACTAGTTGTTTTCTGTTCCTTAATCCTGGACTTCCCTTCGACCTCGATAATCGTATCGAACTCTGACTTTGGGCTTATATATATCAACTGGCTATTTGGACTATTCTGGACTCAATGGAACCATCACGTGTCATTATTTGGGACCATCTTGTGGAGCATAGCATTGGTACCTATTCTCTGTCGACATGTTCGTGTCGTACACGTCGACTCCAACTAAATCTAGGCGAGTACATTCTCTGGTAATTTCTCATTTATCATATCTTCAATGTTTCTTGTATTTAGTGTAGATATCCTTGATTTCCTTACACATTGGTTACATGGATTGGTATTTTCGGATCCGGTCATGAGATGTTATTCCCGTATGTCTTGGTATACCCTGTGCAAGCTCCATTGTTGTTCATGTATATTATATAGACATCGATTCTTAGAGTATCCCGTGTTATAACATACCATGGTTGGATCTACTGTACCAGTCGAGGGCAGGAATAGTAGTGTAGATATGTGATCATACCCTTTTTGTGCATGATATTATTTTCCGTGAGGGTTAACCATACACCGCACGTCTGATTAACTAGGCCATAAATTCACGTGCAAGTTCCTAAGTCGATCACATGTTGAAACTAGTATTCACTCACTTTTTTTAGTGTACATGTCATTTTTTTAATGTACATGTTGAAACTAGAATTCACTCACGTGCAAGTTCCTAAATTATACACATCACTCACATGATGATTCCTGTTCTCCCGTTTATTTAAAACATTTCATGTACATGCCATTTTATTTTGTATATTCTCTCTATTTACTGTTACATAGTCTTTATCATTTATTGGAACTGTTATTAGAGGTGTACTTCGCTCCAATTCTGAATAGATAACTATTTTTTAGGTAATATTATGCCCCATACCCTGGACTTCATCATGACAGATCTTGATGAACCTTTGATCGTGAGTTGACCTCTATAGAGCTCTAGGCCGTATTCTCTATCTATCTTAGGTTTATGTTTATCAGATTTGTCTCCGATACTTTCATGATATATAGGATCATTTATAGATTCTGGATGATTTAGTGTGATTGTTGTCTTTCTCCATATCTTCCTTAGTTGTATGTGATTTGAGTACATGTTGATATAGTGGAGCATATAATTTTTGAAATATTTTATTGGGTACTTGACAGCATTCTACCGCCAATACTACGACGTAGGCTTGGGCTAGCCCACATGCTCGTGTCTAAAAATCTGGATGTGGGTCGTGACACATTTTTATGGTAGCCCAAGCAGGTCAGTCTTTGCAACTAGTACGAAGTCGTGGTAATACTTAGGCTTAGTTTTACTACTGCGAAGCCTACCCTAGGATAGGATTTGGAATCAAAGAATATTTTAGAAGGTTTAGTACTCAATCACATATTAGGATCTCTTGATAGATTCCATGGATGGCCCCTGAGAATATTACTTCAAAACTCTGTTGAGGCTATTTTTCTTTGTCGAACCCAATTCTTGCATTGAGAAAAAGTATATGGACTTTAGAATGAACCGAGAAGTAGAAATGAATCCATAACCATTCAGGTTGAGAAGAGAAGTTCTACGTAAAATAATTTACAGTGGTAAGGGCCATCGAGGAAGATATTAAATTGTCCTTCTTGCTTGAGTAGCCAAGAAAATGGCACGAGACGTGATTATTCTACAAGGGTGGAATTCCAAGTTTCAAGGAATCACCGAGACGAAAATAGTAGAAGGATTAGAATAAATTTACAAGAGTGATGACTAAGAATTGGATTAGGGCTACTTAGGAGTTACAACTTATTTGGAGGATTTGATAAAGCGAGAGGATCATATAAGACTTGGAAAAAATTATGAATAATTGCAGAAGGATGATTCAACAAGTAAATCTAAGCTTTATGAACAAAATTGGAAGTTGGTTAGAAAGAATAAAGGATGATTTTGGAAATTTTATGATATCATTATTAGGAAATTTCAATGACATGGAGTTAATAATAGCGGATGATAAGAGTGACGAATTTTTTTTTGATATTAGAAGACTGACAAATTTTGACGTGAATGTCAATTGGACAAAGAACGTTAAGGATGAAGATTAGGCAACAGATTTATCAGTAGTTGGTAACTAGTGACTTGGAGTCACGAAGAGGGTTTGGTGAGGGAGAGTTTGATTATTAAACGAAAGTGAGCGACTTGGAGGTTGAAAAGTTGCTTTTGAACAAATACAAGAAAAGAAAAGGACAACGAGTCCGTTATGACCAGATGAGCAAGAGCAAATTCCTAATGTCATTTTCTTCATCTTGATTAACTATGTCCCACTTACATCCATCAACTAACTTATATCTAAACTTGTTAAATACATATTAAATTATCTTGAATTCTCATCGCTCTTTACTTGGGAAAGGCTGAGGAAGTATCGTGATCATCTCGCACGAAAAGGACAAAATTTATCATGTGGTAATCTTGGTAGGAATACGAAATGTTAGACATTGAGATAGAATTATTGGGAGAAGGATATGACTGAGAATGGAAACAAAATCAAGAGACTGATACTGTCAATTTGAAAATTATTACTTCAAGGAATTCTGCTGAGTACGAAATATTTCATTTAAGAAAGGCATAGGTGGATTTCGAGAAAGAAGAACAGTGAAACATATATTAATGGTGAGGACTGTATAATACCAAAGTTGTATTCTTAAAATTGATGGGGATATTTGAGGACGATTTGATTTTAAATGAACTCAGATGTTTTTTAGTTACTGATTTTTGAGATAATTCGTTATCGAATTAAGGCTAGGATACTGAATTTAGGAATCCAAAAAACATTGAAAAAAGACTATAACTACATGCGATAATGATATGAAATTGAATAAAGGAAAGGTAGGATGACCAAGAACTTGTAGAACAAGGAATTTCTGAAATATAGGAAAAAATTAGAGACTTTTGTAGGACTTCTAAGTTTTAAGAAGGATAATATTTGAAGGTATAAGGTAGAATGAAATGTGAAGTAAATTTTATATGGTAGCGGTATTAATACGAGGAGTATAAACTTGAACAATGTTCAAAAAAATTTATAAACCCTGATTTAGGAATTTTGTTCAAATTAAAGACAAGGTGAAGGAATTTTGGATTTCAAGATGACTAAGTTGATAATGGGTTACGGAATCACGGGAAGTAAAAAGAATTAAGGAGTTATAACAAGAGTATTATTCATGAGTAGTGCCTTTGGAATAAAGGTCAAGCTAATAGTATTTATAGAAGGGTTTAATCTTCATGACTAAAGAATATGGTTTTTGGTAGTAGTATATCTGGACTTCGAATAACCTTGGTAGTAGTCGAAGTAGAGTGAGATAATTACCTTGACTTTCTTCTGGAGAATCTTATTTTTGGAATTTCCTATCCTAATAAAAAAGAGTTGATTTCCACTACTAGAATAAGTCATGTTCGCGACGCCAGAAAACGTCGCTAAAATGACAAAAAAATGTAGCTAAAACTATTTACCGACGTATTTAGCGACGTTTTCCTGTGGTCGCAGAAATCCATGTCGCTAACAGGCAAAACGTCTGTAATCGTCACTCTTACCGACGCTTACCGACGTAATTAAACGTCGGTAATCCTGGAACATTTACCGACGTTCACCGACGCCCCGTCGGAAATATGGAGACGTCTCAAACGTCAGCCAACGTCGGTGAATCCTGCAACAGTTAGCGACGTATGCCTAGTTTTTACCGACATTCACCGACTCTGTAGGCGAGAGAAATCCTGGGACGTTTAGCGACGTTTACCGACGCCACCTTACGTCGGTAAGCGTCGATATACCTGGTGACTTACCGACGTTTGCCGACGTTTAGCTGCGTCGCTAAACGTCGGTAAACGTCGCTAAATTACAAAAAAAGAAAAAATTACAGATGTCCATAAAATCATATTTTCTACCTGCAGTTTAATAAATAACAAAAAAACCACACGCATATTTTCTTCCTGGGTTCGCAGACCCCTTCGGTGGAACACTCAACACCGATACATCACAATATTATAACAATCAACGCAAACAAGAGTAAAAGTCTACAACTAACATATGATTAGATACCAACCCAACAAACACTAAAATATCCAAAGTTGGTAAACGAATATCCAAAGTATACAACCAATATCCACATGAATCCACAACAATAGTAGAAGTCTACACAAACAAATAATCCACAACCAATACTGAATCAACATAAACAAACACTAAAAAATACTACAATCTCATAAAATAGTCCTAACTCGGACTACTACAGATCTGGAGGAGGAGGGGCACCGTCGCGCCTCAATGATAGGAACATCTCGTACTCCTCCCGTGAAATCATCACCGATGAAGAAGGTAGTGACGTCAGTGGAGTCGGAGGTGGTGACGTCGGCGGAGTCGACGACGATGAAGGTGCACCCGGAGGACAATAACGCTCTAACGCTGCTAGTTGCTGGTGGTAGGAATCCATGGTAGATAACAGGCTCGTACTGCTATCAACTATCGAATCCTGCATCAACGTGAGCCTCTCGCCCATGGACACCTGTGATGCCTGCAGATCTGTCACGCTACGCTCTGTCGATGCTTTAAGATCAGTAACGCCCTACTCTGTCCTCTCAGTCATATCCCTGAGCTCCATAATGCTGCGGTCGAGCGTATCCAATCGTGCTATGAGCGCAGCATCGTCCGTCTGGTGCTGCTCCTGGATCTGTCGTAGCAGCTCATTACGAATAGACTCCACCATCTGCTGGACTCGGGCAGACTCCTGGGAGGGCTGTAGGCCATGCACACTAGCAGGGGAGGTCCTAGAGGACTGTGTCGCAACTAGGGCGCCATAGGATCCCGTACCATAGTACGTACCCCTGTAGAGACCACCAGCGGCGGTCACCCTCAGCTTGTCCTCCGACGGAGCTGGAGCAGGTTGCGAGGAAGTACCGGCCTCTCCCGCAGCAGGTGCACTAGCAGTCGCCCGCTCCTTAAGCCGTTGAAACTCGGCCTAAAAAGCATGGATACTCTATAACTTCTAGTGTCTAATGTACTTATTATTACTAACTACATGAATATCTATTTGCATGCATATTTACTAAGTTATATCAAAACTAACACGATATATTAAAATTAATAAATATAATTGTAATACTTACATAGGCCTGCTCTGCCCTCTCGTCAATAAGCTTTCCGTCCTTCCGATGTGTGGCCAGGAAGACAGTCACCATATTGTCGTCACCACCCCTCTTTACATGTAATTAAATATATCACCTTTTAATAATTTATCGGACTTGCATTAAAATAATATTTCTGAAATAAAAAGACATACCAAATGACAAAAATGTTTCGTCATCGGAATCGACCCACCGTACCACTTTGATGCCTGCTTCTTAGTCGCCTTAGCCTTCTCAGACTTTTCTTTGTACCTTGGCTCGTCGAATCGAGCCTTCATTGCAGTCCACTGATTAGGGGTGATCCAACCTTGGATCGGCTTTCCGGCACGATCACGAGTCTTCTGATCATTAATAGCTTCGCGGATCAGCTTTGCATCGACGGCAGGAAACATCCCCTCGATCATCTCGGCCCGGTATAGTAGATAGAAAAACATATCCTAGAAGAGTGCAAACCAAATATTTATCAGTTAATATAATATGCAAAAATTATATGATTCACGTTAAAAGCAAATATATTTTAACCTTGAAGTGTGCAAACCAGTAGGCCTTCCTCTCGTCCGGAGCATCAGAGTAGTTTATCCAAGGACCACCATAATTAGTCCTCAATAAGTGGCCTAGGCGTCTCTGTACCGACGGGGGATGATATCTATACAGACATATTATATTCATGAAAAAAGTTAATTTATGATAAACATAGGAAAAAATGATAAACTAAAATACTTACTTTGTACCGTCGGCCCAGATCTCCATCCTCGTCTCCTCCGGAGGTGCGCATGCATCATCTGCCTGATACTGGTCGGCCGTCGGCTCAGCCCCCTCCATCTGCTCATCTGTCTCCATCGTCGTATCAGCAGGAGGAACGCTAGACGGCGGAGAAGTCTCAGGCCTGGAACTACTCGTCTCAGGAGATATGCCACGTAGCGTTGGGACAGGCAGAGGTACTGTCCGATACACAGAAGTACTGGGCGACGAGGATCCAGAGCCGGTACCAGTAGGAGGCACCGAAGGAGTACCCTGTCCTCTGCCTGTACCAGTACCCCGTGCCCCATGTCGGGACATGCAGAACGATCTGCGACGACCTATCATACCTGATAACAACATATGATGAGATACAACAAATAATAGGGACTACAAATATAAAAGTACAACAAAGACAAGATAATAACCAAGACAACATATGATGATATATTTTACAAGAAATATCTAAGTCCAGATAGTATATTCTACAAGAAACATCTAAGTTCAGATAGTACATTCTACAAGAAACATCTAAGTCTAGATAGTACATTCTACAAGAAACATCTAAGTTCAGATAGTAACCAAAACTAGATAATAACCAACTCTACATAATAAGAAAATAAAAGTACATTTCTCTCAATCATCTTCAGACTATTCATCTTGTTCGTCTTCCTCGACCTTATCTTCCTCTTCCTCCTCTTCCTCATCTTCACTTTCATCTTCGTGACAATCATGGCTCTTCATACCTGTCAGTTTGTTTTTCTTGAGGTC
This sequence comes from Iris pallida, assembly GCA_029216955.1. Classification (NCBI taxonomy): domain Eukaryota; kingdom Viridiplantae; phylum Streptophyta; class Magnoliopsida; order Asparagales; family Iridaceae; genus Iris; species Iris pallida. The sequence continues at coordinate 1,713,996 of JANAVB010011200.1, read as the reverse complement.
GACGCATCTTCTCAAGTTCGAAACATACCCGTCTGTAAATTTCAGACCATGAATCCACCTACAAAGTCTCACTTTATCCTCCTTCTCCAGTGAAAAAATTGCCTTAGGCTGCTTCAACCTCCCATTCCCCTCCTCTATCAAATGCAATGCAGGACGTCTACATATTTCTTTCAAGTCTAATATAGCCTTTGGATTGTCTTTCGTCTTCCCCTTTACGTCCATTACAATATTAATTATGTTGTCAAACACATTCTTCTCGATATGCATGACATCACGGTTATGTCTAATCAAATTGGTGCTCCAATATGGCTGATCCGAGAATATACTCCTCTTCGTCCAGTTATGAGTGCGACCAAATCCGTCACACTTGTAGCCCGTAGCAGGCTCTTCAATAACTCTTGGTAAATCTTCTACCTCTTTCCATATCGTGTATCCGGGCCACCTTGGCGAGGGATTAGCCTTCTCCACAACGCCAGCACGAAAAGCATTCATGTTCCACCGGTACGGATGATCCTTCGACTGGAATTGTCGATGACAATCGAAGAATCACGGTTTGCCTCTTTGTTTCAAACGAAAAGCCTTAGTACGGTCCATGCAATACGGACATAAAAGACGACCATATGTGCTCCATCCAGATAATATACCATACGCCAGAAAGTCGTTGATGGTCCACATAAGTGCTGCTCGCATCTAAAAATTTTGTTTTCTAGATACATCGTACGTGTTGGAACCTACTTCCCACAGCTGATTCAACTCATCAATCAATGGCGGTAAATACACATCGATGTTCCTTTTCGGATTGTTCGGACATGTGATAATATCGGTGAGGAATATATAAGGAGTCTTCATGCACATCCAAGACGGCAGATTGTACGGAGTGACAATCACAGGCTAACACGAATACTGGGATCCCGAAAGTCCGAATGGGGTAAAATCGTCGGAGCAGAGACCCAATCTGACATTACGCAGATCAAAAGCAAAATCTGGATACTCTCGATCAAAGTGCTTCCATGCTTCTCCATCAGATGGGTGATCCAACCCTCCTTCGGTCTGTTTCCGCTTATGCCAACTCATCTTTTCTGCAGTTTCCTTCACCATAAACAACTGCTGCAACCGCGACGTCAACGACAAGTAGTGCATCGAATCGGTAGGCTTTCTTTCACCTACAGACTTTCCTCTACCACTACCCTTGCAGCGATCAGCACCACAAAATCTGCAGGCGTCTTTATCCTTGTCGTCTTTGTAGTACAATATGCACCCGTTGTGACATGCATCGATTTTCTCGTATCCCATCCTGAGCGATTTCACCATCCTTTTAGACCGGTAAAAGTCTTTAAGGAACTTACTACCCTCAAGCAATATTTCTGTAATCAACTCCATAAGTCGGTTGTAGCAATCTTGCGACATATTAAAATCGAACTTGATGCTCAACAATCTTGTAACCACCTCCAACGGTAAATGATCCTCACAACCAGGATATAATATAGTCCTTGCATTCTCCAGCAACTCTATGAACTTTGCAGCATCGGCATTCGGTGCCTCCTTAGGTGCATCATGATTGTCCGGATCGAAACTAGGCCCCGTCGCGTCAAAAACCATGTTCACCAACCCATCGTCGTAAGCAATGTGGTTGTGGACATCCTCATAAGGTTCATACTCCGATGCTAAAGACACAGGTTCTCCGTACGCGCTCCACTGATAGTAATTTGGCGTGAAACCCTTTGAGTATAAATGATACGTGACTTCCACTTCTGGATGATATTTCAAGTTGTGACATCTCACATACGGACACTTAATTTTGGTACCGTCCATGTACTAAGGGAACGTCTTGGCAAACTGCAGGAACTGTTGTACACCCTCTATGAATTCATCCTACATACCGCATATGTCATCAGGATAACGGTTGTACATCCAAGAACGATTCCACAGATAGTAATTCAGATCCATATCCATTTGAGTATAATTCTGTAAGATAGATGCATACACATCGTTGAAACACTTGTAAAAGTAATAGGCGCATTAATCATGACATATCCTAAAAACTGAAATAGAATCCAAAGTAATCATGATACAACAAGTGGTAATAGTGTATCACATGACCTAACCATATAACCATAGTGTATCAGAATTAAACACACAGAAGACTTAGCCTAATTAATCTCTATAAAACAAGGGGTAATAAGTCCACAATTAATCTCCATAAAACAAGTATAGCTGGTAATAAGTCCATAATTAAGTCTATAAACTCATCTCCATAAAACAAGTACAGTTGGTAATAAGTACTAAAAGTCCAACACAAAATATAGCCATAAAACTACACTAATGACGACCACGCAGCTCACGCATACGCTCAATGATACCATCACGCAACATCTTCAAAAAAGTACGATCGACGGCGGGAAAGCGCCATTCCACTGCAGGTGCTGGATGAATGGAACTCCCGGTCTCACTAGCTACCGGTGCCACTTCCTCCTTAAATGTAAGAGGAACCACCTCAGCAATATGTGTTTTCTTCAAACGACGTGCCGCTGCTCGGGTCATGGGTGCCATCTGGTAAGATCGATATTATTCACAGAGAATATAATTGTAACATAAGCAAGCTAACTAAAGGAACCATCATCTCGTTTCATGTATCAAAACCCAAGTTCCATTGTGAAATCTCAGTTTTCTTTAATGAGTATACTTATGTGGGTTTAGTTCAGTTTTTCCTGAAATTGTATACATATGTATATATGTAGATTGATAGATATAGCTATAGTTATATAAGAGTTTATGTATCATATGTGGTGTATTAGATATATATGTGTGAGATATTAGAGAGGGATGTCAGTATGCAATTGGGAAGAGAAGAAGTGGGGAGCTGTAGCAGCCATCCTAGGCATGCAGCAGGGCTGGGCTTGGTTTGGTATTTGCTTGCATTCATTTTTGTAGCAAACTATAGCAGCAGTAGTAGCTATAGCAGCAAGCTCGATTTGAAAACCCAAAACCTCAACGAAAACCCAAATCAAATGTGCACAGACGTGTCATGCATGCATACGTGTCATGGGGGGTCTTGTGTCCACACAACTAGACACGAGGTATCCAAACAATGAATTAACTGTCCACAAGAGGGTTAGGGTTTAGAGTCCCTGCACCGTGTCTACGTCGTGTCTATGTGCGACACGAGTATGGGGTTAGGGTTTACCTAGTCGGTGGAGGAAAGAAGGAGGAGGAGGACGACGACTTGAGGGAGGAGTCACCGGGAAGAGGGGGTCGCCGGAGAGAGAGGGGTCGCCGGGAAGAGGGGGTCGTCGGGAAGTGGGGGTCGGTGGAGGAGGAGGAGGAGGATGAGGAGGTCGGTGGAGGAGTAGGAGGAGCTTGGTCGTCGGTGGAGGAGGAGGAGGAGCTCGAGGAGAGAGCGGTCGCCGGGGGACAGGGGGTCGCCGGAAAGGAGGAGCTCTGTCGTCGGTGGGTCGGTGGGGGGGGGAAAGATTTGGAAATTTTCGAGTAAGATTGGGGGGGAAAGGAAAACCCGATCTGTATATTAGAAATACATTAGCGACGTCATTGTAAGACGTCGCTAAACGTCGCTATTTTCTTTGAATATAGTAACGTTTACCGACTATTACGCGACGTAATATTTTGTTATTAAAATATTAGTCACAAAACGTCACTATATTCAAAAAAAATTAGCAACATTTTTCGACTATTACGTGACGTAATATTTTTTTAAAAAAAATAAGTCACAATACATGGCTGAACGTCGGGAATAGTGACTAACAACGACGTCAAAGTTATATGTCGCTAAATTCAAAGAAATTAGCGACGTTTTAATTAAACGTCGCTAAATTCGTCGCTAATATGACTTATTTTGGTAGTGTTCCTTATCCTTGAATCATTTCCTAAATTTTAATATCACTTAATCTTGATCCACTTTGACCGCGACCAATCGATTTTGATTTTCTTTATCGCGCCAAAGTTCTTGATTCTCAAGTATACTCAAACGATTTAATCCTAATTGTGCTTAGACTTTAATCCTATTCTTGCTCGTGCCTAAATCTTCGAACAATTTCTTAGTAATATCTAAGTTTTGTTCTAATCATGATTAGATTTACTAATATTGTTGATTTTGTTCGAATTTTATGTTTGGTCATGCCTAGATGACCTATAACATGACTAGACGACTTTGCCATGACCCGAACTCGATATAGGGGCACAAGTGCATGACAGCACCAAGCCTACGTCGTAGTGTCGGTGGTAGAACGCGGTCTATATCTACTATACTAGTAGTGAATATGTAACCTGTAAATATATTTCATCTCCAATTGGTGGACAATAAAGATATATCATACTCAATCACAAATCTATAAGGAAGAATGAAATGGCACGATAAGAGATAATGGCATAAAGAGAATATCCAGGAGTGTAAAGTATCATAATACATATCAAGAGTCTAGAGTCAAATATATCAATACAAGCCTGAAATAATAAACAGACAAATCAGATAGTGCTGGAGACATATCCAGTATAAGCCTTGTCTACTGGGTCGCCACTACGGTCTCCTCAACTGGAACTAGGCCCTGTTGTGCCTCAGTCTTCTGATCTATGCCTACTACATCCTGCAGACCATAGTAGGTAGTGCACTCATCCTCGTCTGAAAAATATATATAGTCAGGATTGGAGAGAAGTACATTTCCAACAAAATTTCCAGTAAATGATATGGACTATGTAACTGTAAATAAAGAAAATATACAACAATAAGTAAAGCGTACATGAAAGTAGCATGTCATGGTAAAACTGTAAACAAGAGCAAGAATAAGTAAAATAGGTTATATCATGTACAAGGGTTAAGAATCTATACTATCTACCTAAGTGAGTACTAACTTCGAAATGTGGTCGGCTTGGGAACTTGCACAAGATTTTATGGCCTTGTTAATCATACGTGAGGTGTATGATTAACGCCCACAAGATACAAGACATGCACAAGGAGGGTATCGACCACATATCTATACTAAGACTCCTCGCCCCCGACTGGTACAACGGATCCAACCATGGTATGTTATGACACGGGATACTCTGAGAAGGTAGTTGTTCCTCTCAGAAATCGGTGTCTATACAATGCACAAGAATAATAACAAGATTTGCACAAGGTATACCAATACATGGGAATAACATCTCATGACGGGATCTGGAAATACCAATCTGTGTAACCAGCGTGTTGAGAGTTCAAGAATATCTAGACTAAATACATGAAACATAGAAAATATCATACGCAGGAAATTATCAGAGAATATACTTTCCTGAGATTCGGTATGAAATATCAACGACGTCCGATACGGTATCTTGAAGACCTAAATATGGATTTGTATCAATATCATGTTTTGGAATGTAAATCAGTCTAATTAGGTCCAATTCTAGCTCAATAAGTCAATTCTAGGTTAAATTGGTCATCACCCCTAGGTCAAACTAGTTCCTAGATTGTATGAGTCTATTTCTAAGGTTTTTAGCCCATGCACTGAGTATCTAGGCTATACTTGTTATCCTGGGATACTAGAGTAGCCTATAACCTATTATCAATCCATAATTAAATATCTAATCTAGATATCAACTACCTAGGTTTACCTTAGTCATTACCTATACCTAGGTGATCCCCCATACTTATATTACATTACCTATTTATAGGTAATGCCTAATACCCATTGTATCACCTTACCTATATCCACTCCCTTATTTAAGCTAAACCTATTACTCTTATAGGTAACTACTTTTACCTAGACACTTACCTAGGATAGCCCATATTCAAAGCTATCTAGCCTTCACTCTAATCTATCCCCAGCCTACATCATTCACACATATACATTTCATCTATAGGGCAACACACACACCCATACAATCTATATATATACACTATGTATGGCACACATGTACACATGTCCTATTTATATATTTTCCTCCAACTGGCACTGATACTGCCCTTACTGCTGTTTACTGATAGGATCCCAAACCTACATTATTGGCCTCTTACCCGACCTGCAACAAGCAGTATACTGCTGCTTGTATTAGACCAAAGTCTTCCCTATACTCACTGATACTCTCCTTCTCTCCTTACCTGCAACAACACCTTACCTACTATGCAGCCCCTCTTTTAGTCCCCAAATCCTATTAGCTAATTCACCTATACCTTCACCCTACTGCCACGCTCACAGGAAATCGACCCTACACTTCCTCCTTCACCTCTTACACAGGCAAGAGACTGTCTAACCTGAATATTAGTCCCCTCCTCACTTGATCAAATGCACAGGCCTCTAAGGCCTGTGCCCAACCTGGAACTTCCTAATTCTTATTACCCATCTTGCCTTGAACTCTCACACTTGAGCCCCCTTCCCCCAAAACCTGTGAAGTCCTTTACCCAACCCCTAATGCCATGCCCACTATCCTACTGCTGCATGTTGCATCCTATGGTCTCCCTTAAATCCTAAACTGGTACAGTCGGATTTCCTTACCTGCAGCGGCCACTTGGCCTATAATACTTGTTGGTATTGCAGGGAACTAAAATCCCATAACACATGTTCTTACCTGTTTCCCCCCACGGCTGCAGTACAAAGATGACAAACACTTATGTGTGTAACTCTAAACACACACACATATCACATTAATACTAACAGCCCCTTCCTAAACCTAGAACCCCTTCTCATTTACCACTCACACACACATACATATAGATATATCTATAGACACACAAACACACATATCAGTGGCTCATAATCCCCTGCCTCTTCTCCCCCTTAAACTTCCTGTTAACTAATATCATTTCCTCCAAATCATGTTCTCATGCCCTGCTGCCAAGCTTGGCTCCTTACATTGCTGACACTGCCAAGCCAAGGAAGTGCAGTACTTGGCCCAACAGTGCTAAGCACTGATGCCTGCTGCAGTAACTTGGTAAATCTGTACACTGTGTGCAGAGATGGTTAAATGGGAACCCCCAATTCTCAACTTTCTTCTAAACAGAAGTTAAATCCCTGTTGTAGCTACTCTCCATTTTCCCCTCCTACATCATGCACTCCACTCCCCAGTTGTCCTATAGAAAACCCAATTCCCCCTCTAACTGATGACAACAAGCAAATATATATGTACATCATATATATATATATATATATATATATATATATATATATATATATATATATATAGCACATATATATGTATTATCTTTAGTGACACACACTTACATATATATACTTATATACATATATATATAACACACAAACACACTACCCACATCAATATACACCCTAGGCAATATCAATTATGAATGAGAAATGCTAGTTTATGTACATGGATCTATCATAGCAATTTATACACACACTTGGTGTGCACTACCCCTGTAACGCACTAATCCATGATAAGGTTGCGATACGGCCAAAATACCTATACTAAACCTTGTCTGAATCCTACCAAATCCTATAAGAAAGTCTAAAATAATTAGACATACATAATTAGTGTGTCTCTAGGCTAGTGCAAGTACCATGCAAAATAGAGTGTGTACCGATGTGTGGGAGTCCAAAAAACCCCAAATTGGTCTCGTGTCCTACCGTATCACGACATGACCTACACGTATCCATTTGTAGACACAAAATAGACACACACTACCCAATCTACACTAGTTAGGCCTACCAAACCTAGTGTCAAAAATTGGTGTGCCATTCTCGAAATTCCTTCAAAAATGGCACAAAACTCACCTAACTTTTAAATAGAGACTCATTATGTCTCAAAACTCTTCCTATGGGTAATCCTAGTCCATAGGTGAATTCCTAGGGGTTTATTATCACAAATAGAGTCTAGAAAACAAGGAAAGAGAGGGTTATACTTATTCAGAGATGGATTCCCAATGAAAATCCAAATAGAATTGATCTGGACAGGTAGTTCCTAGCAAGTGGACTCCTCTCCTTGCTTTTAGGCTCCAAGCTCCTTCTAAACTCTTTCTTGCGTTCAGAATGAGTGGAATAGGTAGAGGAATGGATAAGATTTGGAAAAAAATTAATGGACGAATGGAAAGAATGCCAAATTAGGGGAAATAGAGGCTATGGAAAAATGGAGTGAATGAAGAGAGAAGCCTCTCTTGGCCGGCCATGTATATCTAGGTTAGGTGAGTACAAAATCCCTAGGTTTCCCTCTAATAGTTGTTATAAGACTAATTAAAAGTATGGAGGGTTTTGGGCCTATTTTGGTCAACCGTCTAATCTCTAATTAAATTACTAGGTCATGACTAAAGAGTCTAATGGAACAAGTCTAATAAGTTAGTCTATGAGTCACATCATGCTAATTATCGGGCTCTAGTTTAGTGTCTAGGCTAACCGGTTCACTAACACATGTCCGACAATTATGCTAGACACTAACCATATCATCTAATACTATAAAAGTAACTAAATACACACAACATTTATAAATAACTATTAACGTTATATTAAAATTATGAAATGATAAAATTACCCCTATTTTAGAAAAGTGGTAGTGACAGACTTTGATTCCAATGATCGTTATTCTAATGATCGTGACTATATGTATTAATTTTATCTATAAATTGTGCCTAAAATTTTGATCTTCGATCACGACTATATGACATTGACTATAAATTTAGTCGTATCAGAATTTGGACCATGTCTAAACATTTCTTTGTTCATGCCTAATTTTGATTCTGTAGCTGCTCGTGCTTAGGTTTCGTTCCTAATCATGCCTAGATTTTAATTTCGTAACTTCATCCGAGATCGTGCCAACTAAATTTAAATTTTTTCCAAACTCTTAATCACGTCCGAGCTTTGATCGTTATTTACGACTTAAATAATCTTGTTCATTAGATTTTCAATCGTGCCTATAAGAATTTAAAACTTAATCTAGAACAAATAATCACAATCAGACACAAAATCAAAAATCCAATCTATACCTCAAACTCCAACGGTCTTCGGTGGCTATTAGCCCAATGCTGCTGCCTGTCCTGCACCATCGGAAGGATATCCCAAATCGGTTTGACCTTCTTCGCTGTATCCATATTCATCTCTAGGCCAAGCAAAGCTCTATCACCGATATTATCCCAAGACAAGGGAGTACGGCACCTCCGTCCGTATAGATCCTCAAATGGTGACATCTCTATACTGACTTGGTAGCTGTTGTTCTAAGAAAACTCTACCAAGTGGAGATGGTCCTCCCAAGATCCCTCAAAATCTAGCATACATATGCGACGCATATCCTTTAGAGTCTGAATAGTCCTCTCCGACTGCCCATCCGTTTGAGGATGATATATAGAACTAAACTTGAATTGTGTGCCCAAGCTGTCCTGCAAACTCCTCCAAAATGATAAGTGAAACGACTATCCCGATCCCAGACTATGATAACGGGAACCCCGTATAACCTAATGATTTACCTCACATACATCTCAGCCAGTCTCTCTGTAGATAAACCCACCTTCAAAGGCCAAAAGTGGGCTGATTTCTGTTAACGATGACCCAAATTGCATCTTTGTCACGACCCGCACTCGCATTTCGAGATGCAAGTGTGCGAGTAAGCCGGCTACGTATCAAGCGGACTCCAGCTCGACTCAAATACGTATAAGCTGTCAAGAGCATGGTATCATGTCTAATATGATAATCTAAACAATATCTCAATCCACGAGATGTATATAAATCAAGAATGAACAAGTATAGTTCATGGTCTGCAGCCCACTAGTATATTGTCCGATTAGACTCCAAGAATAACATGAGTCTATGAAACTAGGTTAAAAAGCAGGATATTTCTTAAGAGCACGAGAAGATAATGAAGCAATATCACTAGCAAAATACCTGAATCATGCAGATGTAATCGACTACCACATGCTCAACTAACTAACTCCGTGCAACCAGCTACCTGAAGAGATCATCAGGTCCTCAGGGGACATAGCAAGATACATAAAAATATGCCTATCTAACAGTTCTATCATGCATAAGAATATAAACAGGCTATATAAAGGAAATGAGACAGAAACTGACAAGTGGCTACTAACATGTGACCATGAACACGGCTACAAAAAATAACTACGCATAAATAAACTATTGGAAGAGAACTGGTGAACAAGAGATCAAAGGATATCAAACCCTCGTCCCGAGTGTAGACTCGATAGTTTGAGCTAAACACTAACCCTCGCCCCGAATGTGGACTCGCAGGTTAGTTCACGACAAACACCCTCGCCCTGAGTGTGGACTCGCAGGTGCAAACAGATCAAGACAAACACCCTCGTCCCGAGTGTGGACTCGCAGGTGCAAACGATCAACCCTCGCCCCGATTGTGGACTCGTAGGTTGAGAAAACGAAACAGGAATTAGCAGTTCAGTTACACGCACTCACTCCACGACATGATATGACTCAGTCAAGGTACATGTAAGGACAACTCTCATGTAGTCTATAATGTCAATCTTTGGACAACGATGGTATATAGACGGGACAATAACTAATATACATGATAAGAAGAAAAATATACCAATCAAACCAATCCAACTAACTGATGACATATAACTATAAGATAAAGAAATAAGCATGCAATAAACTGTAGAGGGAGGCAAGGTATACTTGCCTGATTTTGCGCTCTTAATATGAAACGTCGCGCCCGCGTCCACGCCTCCGAAACCCGACGCTCCTAGATAATTAATTAGCTAGTTTAAGTCATTACTCATGAAACTTATGATACGACTTAATTAGTTAAAGTAATGTTTTAAAATTATATTAACTATATTCAAAAATCCCATGGAACCATTTAGATTCATAAAATCACACACAGGTTCCACGAGACATCGAAACACAGTTTTAGGGTTTCTAACTCTCAATTGGTCGGTTATGCCCCTACTTCTATAACATACTTAAAAATCATATAAATTTCATAAATATAATATTTAAACAAATTTTCTACAGATTTATTCTGAAATTCTAGAATTAATATTTCTAAAAAAAATTTATGACTAGTTGATTACTAAGTCACCTAGTCTACCCGAAACTCGTCCGGAACATAGTCAATTACTCAAAATTGCTAAAATAACCAAAAATATATTTTAAACATAATAAAAATATTTTATTTCTCAGAATAATATCATGGGTACAAGGGTTAAGTTATACTACAAGTTTGGGACATTCTAGGTCAGCCGATTACCCTAAATTAGCTAGTTTTGACCTATAATATTTTCGACCAGATTTGCGTTGATAAATTCGTGAAAAAATACTTAAAAATCCTAATTTATATATTTTAACACACATAAAATTCGGTTTTGAAAATAACCACCAATAACTTATAGTTCCTTCACAACGGGGTTAATTTTGATCATACCGAAATATGAATATTATGACTATAAATCATGAAACTTTTATAAAAGATTATACATAGCAAAACCATCAAAATATGATTTTGACATATTTAATAACATATTTTTTACAGAAATTTAGTAATGTTTTGAGATAGAAAAATTAGGGTTTCTTACCAAAAGTCCTTGCTAGAGAGGTTGTGAAAACTTCTCCTTGCCAAAGCTCCAACCTTTCTCGCTATCTTTGCTTGCTAATCCTCTTTTAGTGAGTTTGGAAGGATTGGCAATGGCTATAGATGGCTGGATGTAGAAGATGGATTTTTTAGGGTTTACTTTGAGTGGTTGGGTGGATGTATGGTGGAGGAGATGAGCTTTGTGAAGGATGGAGAGATGTGCAATAGAGAAGATGATGTATGGAGGGCTATGGGGGAGAGTGCTGCCAAATATGAGGGGGAAGTAAGGGAGTGGTCGGCCAGGAAGGAAAAAAAAAAGAAATTAAGTTAGGGTTAGGGTTTGGGTATGAGTTGATGTACATATATGGGCCTTTTGGGTTGCATGCATGAAAAGGGGTGGGAATCCTATTCCTAATGTGATGCTTGGCCGAATATCCAGGGGGGCTGGTTTGGTCGGCCAAGAGTGCTCCCACTTGGTTGGGGTGGTGGTTTGGTGAGTTGGCTAATTGATTGGATTGAGGATTAAAAAGGTCTTTCCTGATATAGACTAATTAAATCTATCTATATAAATGCAATCCAAAATCTGGATTAAATACAAAATATATATATTTATTAATATTTATTAATGTCCAACATGCCTACTTAGGATTGGGTTGGACTTTGGATCAAATATAAACTAATGCCAACTAAGATTACACGTAGACACTTTCTATAAATAGAAACTTTCCAAAATTGAAAATATATCAATATTAATAAAATATATATACAAAATATATATCAACATGAAGGTATTTGAGAGTACTACATGTTTATTTAGATTTGGATTTAGTTCAGGTCAAATCAGGGCAAAATTGGTAGAACCGGATCTCCTAGAAAGTCAATAATCTAATAATTAAATAAATAAATCATCGATGGGGGTTAAGTCGCAACTTGGTCTGGTTTTCCTAGTTAGAACACACCTGTGGCTCGGCCTTCCCTACCATAGCTAAAATACTAGTGAAGGCACCCAACTATACTATCGTGCCAAAATTCTTGGTCATCTTGTACTACAAATTTAATCATGACTAAAGGCATCTACCGTAATAATTAACTAATTAATTATTTATAACATTCAAAAATCACCATTTAAATCAAATAAATAAATAAAATTAATTCAAAATTTTCGTAAGAGGAGTTACAATTCTATCCACCTTAATTCTAATTCATAACTATTCCTTAATATTTAAAAAGAAAAACTACCTTAACCTTAATCTCCTTAAATTTTAATTCCTCAAAAATAGTTTATATCCTTCTCCTAGCCATTTTGTAACTACAAAACCTCGAGGACTTCTACCCACCTTTGGTCACACTACTCCCTCAAAGGTATGTCACAAAAACTTTATAGCCTTCTATCTAGTTGCTAGAATCATTACCCATAGATATCTAAGACATATGGCATCTATAATCCCCCTATATCTATCAAACAACCAAATTAAATAATCAAGCAATATTATACTATAACTTAAGAATTTCTGATATATTCTATACAGCACGATCGTTCGTCACTCCGAAATAGGAAGAGACGAAAATCAATGGTTCGGAAGGCAAGAAAGAATAATCAAGAACAAATATGAAATTTCAAGGACGTAGAGAAATTTCTAAAAGAATTTTCAAGGCAGTGTGGATTGAGATTTCTAAGGTTTAGTCATAGTCGCAGGCATGTATCAGTACAGTTACGTAATCGATATGATATGCTCTGACCTGCATGGGCCACCAAAAAAAATTTGTCACGACCCGTACCCGCATTTCGGGATACAAGTGCGTGAGCAAGCAGGCTACGTATCAAGCGGACTCCCGCCCGACTCGAATACATATAAGCTGTCAAGACCATGGTATCATGTCTAATATAATAATCTAAACTATATCTCAATCCACGAGATGTATATAAATCAAGAATAAACAAGTATAGTTCATGGTCTGCAGCCCACTAGCATATTGTCCGATTAGACTCCAAGAATAATATGAGTCTATAAAACTAGGCTAACAAGCAGGATTTATCATAAGAGCATAAGAACATAATAAAGCAATATCACTAGCAAAATACCTGAATTATGCAGATGTAATTGACTACCACATGCTCAACTAACTAACTTCGTGCAACCAGCGACCTAAAGAGATCATCACGTCCTCAGGGGACATAGCAAGGTACATAAAACATGTCTATCTAATAGGTCTATCATGCATAAGAATATAAACAGGCTATAAAAAGGAAATGAGATGAAAAGTGACGAGTGGCTACTGACAGGTGACTATGAACACGGATACGGGGAACAACTATGCATAAATGAACTGTTGGAAGAGAATTGGTGAACAGGATATCAAAGGATATCAAAACCTCATCCCGAGTGTGGACTCGATAGTTTGAACTAAACACTAACCTTCGCCCCGAATGTGGACTCGCAGGTTAGTTCACGACAAACACCCTCACCCCGAGTGTGGACTCGCAGGTACAAACAGATCAAGACAAACACCCTCGCCCCGAGTGTGGACTCGCAGGTGCAAACGGTCAACCCTCGCCCCGATTGTGGACTCGCAGGTTGAGAAAACAAAACAAAAATTTACAGTTCAGTTACACGCTCACTCTACTACACGATACGACTCAGTCAAGGTACATGTAAGGACAACTCTCGTATAGTCTATAATGTCAAACTCTGGACAACGACGGTATATAGATGGGACAATAACTAATATACATAATAAGAAGAAAAGCATACCAATCAAACCAATCCAACTAACTAATGACATATAACTACTAGACAAAGAAATAAGCATGCAATAAACTATAGAGGGAGGCAAGGTATACTTGCCTCATTCTGCGCTCTTAATATGAAACGCCGCGCCCACGTCCACGCCTCCGGAACCTGACGCTCCTAGATAATTAATTTGCTAGTTTAAGTCACTACTCATGAAACTTATGATACGACTTAATTAGTTAAAGTAATGTTTTAAAATTATATTAACTATATTCAAATCTCCTGTGGAACCATTTAGATTCATAAAATCACACACAGGTTCCACGAGACATCGAAACATAGTTTTAGGGTTTCCAACTCTCAATTGGTCGGTTATGCCCCTACTTCAATAACATACTTAAAAATCATATAAATTTCATAAATATAATATTTAAACAAATTTTCTACAGATTTATTCTGAAATTCCAGAATTTATATTTCTAAAGAAATTGATGACTAGTTGATTACTAAGTCAGCTTGTCTACCCGAAACTCGTCCGGAACATAGTCAATTACCCAAAATTGCTAAAATAACCAAAAATATATTTTAAACAGACTAAAAATATTTTATTTCTCAGAATAACATCATGGATAAAAGGGTTAAGTTATACTACAAGTTTGGGACATTCTAGGTCAGCCGATTACCCGAAATTAGCTAGTTTTGACCTATAATTTTTTCGACCAGATTTGAGTTGATAAATTCGTGGAAAAATACTTAAAAATCCTAATTTATATATATTAACACGCATAAAATTTGGATTTGAAAATAACCACCAATAACTTATAGTTTCTTCACAACGGGGTTAATTTTGATCCTACTGAAACATGAATATTACGACTATAAATCATGAAACTTTTATAAATGATTATACATAGCAAAAGCTGTCAAAATATGAATTTTACAGATTTAATAACATATTTTCTACAGAAATTTAGTAATGTTTTGAGATAGAAAAATTAGGTTTCTTACCAAAAGTCATTTCTAGAGAGGTTGTGAAGACTTCTCCTTGCCAAAGCTCCAACCTTTCTTGCTATATTTGCTTAATAATCCTCTCTTAATGAGTTTGGAAGGGTTGGCAATGGCTATAGATGGTTGGATATAGAAGATGGAGTTTTTAGGGTTTATTTTGAGTGGTTGGGTGGATGTATGGTGGAGGAGATGAGTTTTTATGAAGGTTGGAGAGATATGCAATGGAAAAGATGATGTATGGAGGGCTATAGGGGAGAGTGCTGCCAAATATGAGAGGAAAGTAAGGGAGTGGTCAACCAAGAAGAAAAAAAAGAAATTAAGTTAGGGTTAGGGTTTGGGTATGATTTGATGTACAAATATGGGCCTTTTGGGTTGCATGCATGAAAAGGAGTGGGAATCCTATTCCTAATGTGATGCTTGGCCGAATATCCAAGGGAGGGGCTAGTTTGGTCAGCCAAGAGTGCTCCCACTTGGTTGGGGTGGTGGTTTGGTGAGTTGACTAATTGATTGGATTGAGGATTAAAAAGGTCTTTCCGAATATAAACTAATTAAATCTATCTATATAAATACAATCCAAAATCTGAATTAAATACAAAATATATGTATTTATTAATATTTATTAATGTTCAACATGCCTACTTAGGATTGGGTTGGACTTTGTGTCAAATATAAACTAATGCCAACTAGGATTACACGCAGACACTTTCTAAAAATAGAAACTTTCCAAAATTAAAAACATATCAATATTAATAAAATGTATATACAAAATATGTATCAACATGAAGGTATTTGAGGGTACTACATGTTTATTTAGATTTGGATTTGGTTCGGGTCAAGTCGGGGCTAAATTGGTACAACCAGGTCTCCGAAAAAGTCAATAATCTAATAATTAAATAAATAAATCATCGTTGGGGGTTAAGTCGCAACTTGGCCTGGTTTTTCTAGTTAGAACACACCTTTGGCATGGCCTTCCCTACCATAGCAAAAATACTAGTCAAGGCACCCAACTACACTATCCGTGCCAAAATTCTTGGTCATCTTGTACTCCAAATTTAATCGTGACTAAAGGCATCTACCGTAATAATTAAGTAATTATTTATTTATAACATTCAAAAATCACCGTTTAAATCAATTAAATAAATAAAAATAATTCAAAATTTTTGGTAATAGGAGTTACAGTCTTTTTCTCCTGGAGATCGTGGAAGTCTGGACACAAAATCTATAGTGATGTCCTCCCACTTCCACTCTGGAATGGGTAATAGCTGAAGCAGTCCACCTGGCCTCTACTTCTCGGCTTTCACCTGCTAGCACAACCCTACTACCTTTTGCCTAAGATAGAGTTTAGAATATAAGTACTGGAAAGAATTAGTATCGAAAGATAATATTTGGATGATATGTGACCTAAGAGTACTGGATAGGAAAATCTAAGTTAATAGGCGATCATCTCTATATATGGTAAGACTAGCCTTGAATTGAACTATAGATGGCAAGGACTAGAAGGTTGACCAATAGGTTTATGCCTGTGTCTAGCTCAACCTCGACCTTTACCCAACATGTAAGTGAAAAAATGTTAGGGCACTTGTAAGAATACTATAGATTGCTAAGAGGTTAGGAGTATAGTATAGTTAAAGAGATTACGGAGTAATTATGATTAGTCATAGATAAAGACTCAAGAACTAAGTTAGAAGCCTTATATTTAGATTAGTAACCCTTTGAAATTATGGAGCGTGTTAGATAAGTGGCATATCTTCCTGTATTGCCCTATCTCTAGAAGGAGTGTACGATGTGTTTCTTGTCTCGCAGTTGAAGAGGTATATGACTGGTCCCAGTCATGTGGTTGACTATTCTGAGATCACAATGGGACCGAGTCTATCACACGAGAAGCAGCCAGTGGGGATACTAGATACTAGATAGAAGACATTGAGAGGGCATATTATCATATTAGTCTAGGTTGCATGGAAGCATCTTTTCCCTGGAGAATCTACTTAGGAATGTAAGCATTCCATGCAGTAGCGATATACGCATTTGTTCAAGAAGTCCGGAAGAAACCAAAACCATCTTTATTACAATAATCGTATATAGTTTTATATATATATATATTATTAATTTCGAGGACGAAATTCTTTTAAGGTGGGCAGGGTGTAAAAACCTTCAATATTAAATAGATTTTTAATTAAATTAAATATATGTTTCTATTGGATCTAGTTATTTTTTATTATTTGTAATTAAATTTTTAAGACATAAAAAAGGCCATAGTCATGATTGAGTTTTGGCATGCATGTTGACTAGGAATTATGGCATGGCTAGTGTAGTCAGGTGTCATGACTAGCATATTAGCCATGATACATGTCACGATCCGCACCTGGAAGTTCAGGCACGAATACGTGAAAACACGTCCAGCCTATGCCGCAAAGTCGGCGGTAGTAAGCTGTCAAATCCTCAAGTTTATCCAATCCAACAATATAATATAAATAATGATATCCAGAATCTAACTCAATCACAATTGCTAACAGATAGATACGAAATAGAAATGACAAGTCCACAGAAGTCAGCACAGATAGTCAAATACAGTAATCCTCATAATAAAGTACAACTCAACAAAAGTTCTAATAATAGAAATCTAACACTACCAGAATAAGGGCTTTTCTTGACAGTGATTCCCCATCAAGAAATAGGTATCTTGACGGTTGGGGTTCCGTCAAGTTGGCCAGAGTCAAGAAAAGGGCCCCCCCTTTCTTGACGGTCTCTGGAAGGGCTTTTCTTGGCGGATTTTGGCCGTCATATGAAGTACTTTTCTTGACTATTTTTTGCCGTCAAGATAGCAGTTTTTAGAAACCGTCAATGTAGGCAAATACTTTTCTTGACTCCGGCCTAGATGACGGTTAAAAACTGCCAATGAAAGGCTCTTCTGCAGCTGGATTGAGTTAATTGTTGACGTTGTATAACCGTCAAGAGAAGCTAAATTTTGTATAGCCAAAATTTTATTTATAATTAGATATTATGAATTGGACACACACATAATATCAACAATCCAGAAGATATACATACATCAAATAACTATAAAATCAAATTTTTATATTAATAAACTGTATACTGTTCATACACCACAAACTTCCAACACACGTCCACCACAAACATCCAACACTTGTCCAACCACAAACATATCTAACCAAAGTATGTATTTTTCATACATCTTAAACATCCAAAAATGATAATTATACAAATAAAATCAAAATAGGTAGCAAACCCGACCGGAGCACAACTCTCTCATATTCACAGCACCTTCATTTTCCATGTAGTTCCTGAGAGAAGAAGAAAATTATATTTAATCATTTATGTACACATGTTTGTATAAATTGATAACTGAGAACAAAATGAATATGATAGTTAAAAGAAACAATAGATCATTCTAGAAAAATAAAAGGTAGAACAGACAAGAGAGGTCATTTTAATTGATGCTTACCACTCAAACTAAGCAAGAAACTCATTGCGCATCCCTTATATAATGTAAAAAATAAAATAAAAGTTGCACATTCTCTTTTAATAAAATAAATGCTCCTTGTATGATATCTTGGAGCGTATATATATATATATATATATATATATATATATATATTTTTTTTTTTATTTATATATATATATATATATATATATATATATATAACACAATTGATTTAAAGAGCATATGTAAAAAAAAGAGATATTACAAATATATCCATAAAAAAAACACTATGTCACATGATTCTTCCATATAGCTAGTCAACTACTGGTCCACTAACTTCAATTTGTCAGTTGCTACATCGACAAACAATTGACATGCCCCAAATCCTACACAAACAAGTTGTTCCTGTAGTGAACTTCGGTTGTTCTGTAATATGGTTAAAAAGAAGATGATCCTACTATTTGGTAAGTCTTTCTATCCTAAAAGCAATTACAAACTCGGCCTCAAAGAGAGATTCATGACTTGAAAATCAAAAAGTAGCATGATCTCCCATGTTTAGGATCATTCTATAGATATAGTGGTTTATAGAAGAAATAATATTGCATTAACTGGAAAAAGTAGCATTCTGTAGTTTTCTGAAAAAAGTAGCATTCTGTAGTTTCCTGAAAAATATTTATGAAGGGCTGGAAGGCTGGAATGCAACCATATCATAACTACATCTTTTCTAGGTTATATAGAATGCAAATCAACTATATATCGAAATGGTTGAAATGATCATATTGTTAAAAGTAAACTACACATCCTCTTACAATGCTCATTTAAAAGCTCATATCAGATGTTTGAGAACATCTTATTGAAAAGAAGGGTACTGAAAAAGTAGTGTTACTTCCAGTAACACTATGCAACAACCATATTAGTACCAATGGATGGTGTACTGAACTAAATTAGTTTTCAATTGAAACTTGTGTAAACATTAAAAAGTACTACAGTTTCTACAACCAATGCTAATATTTATCATCTCAATGTACTAAATCCATAAGTGCAACTATGATATATGAAGCATAACTGTGTTCGTCCTAATATAAAGAGACATTTTTTTCTCCACCAAATAAAGAATGATCCAAAAGAATTCGAAGTAGGCTTCCTCGTTAAAAAAAAGATCAATGAAGCTGATAAAGAAGTAAACTTAACTAAACTAAACTACACTAAACTACAAAAAACCAAACCATGTTTCCCAAATAAATGTAGAAGGAACATATAGTACCTGTCCTTCCTATTTCCCAAATTTCTCCAGTGCCATCACTTTAACTTTCAAGTGTTCCATCTATTTCTTCCAAAACAAAAGTTTATGTTAAGAATATAAATTGTTAGGAGAGATAGGCATCAACATGATATCCTCAACTTACATGTGTAATGGCAAACTTTTCTACAAGTGACTACTTTATCTACAACCACATGTAATGCACCAACATTGTTTGCCGTTCCTGATACAAAAACAATCTAGCTTAGTAATGAACCGTCTCAGTGCAAACCACTTAACTGTGAAATATTCCAATTGCATTCTTTTATAAAGTATCAAACAATACATATGGAACCTAATCTCAAATATGTAAGACATCAACTATACGTATATAAGAAAAAGAAAAGGAAAATTATATACATTGATCCCCAAAAATATCTTCATGCCACCTTGAAAGTACAAGTTCAACCAAACTTGGAAACCTCATAAGAAGTTCATCTTCCACCCTTTCCAATTTATTAAGGGCACCATCTAAATAACCTTTGTTCCTTCGCGCGTGCGTGTGTTGGTTGGGTTGGGGGGGTGGGTGGATTGGAGGGGTGGTCTTCTTCCTTTGGGGGGGTGGTTCTTGCATGGATACGCCTCCAAAGGGACCGTATCCGTATCCATATTTGATACATATCCATCAGGACCCTTCTTCGACAATCTTGTTTTGGTACATGACCTTAGAAATTATCAGGTTAAATGGATATGGTATACCAGTAATTCAATTCAATATTGTTGCTTTTATGTGAAAGATAACTTCTCATTTTATAGAATAAAGATTCTAAAACATTTTTACCAACTTATGAACATAGTGCTCATGTTATTCACAGAAGCACCCACATTTTCAAATCTAGCAACACTTGGAATGCTGAATATTGGATCACAAAACTTGCCTAAATATCATTAATCGAAAGCCTCATTCCAGGTAACTTTTATAGCCCCAGGTGAGCTTTTTCTTGCAACATAACAACATTCCTGTTTGTGAAGTACAGGCATATTTTTTAAAGAAGACTGGAAGATTTTCAGAAGCAATTGCAAGAGCATAAAAAATGTTGACATCCAGCCTACTATTTGATTCTATTTACATGTCATTTTTCTTGAATATGATGTTAATCATAATGATTTGATGTAGCAAAGGATGAAGGTATATCAGGTTATTAAGCGCCGTCTTATAAGCTACTTTGGACTGATGAAATTGGAGCCTACAGAGAAACAAACATTAGCAAGGAGGCGTCTGCTTTACAAAGTTTCAGCATCAACCTCTTTTGCACTGCCACACAGTGAAATATGTCATATTTATCAACCATCGACCATTGCCAAACATATTAAACATAAACATAAAAAAAATTGACACTAAAAATTAAATAAATATAGGATAATTAAAAACATGGAGAAACTAATAATAGTATAATACTAACAAAAACTTCTGAACCTGCTAATGATGGTTATATATATAAACCAGCAAAAGAGATTATTTCCTTCATTCTTGCTATGATACATGTGCTATTGGTGGAAAATAGCACATGTTGCTTTTCAAATTTTTTGTCTACAGCAAGTGACCAAAATCAATAGCACATGTTGTGCACCAAGTGCACCAAATACAGAATGAAGCACATACACAACATATAAAACTGTATCTCACTGATACTCAACCCACAGATACTCAAAGCTGCAATAAGTGCTTCATTTCCATCCATGTGTTATAACTTGTATGTACTAACAACTTGCTCAATATATGACAAAATTTCTTAAATTTTTTACCTTAAATTGTCCGAAAATAGAAAGAAAAAAACATTCACACTAAATGTCCCCTAAAATTCATGTGTGAAATATCTTGTTTTCTCATCTTAATATCCTAAGCATGAATTTAATCGAGCGGCTTCTTTTATACTTGGCTTTCTTATATTCATAGAAGAAAAAGAAAAAAAAAAGCGAGAATGAAGTTCTCTCCAGTTGTTTACAGAGGAAGGTCTTATAGTAGTGTTGTAAAATACCATCTTGATAGTATTTCGGTTGTCCTACAATTACAGACCCGACCATCGCATCCGGGTCTAACCGGACCCGCTATCACCCGTCCGCGAGAAGGAATCCGACCATGAAGAAGAAAAAGACGAGCCCATCGACGCGTTGGGTCTGGACTCGGATTTCGACCAGTCAGAGTCGAATTTTTTCCTAGGGTTTCCATTTGAAGAAGATTGGGGATGAAGGGAAGTTACCGAGTTGGCGTCGAATTTTTCGGTAATCGGCACTGGGAGGCAATTAGAAATCAAAATATAGGGTTCTCTATAACAACAAAATCAAATTCTAAGCCATAGTTAAAATAAATCCAAACCCTAAAAAATAGGATTTTGATGTGAAGAAGATTTCAAACCTGGAACCCTAGTCCTTCTCGCGGACAACTTTTGGATCTGGAAAGGAGGAAGTCGAGGTCCTCGTCGTCCTCCTCCTCAAGGTCTCCCCATCATGAATTAAAATTCCTAAAATCCAACCAAAACCCTAACCCTAGAAATTACCAGAACCAGGTCCGAAGGCTCTCGAGCTGAGCTCGACGAGTCCATCGCTCAATCCTCCAAGAGCCGTTGATACCTCTTCCGAGCGGACGACGTAAGAGTGGATGGAGTCGGAGATCCGGCGAACGAGATCGGAGAGCGATGCCTCAAAATTCACGTACCGGTCGGTCAGCTTCAACTCGACAGCCCGAGATCGGAGCCACCAGCGACGAGGGCCTGAGGAGAGTGACGGGGCGAAGATCCAATGGGCGACGGAAGAGGCGGTGGTGGTCGGACGGAGGAGGGAGAGAGGACCACGTTGAGGAGAAGGGGTTTCTCTCTTAGGGAGGAGAAAGAGGAGGTATGGGATATTCATTAAAGGATATGAGAGGGGGGCTTCCTCTCCTAGGAAGGAGAAGAATAGGGAGAGAGAAGGAAAGGAAGGGGACGATCGGGAAATTTTTTACTGGATTCATCGATTAAAAAGAATCACAACCCGTCAACAAATATTAAACTTTAAAAAAATTACTAAAAGGACAGCTAAAAAATTCTGCCAAGTTTTTCGCACATACATTCGTTGACGGTTATCACCAAACCGTCAATATATAAATTGATGTTTATTGATGGATCACCTAAAACCGTCAACATACGTGCTATAAAATTGCTAACTTAACAAAAAAAAGGTCATCTCTTGACATAAGCCTAAATACGTCAAGAAAACCCCTATTGTTGACGGCTTTTGACGATCGTCAACTTATAAACCGTCAAGAATGGCCATTTTTCTTGTAGTGTAATCAATAGGATGTAAAGGCTAAGCTAAACTAAGCATCCTCCAGTGGCACATCTGCTATACCATCTCCTGCATCTCCAGATATGTCATGATCTGCCTTAGGTGTGCCATAGTAAGTGGAACACCAGTGCTCTAAGTCATCACCTAAAAATGTTTATCTAGTCAGGATAGGAGCAAGTACAATACATGATCTACTATTCATAACATGAGTGAAACTATATAGCATGAAGTAGAGTAAAAGACATAGAAGTAAATATTGTAAACATGAAATAACAAGTATATAAACATGAAAAATAATCATAGCAGAAAATCAAAGTATGTGACAAGAATAGTATGAAATGCATAAGTCATAACTGCATTATGTGTATTTGAAATACCACGATCTATATGTGATCGCACTGAGGGATCTACTTTGTCCGGCTAAATCATATGTGTCGTGTATGATTAGCTATCAACAGGGAACAATAAACAGGGAATATGGGCTTTGATCACATATATACTAAGGTATTTTGCGTCTAACAAGTAATCATGGATTCATCTCAACAAGAAATATGTATAGGATAAACTCAGGAACAGGAAACAAGATAATCATATAATAGAATCCATAACACTAATCTCGTGAGATAGTCGTGTCAATAATCAGGATATACACATCTAAATCATGAATACAGTAACTATCAGGAAATAGAAGCGATCATTGTGAGTACTTGTCTTGGGTATCTGAAGTCTACATCCGCGACACGAACGTGTCGACATTAAAAGTATCACGGTCTAAAGTCCCGAATATAATAATAATACCCAATATCGTAATATCCATAGCTATAGTCCTTCAAATCATAACATCCAATAATAGTCCTGGATCGTCCAAAGTAAGTAATCCATAGATCGCTGATAGTTCCGCAGAGATTGAGTACAGTCATAAATTAGAACGCACGATTAGAACATAATTTGAAGAAAATGCAATATTAGGTAAATAAACTTATTTGGAAAATATTAGAAACTACATTTTATTAATTGTAATATTTGAAATAATATGTGGAAATATATATTAGGTTAAATCATAAATTTTGGTAAATAGAATTTATACCAAAAATGTATTTTAATTAAACAAAACACTATATTAATATTTATAGGTAAAATATAATATACAAACATTTTAAATTCTTTAACTAAAATCAAATCTAAATAGGGTTAAAGTCTATTTATAAATTTTATGGAAATATTACTCAAAATACGATAAAATAGCAGTATAAACTACATATATTTGTATTAATATATTATACTTAAATATATTATATGGACCTGGCCCAAAATTAATTACTATACACAAATTAACAACTACTACTGGGCTGGCCCATTGGCCCAGCCTAGCTGCACCTAAACAAATTAATACATTAACACAATAGCCCAAAAGCCCACTAACCGGGCTTGAAACGTAAGCCCACACACTTAGGGTTTTAAGCTCTTCTCTCTACTAGAAAGAGAGAAACAGTCGCAACTCTTTCAAAAAAAGGAATAAGGAAGAAGAAGAAGAGTAAGGAAAAGAGAGAGAGAACGAGAGTGAGAGGAAGAGAAAGATGATCAGGGTGATCAGCTTACCGTGAGGGCTTCACCAAGGGCGGCAGAGCGACCCCGGTAGGGGACGATAGAGAAAGCGATATGACGTAGGCTGGAGACTTCCCTGCCAGGTCCAGACATTGGGACGAGGCACTGATCTTACGAGATCTGACATATCTGGGTCGCGGCTGGGTCTGGCGTACTATGTGTTTGCCATTAAAATCTTTTGATGTAATTTCAATACAAACAGAACAGTGTTACAATATAGGACTTAGACGTAGTCCTAGGAGTACACTTTTGTTTATCTGGGTCCCTTATACTGATGGAGCGAGTGGTAATGCATTGACTCCATTGACGAGCTGACGACGGTTATCGGTTCTCTGAAGGTTTGGATTGCTCTGGGTACTGGAGCTTGCTGAGAGGAGGAAGACGTTGAGTGTCTGTATCTGCGTCTCTGGTGATATGTTCCTTCGTTGGATGTTCTCTGTCTTGTCCGTGTGTGTGGAAGAAGGAAATAATCCCTCTATTTATAGCTGGGCAGGTTGGCTGCTCATGCGCGCATATGTAGGATGCACCGGTACGTGGGGACGCCACGTGGAGATTGCTGATGGAGGCGCATGGATGATACGCCCTAATCGAGGGGTTGAATTCTTCATACTGCTGTTGTGAGCCGGCACGTAGCAGAGAAGAAGATCTTTCTGTTGCTGAGATCTTGGATGAGTTGAGTCAAAGGACATGTGTCATCGACCCATGGCTCGGAGATCTCGGATTTGGTGGAGAATGATCTGGTAGGATGTGCCTAGGATTGGGCGCATGAGGAGACTTTGGCTCGTTACACGAACCATTCTGGCCACATGGCTTTTGAGGCGCATACAGACGACTTTCCTTCTGTCTTTTGGGATCAGAGAGCAGCCTGGGGCGCATGGCTTTTGAGGCGCATGCAGAGCTTCAAATGGAGATTTTTCTTTTGTCTTTAGGGATCAGTGAAGAGTCTGAGGCGCATGGCTTTTGAGGCGCATACAGATTTGGATGCATGGCTGCAGAGGCGCATGCGGGTGGTTGAGTGGCCACGTGGCAGTAGCCGTCGGAGTAAAGTCATGATGATGCTGACGTTGCCGATGCTTCGTTTTCTGAAAAAGTTGTCAACTGTTCAGACTTTGAAAGGTGTGCTGCCAACTCTGTCAGTTCAGCATTTAATATTTCTGACATTCGATGGACAACTGATGGGGCACGTCGATTGGTGTTCCACTGGGTATGGGGACGCATGGGGGCGCATCCTCTGTGATGCGCTTGGTCCTGAAGGGCGCGTCTGTGTGATACGCCTGAAGTCGAAGGGCGCGTGCGGCTGTTTCGTTCATCGAGTGCTTTAAATAGCCGTTTGGCTGAATTCGAGGCGTCCGGTTCATCCATTAAATGCAAGTTCATTGCTCAGAATTCGGAGAGTCATCCACTTGGCTCGTGGGTTTGATCTGCCCAGCCTATAAATAGTGGCATGGAGAGAGGGTTTGCTTCTCGTTCTCTCACGTACTTCCAACATGAACTTGGGTACTCGAGTACATTCTGTTGATGAAGTGCTCCCGAGGGTGAAGATGAGACGCCGTGTCGTCATTAATGCACTTGAAGGTGACTGTTACATCCAAAAGACGGAGTCGAGGGCTTCCGAGGCAGGCGAAAGGTGCCTGTTGCATCCAAAGATAGGGATGCTCGGGCCTTGTCCTCGTTTTATAGGAAGAGCCGTAGGTCGGAATGGCGGTGCCCTGACCGTCTTTCTTTGGCTTTTGAAGCTCTTTCTCTGGATGGAGGGGTTAATTGCCACCCTCATCCTGCTCGGCCAGGTAAGCCTGGCTGGAAGAGCGGCACATAACTGGGCTGCTGAAGGGATGCACCTTGCTGAGGGCGCATGGTGGGATGCGTACGGTTGAAGGCGCATGGTGATGGTGTGCCTGACTGGAGGCGCATGGTGACTGCTGCGCCTGACTGGAGGCGCATGGTGGCTGCTGGCTGTAGACTTAGGATGTTTCCTTTGTAGAAGTTTTTCTTTGTACAGCCTTCTCTAGACATGTAATAGACTTTTATATGTAAAATAAAAAGTTCTCTTTCCATGTCTATATTTGTTGCTTTTGCTGTGAAGTATTTTGTTCGAGCTCTGGCGTATGTAGTGTCTGGCACATGGGCTTGCTGGTTGTGAAATTCCATGCTTCTACAAGACCCCCTTCAAAGTTTTCAAAACTTTTGGATAAGTTTTGGAATACTTTGAGTAAGAAGCATGGAGGTCAGGGCACATGACAGTTGGGGCGCTTGCCTGTTCGGGCACATGCTCCTCTCAGTTAATGTATATGATGATGCCTCGATAACCGAAAAGATTAATGATGGTCTTTTGGTTTTATTTGCTGTTATCTTTTCACAGAACCCGAGGCGACGGTTGAGATCACACATCATCGGGTCACGCGTGCGACCAAGCCCTATAAATAGGCAAGAGATGGAGAGAGAGAGAGAGTTCTTCTTCTCCTTGCTTTTGCTTTCTTTAGAGTTCTTCTTCAAAAGTCCTAACTTTTTCTTTTTGAGAGAATGGCTCCCAAGATACCTCGCGGCGGTGCCGGCAAGGGAAACGAGAAAGAAAAAGAGCATGTGAAAGTTGTGGCGGCTGACGTCCCCCGTCGGCCTGTCGAAGTTCGGCCGGAGGTGGTTGGTGAGTCTCATTTTACGTACACCAACGCACATAGACTTTGAGTCTTTGATGATGTGCTGCCGTTTTTGCCCGCCGACGCGCATGGGTTTAAACCCTGATGATGCGCTGAGGCTCTACCGCTGACGCGCATGGATTTAGACCCTGATGATGCGCCGAAGCACTGCTAATGCGCCTGGGTTTAAACCCTGATGATGCGCCGAAGCACTTTTTTCCAAACACACTATGTGCTTCTGATGGGTCTTAGACTCTCTTGTTACTTCTAACATTTTCGAATCTTTGCTAGTGTCAATGACTATCCCGTCTTTGAATGAAGTGCTTTTGGAGGCTGCCCTCAGTCAGACGGGGGTAGATTATGACGAGGAAGTGATAAATCCTCCCCAAGATATTCCTATGCTAGATCAGCATCCCGAGAGAATGACTCAAATCCGGGAACAACAGTATGGGTTCCTCAAACGGATGATGGAGCGTAGAGTTTTAAAATCTGCCACATCTGATAAATTGACTTCTTGAAGCCTGAGTTCCTATTAGGGGACCGCCTCACTTCTACTGAAGCAACAGTGTTGAAGGTCAAGGAAGACTGGTTTTTCACAGCAAAAGGAGTGCATATGACCGTTAAGCAACTTGAACGTCAATGGCCTTTGATGGCCTTCTGTCGTCTCACTTCGAAGAGGAGGATGTCTTGGGATCTTACCCCCTCTCAGGGGGGAGCGATGACGGGCATCATCAAAATTGATTCTGCCTCCAATCAGAGAGATACTTTGACCGCGGTGCGGTCTGGGTCTTCTTTCACCTGGCGGATGCTACGTCCTGGAAGCATTTACAGTGATGTTCCCCTTGATATATTTGCTTATAGTGCCTTGACTTTTGCACATCGCATGCTGTTGATGGAACGCTCATACCCGAAAGGGGAGTTTCGGGTAGAGGGTTGGTGTCATTACGTTTCCAAATGGGATAAACTGACACTCTGGGTTTTGTCGCGGTTCCAGACTGAGCTCCGAGAAATTGGGCTGACTGCCGCGATTCGTGCCACCCAGGCAGGTGTTGACATTAACAGGCATATGTTCCTCGCCCTCTTGGAAATGTTTGATATCCATACCGGGACCTTTTTTACTCTGGTGGGGGAGTTAGGGCTCGCACTTCATGAGATGTATGAGGTATCAAAGCTCCCTTGGGGATCGGAACCCTATGAAGAGTATTTTTCGACCAACAAAGAATTTCAAGTCCTGGGGGACAAGGCTGAAGAGATGACGGCCGTCTTTAAGAAAGTGGCTAGTCATCATTACTATCTACAAAAGAGGGACAAGGGCGGATTGCAGCCTCATGTGACCGCTTGGAGAGATTACGTCTTTAGGCAAGACAAGGGGGATCCCTCGCAGTTCTCCACTCCGCCGGCGCTCTCTCATAGTGAAGTGCTCCCTGAGATGAGCAGGTTAGATAAAAAGAATCCCCGGGAAAACGAGGACCAGCAGTCTGATGAACGCTTCTACAGCTGTTTGTGGCATCTTGCTCATCGAATGTCGTCAAAAGCAGTATTGGTCGCGTATCTCATGGTTTGGCTTCGGGATTATGTCTTCCCGGGCGGATTCGGCTCTGTAGAGAGAGTGACCCGGTACTTGATCCTGCCAGCTGTGAAGTTGGTCTTTGGCCGGCGCCTGTCTCTACTCCCCGCAATGGTATATAATTTACTGCAAGGTTTACGCGAGTTCGCGGGAAATGTGATTCATGACTGAGGTCGAAAGGATAACTTCTCGCGTGCTGAACTGCCGTTTCATTATTTGATGGGGTGGTTAATTTTACACCATCCCAACGTAATGAGTCCGGGTTCAGAAGAAGACTATAGGGCCGGAGATGCATTCCTCCGTCGTTTCCACCAGAGGAGTTGGTCGCACACTGGCGTCCCTGTTTGCAGAAGGGTGTTATCCCATCTTCAGGGATGGGAGATCACCAAAGTTGGTCCGATCTTCTTGGGTTTTGAGGCCAACGAAGACTTAAGGGATTTAGATGAAGACGCCACTGCCCTGCCTCCATGGGGATTTCGCTGGTTGCAAAGTATTCGGCCATCCCACCTGGTGTACCGGAACATGAATCAGTACTTCCTGGAACCGTATTTACCGAGCTGCTTTGTACGTCAATTCGGTTATGCGCAGCTGATGTTGGACAATCCCAGTATCACCCTGGGGTATGCTGGAAGTTTGCTGGATGGCGCACGAGCTTGGCATTACTATAATACCGGATGTACCGGAGCTCGTTTTACGCTTCCTGCCCAAGATCCGCGGCCGCCCATTCTTTACTCAGCCGCCAAGTTTTACTGTGTTATGGCTGCCGCGCCTTTCGGGTATGATAGGAAGACGAGTCTCGTTGCAGGTACCCCGTTAGCGGTAACTGGGCACGTATCGGCTAAGGCTCGACCACACGTCCACCAGGGGTGGGTCAAGCTGCACCTTCGGTTGATCAACCGAAACGACGTGCAGATGCAGGGGCTGGATCTCCTGCGTCAAAGAAGCTAAAGAAGACATCGTCACCGACAGTGTCATCGGATTCAGCATCTGCAGAGGTAAGGATCCCCCACATAGTCTGGTTTGGGTTCAATATTTTATGTAATCAATGCTTCTCTTTTGTACAGGAGCCGCTAAAAAGAAAGCCTCGTACTCCAAAATCTGGTGGAAGCAGGCCAAAGGAGATGGCGGGTTCGTCTGAAGTGCGTATCCCACCGACTATGATGTCTCCTATGAAGGAGAATCCGGAGGACGCTGTTGTCGTGGAGATTCTAGCATCCCCGGATTATGTCAGAAGAGAAACTGAGGATGCAGCAGTCTCCGAGATGATAAAGGCCGCGACTGGGGCCTTGGATACCAAGGGTCCAGCAGACACGAGACTTCCTGGTGATGATATGGGGTGGAGTTCGTCACCTTCCGATGACGTCCCTCCAGCGTTGCAAGAGTCTGTTGCGGGGGCAACATATATGGTTGGAACAGAGGAGAGGGTTGATTCCCCTCCTTGTCATGATGAGGGGAGGTCGGCTGTATCATTGCCGAGTCCTACCCCAGCCTCACCCGTGGAAGTTGAGGTGGCTACCGATCAGGTGGTAGCGACAGATTCATTCCCTGCAGAGGGACTTGAGAAGGATGAGACTCATCTGCCAGTCCTGTCTCCCGGGGCGGGCCAGGAGATGAGTGTTGATCTCTCCGTTCTGCCAGGGGAGGTACTGACCGCTGATAGGATGTTGGGGGCAGAAGAGGTGGCCGTTCACGTCGGTGGTTCTTCCAAACTTGAGAAGAGTAAGGGGTGGAACCCTCTATTGCTCCTCCTACTTGGGGTACTATCTTGATGCCTGTGCCAGCTTCCTCTGTTCCTTCGGCTCCTCGGGCTAGCAGTCTGACCTATGTTGATGAAGAGCCAATTGATACCGAGATTCCAGTCTCGTAGGTTGAGGTTGGCGGATCTTCTTCTGGTCCGCTAACTACAGTAGCTCCTCCAACTCCTGCTATGACGTCGCAGGTGCTGGCGGACGCAGATGAATATGTGAAATTCATTGTTGAGGGAGTGTATAAAATGCTGCAGAGGGGTGTATCTTTGGTGATGGATGCCAACGGGAGTTTTACGACGGCAAGAACTCTGGCAATGCCTTATATCGAGCTGATCCGCGTTCACCAAGGCCACGACCATATGGCCGAGATCCTAGAGGCTTCGGTGATCGAGCTGGACCAGCGGCTCACGGAACTTCAGCTCATCAAGCGAAATGACCTTTCCATCTTGATAGATACGGAGAAGGGGAAGTTGATCGTCGAGATTGAGTCTTTCTACCAGGCCACTGTGAGCATCTGGGAGCATGAGGTGGCTGAGACTGAGGCTGTGGTAGGGCAGTTGTCTCAGTCCATGAAGGAGACAATAGAAATGCGAGCTGCGTTGGACGCTAATATCGCGGAGATCAACGCCCAGATGCGCCGTCTTGAGGACCAACGGGCCCGACTTCAGTTAGATGCCGAACATATCCAGGCTGAACACGTAACATTCAAGAAGAAGGAAGCAACTTTCACTCACCGGGCTCTTGTCCTGGCTCGGCAGCGACAACAGCTTGATGAGAAGCATGAGAATGATACTTCCGCTGAGGCTGTTGAATTGATACGTTAAGAAGCTGAGCATCGAGTCCTGGCGACTGTGGAGACTCATACAGCCGACTTGAGATGTCGAGTTAGAGAGCTCTCAGCCAACCCTGGAGATGTTTAGGGACTATAGCCTCTCATTTTTATGTTTTTGCAACTCTTGCTGGGGGTAGTGTAGTTCTGTACTCTCTTTTTTTTAGAAAATAAAGAAGTACGCAACTTTTTGTGATGTGTTCATTTTTGTTATCATGAACTTGATGATTTGTGTGGACCTATTATCTTTTGCGCACCTTGGCTTTTAGGTACAGATAATAAGTTTGAAGGAACCAACATGTTTGCTCAGAGGTAATGTGGACGTGGCAATCATTGGGGTTCAAATGATAGAATCTTCCTACTCAGAGGTATTATGGACGTGGTAGGAATGATCCTGGGGGATACGCTGAACAACTCAGAGGTGATGTGGACGTGGAAGTTCAGCGATCAATGTACGACAACGCAAGGGTTGTTTGTACGAGATGTTTACTCAGAGGTAATGTGGACATGGTAAACATGAAGGATAGCGTAGGCTTACGAAGTTTAAGATTCTGCTTTGTAGGGTGTAGAGGGACAACTCAGAGGTGATATGGACGTGGTTGTCTTTCTACTGGAGGATGCTACGGAACAGCTGGGTTCTGGAAGCGTATGGTTTTGTTGGAAGGGAATTGTCTGTGAATCCTGATGATTGGGTCCATAGATCCCCTTGTGGAAGCACATATCTGAAAGATGTCAAGAGTAATACTTCTTCAGGAACTTGCCGTTGATGGGCATCATGAACAAGTCCCCATTGGGTTTGGCGAGGCGGTAAGCACCGTTTGAGTATACCGTCTCAATGATGAAAGGTCCTTCCCACTTGGGTTCGAACTTTCCTGGTGTCTTGTGAGTTAACACCATCGGCCTCCTGACTTCCAGAACCAGGTCGCCAACTTAAAAAGTTCTCTGTTTGACCTTCTTGTTGAAAGCCTGTGATATACGGGCTTGGTAGAGTTCGATACGTTGTTGAGCTAGGAGACGCTTTTCGTCAAGTGCCTCCAACTCCCGTAGACGACGACGTTGATTGTCTTCTTCTGTGAGTTTGTTTGTGATTGCTACACGGAGTGAGGGTATCTGGATCTCGAGAGGCAGTACCGCTTTACTCCCGTAGACCAGGGAGAATGGTGTTTTGTATGTTGGGGTTCGTACCGTTGTGCGGTAGGCCCAAAGACATTCGCCAAGCTTTTCGTCCCAGTCGTATTTGTTGGATGACACGACTTTTTTGAGCAGCCTAACGATAGTTTTGTTGAACGCCTCGGCCAATCCGTTTGCTGCCGGATTGTAGGCGGTTGAGGCCATGTTCTGAATGCGACTCTTGTCACAGAATCTGCTAAAAATATGGCTGATGAACTGAGGACCATTATCATAGATGATCCGCCTGGGTACTCGAAAACGGTAAATGACATGGTGTTTGATAAAGCTGACCACCCTGGAGCTCTTTACTTCCGCCAATGGGACTACTTCTGCCCACTTGGAGAAGTAATCGGTAATGGCTAGGATGAAGCGGTGCCCCCTTGATGAAGGAAGGGTGATCGGTCCTACAATGTCCATGCCCCAGGCTTCGAAAGGCCAGGAGGCGACTGTAGGATGTAGTGGTTCTGACGGCGTATGAATAAAGTCTGCGTGAAGTTGGCACGCATGGCACTTCTTAGCATAGTCGACAGCATCAGCGGCCATGGTTGGCCAATAGTAGCTCATGCGTCGCAGTCGATCCTGCAACTTAGGACCAGGTTGATGAGCTCCGCAAGTTCCGTCATGAGCTTCTCGAAGAGCTTCGGTCGCCTCTTCGTTGGACAGGCATCGAAGGAGAAGTCCATCATAGGAGCGTCGGTACAGTATTTTAGTGGCTGTATCATAATAGAATCGAAGAGAACGTCTCCTGACTGAGACGGCTTCCTTCGGATCCTCTGGGAGAATTTCGTAGACGGCGAAGTCGTTGAACGGGAACCTCCAGTCTCGGACATTAACACCAGTACTTGTCGGCATGGCGTGGTCCACTCGTAAGCATAGGTTGTTTCTAGGACAAACCAAGTCTCGGCCAACTACTGTGACGTAGTGTTGAGTCCCAAAGGGTGCTGCTAATGAGGCCGCGAGGCCAGCCAGAGCATCAGCCTCTAGGTTTTGTAGACGAGGTACGTGCTCAATGAAGAACCCGGTGAAGGTTGAAATGATGTTCAATGCGACTTCATGGTAAGGGATCAGATCTTCATAGCGAACCTCGTATTGCCCTCGGATCTGGTTTACGACGAGTTTCGAGTCGCCGTAGGCTTCCAGATGATCCACCCCCAGCTGTTGTGCCAGCTGGAGTCCTATAATGAGCGCGTTGTACTCGATAACATTGTTGGAGCACGGCTTCGAAAGAGAGTAAGCACGCTGGATGATCAGCTGATCGGGGGAGACTAAGACTACCCCCACTCCTGCGACGATCTGGCCTTTGGGGCCTGTTCTTGAAGCGCCATCGAAAAACATCCGCCAAACGGAGCTTCCTTCGGTGACGTTTGATTCTTGAACCTCTTCCGGGATCTCTTCATAGAGTCTTGAGGACTCCGGGATGGGGTGTACAGCTAAAAAGTCGGCCAGGGCCTGACCCTTAACGACTTTTTGTGGCACAAACACCATGTTGTATGGTGTTAGCAGGATCGCCCATGTAGCTAGTCGGAAGTTTAATGACCCTGGCTTTGTCATGAGGACTCTGAGTGGATTGACTCGGGAGATGACATGAATTGTCTGGCCCGAGACATAATGGCGAGTCTTCTTGATGGCAAACACCAAGGCCAAGCACTCCTTTTCAACGGGGTTGTAGCGGTGTTCAGCCCTGATGAGCGTTCGACTGAGGTAGTAGATCGCTTGCTCGTAGCCTGTATCGTTGTTTTGAGCCAGCAGAGCGCCCAGGGAATGATCCATGGCACGAACGTAGAGGAGAAATAGTTTACCGGCGACAGGTGCTACCAGGACTGGCGGGCTTGTCAAGTAAGCCTTGATGTCGTCGAAAGCCTTTTGGCACTCCTCTGTCCAGACGTACGAGACTCCCTTCTTCATGAGCTGAGTAAAGGGTTGACATTTACCGAAAAGGTTTGCTATGAACCTCCGGATGTATGCCAGACGTCCCTGTAAGCCCCGAAGTTTTCGAAGATTCTTCGGAGGATCCATGTTGAGGATGGCTTTGGTCTTCTCGGGATCAACATGAATGCCTTTCGCCGTGATGACAAAGCCCAAGAATTTTCTGCTAGAAACCCGTAGGAAGGATTTAGCAGGGTTCATCTTGAGTTGATGTGCCCGCATGAGATCGAAGACTGTCTTCAGGTCCTGTAGGTGATCTCCTTTAAGGCGGCTCTTGACTGTGATGTCGTCAACATAGCATTCGACTGTCTTATGAAGATGTTGACGGAAGATGGTTCTCATAGCTCGTTGGTATGTCGTACCGGCGTTCTTCAAGCCGAAGGGCATCACTGTGTAGCAGAAAATGCCCTTTGGAGTCCTGAATGACGTATGTTTTGCGTCATCGGGGAACATCTTGATTTGATTGTAGCCTGAATACCCGTCTATAAAAGACATGCGTTCAAAGCCACACGTGTTGTCGATCATCACGTCAGTGATTAGAAGCGGGAATTCGTCCTTCGGGCAAGCAGAGTTGAGATCCCTGAAGTCGATACAGACTCGTATCTTTCCATTCTTTTTGGTGACAGGTACGACGTTGGCTACCCAATCTGGGTGTTGCTCTTCACGGATGAAGTCGCTAGTCAAGAGTTTCTCTACCTCCTGATCGATGGCGTTCATGATGTCCAGACGGAAGCGCCGCTGTTGTTGCTTGATAGGCTTGGCATCAGGCAAGATGTTCAACCTATGCATCGTAATCTGGGGATCAAGTCCTGACATATCTTCGTAGCTCCAGGCGAAGACGTCGATATACTTCTTAGCCAGTTGGATTAAAGACCCTCGGTCTTCTCCTTCTAGGCTTTTGCTGATGAAGATAGGTTTGGAAGAAGACCCGTCCCCAAGGTCGATCTGCTCGACTTCGTCTTAGGTGGGAGGTTCACGTAACTCGAAACGAGACTCCTATTGTTCTCCTAGGCGTTGAGCCCAGGGTTCTTCTTCGAAGGGTTCCGACGCTTGGTCTTCGCCTTCACCTTTTTGAGGTTGTGCTAATGTCATGTTAGCTGACAGCACTTTCCTGAAGACAGATCCGATACTGGTGTCGGAATCCCATGTTGATGCTTCAGACGAGTGAGAATGTTCAACTTTTTCTGCGTCCGAAATCTCTGGCGTTGACGGCGGTGTGACATAGCCTACCCCCCGTCGAGTTTTGTTGTAGTAGTCCTGCGGTTTTCCTTTAGGTGTTGGAAGCCGGAGAGGGAGACGTCGACCCTTGCCGTAGTTTAGGCCTCTGTTGCTTTTCAAGTCGTAGCCCATCTTTTGGATGAGGTACTTTGCCTTATCCGTGTACCGATAGAGTTGTATTCTGCCGGCATCTGGTTCTGGCTCGAGTGGCGGGAGGTCCTGATGACGCTCGACCTTGCCGAAGATGATGGATTCTTCGTCTCGACTTCGTGGAGGGACTATGTAACAGACTCCTTGAGACGGGACTACTCGATTTACATGATGGACGATCGTTATTTGTGTTTGCAACGACCGTAGAGCGTTATCTAATGTATACATGGCATTCCAATATAGAAGACAAGAATAATTAAAAGACACTCTATTATTGATAAAATACGAGATTTTATCCCGTAGGATTACATTGTCTAAGGAGGGTGCATCTACATCAGCAGAGATATATTCGCCAAGCTCCTCATCTGTAAGCACTGGGGTTGGATCAGGAGAGTCCACTACAGCTTTGATTTTGGGGTCCGAGAGGGTTATGTGAGCCCTCCCTGGCATCTTGGATGACTGTGGTGGCTTGCCCTTAAGACGCACCTTCAGTGGTGCCTCAACTGTGCCTCCAGTGATTGGTGCCTTCCCCCGTAATTTTGCCACCAGGGGAGCCGATGTTTGAGGCGGCTTTCCCTTGAGGCGTATCTTTAAGGGAGCTTCAGGAGTTGGTGCTTTTCCTGGTAGCTTGATGCTCATTGGAGGCACCTTCTCGGGCGGTTTTCCCTTGAGTTGGATCTTCAAAGGGGCATCGGGAGTCATCTCAGGCTCCATGTCCGGCTCAGCTGCCGTCTCTGCCTCGTCATCTGCATCATTGGCTTCCTCCTCGTCAAGTGACTTGTATAAGTCGGAATCGGTGAAGTAGGCTTCAATCCCTTTGAAAGGATCGATGTCTACGAACTCCGTCCTGATGACGCCGTTGGTGGATACATATTTCATGCATTGGTGGAGCGTGGATGGCACCACCATGTACTCATGTAGCCATGGTCGACCGAGCAGGATGTTGTAGTTGACCTCGGCATCCACAACATAGCAGGTCACCTCAGTTTTGAGGTTAACGATGTGGCAATTCAGTCGAATTTTACCCAGTGGCTCAGTTTTGCTAGCATTGAAGCCACTGATGGTTGTGTTGGAGGGCACCAGCCGGTACATTGGGATCCCCAGTGTTGATAATAGCACCTTTGAAATGATGCTGAGAGAAGACCCCAGATCGATCTGAATCCGGTTCACCTTGACTGAACCAATATACCCTGTATAATACAACGGCCGATTATGTTGGTGGTGCTTGAGCAGCATGTCATGTTGGGTGAAAGTTATGTTTGGGATAACTTCATCCGCACAATGACAGTACGCACAAGTAGTCGGGAGGTCTTCAGGCTGCTTGACCTGACTGAGAAAGGATTCGGCATCCTTCAGAGCTTCACAGAGAGCTTCTCGGAAGTCTTTGGAAAGACGCAGGAGCTCGAACAAAGATAGGCGGGCAGGAGTACTGGCCAGTTGTGCCAGTATGTCGAAGTTGTGGGACTTGGCTAGCCCCGAAGCATTCTCCTTTCGTAGAGGTCTGTCGAAACGAGCCTCCACCTGCTTCTGCTTATTGGCTGCTGAGGGCTTAGACGGGCCCTCTTCCTGGATAGCAGGGACGGTACAAGGAGGCACCACCTCGGTGGCAGCTTCGCCGGGTTGGGCGTTCTGTTGTGCACGCGTCTGCACAGGGAGTGCCTCTTCCGTTGAAGAAGAGACTATGCGGCAAGACTTGATCTTCCTGTCTTTGGATTTGGAGGTAGGACGTACCTCCGGTTGAGTCACCTCGAAGACGAGGTCGGGGTAGACCCATAGGACCTCTCCTCGAGATGTGGTGAGTGGGATGAGTCCACTCACATTGTCACGGGTAGGTGGTAGGTTAACCACCTCCATTGTCGCATTAGGAATGGGGACGACGCCATCTTGTGTGGTAGTTGGCGGCAAGGTGCCGAACTCGAGTAACACCACATTGGCTGACACCGTCTTCTCTTCGTAGTCGACGGAGATTACATCCGTATTGATCATGCGCTGGATGTAATTTTTGAGGACATAACAGTCCTTGGTCGGGTGTCCGACAAACCGATGGTAGTGACAGTACCTCGGGTTGTCCACTTTCCCAACTTTATCGGGCCGCTTTGGGTCCGGTAGCTTGATCTTGTCACCCTGCTTCAGTATTTCAAAAAGTTGCAGGGTGTCTTCATCGTTGAACGAATAAACCTCCTTGGGCCTTGGTGCAAGTGGAGGCTTCTGAGTAGGCACAGATGCGCCTTTTGAGGCATTAACAGTCAATGCCTGCTTCCCCTTTCTCTCACGTCCGGGGTTGTTGGCTGCAGACCTTTTCCCCTTGTCATCAAAGGCAGGGAAGCTGACCCCCAGAAGTGGTGCATTGGCCGCCTTCTTTTCTGCGGCTTCTGCTTCGATGATCAGGGAGCTCCAGTCGGGAGGAGGAGTAGAGTTGAGCCAGAGTTTGACTGCAGGCAGCATGTTCATGCTGCAAGAGGAGAGGAGCGCATGTTCCGGCATGCCTGGAGGTAGTCTGAAGCAGGCCTGTCGGAAGCGTTCGATGAACACCCGAACCGTTTCCTTCTCCTTCTGGCGTATCTCTATGAGGGACGCCATCGTCATGTCCTTCCCGCCGTCGTAGAAGCGGTCGAGGAAGAGGCGCGTCAAATCGTCGAAGGATGATATGGAATCATCGGGGAGGCTGCAGTACCAGTCATACGCCACTCCCTTCAATGCTCCGACAAATATGCTGGTGAGGAGCGCGTCCTCCTTCGGAAGATGTCCCATTTAGGACTGGAAGTACGTCAGGTAGCGGCGCGGAGAGTCCTTCCCGTCGTATGGCGTCAGTGTTTGTAGTTTATACTTTGGAGGATAAACCACCTTGTTCCACTCGAGGGGATAGGGTTGGGGGATGCCCCTCTTCTGGCGCTCCTCTTGCCTGTTCTTGGACTCAAAGCGCTCCCGCAAGTCCTTGATCATTTCGACCACATCCTCCGTGGAGCTGGGAGTCGAGGAAGGTGGTACCACCTGGAGTTGAGCGTTTGAGGGCTCAGACGTCCGGGGTACTTCTCGGCGGTCTGTGTCTGAGGGTACCCGTTGAAGGGGCACACTCGACTCCCCATTGGCCCCTGGGTCGGGATCGGTCGAAGGTGTTCGGGTCAAGGCCGACCGTATTTCAAACACCGCCCGAGTCAGTATTTGCATGGAAGCAGAGAGGGTTTTGAGTCCTCCCTCTAATGTGTCTATGCGCTGGACGATGTCCTGCGGCGGCGCATCAGACTCGGAATCATCTCCAGCCATGTATACTGTCATGACACGGCCGGGAGTGGATGGATTGGTTGAGGCTTCGCTCTCGGCCTCACTAACATGTAGGGGAGTCGCCTCTCATGGAGTTTTATCTTGGCCACCCCCAGCCACGTTCTGGAGGTCATTCTCGACGGGCGCATCTACAAGGGTCTGATTACCCTCAGCTCCGTCTTGAAGGGCCTCTTCGTCTCCGGAACTACCCCCAGCTGTGTTCTGGGGGACATTCTCGTTTTGAGGGGCTTCTAGGAGGCTGACTTCGCCTCGAGGATGAAGATCCGTCGCAGCTGTGCTTTGGACATCTTCGTCTTCGGAAACAAGGGTCTGACTACCGCCAGCTCCCTCCAAGAACTTCCTCCTCGACCGAGTGCCTTCGAACACTCCGGAGGATGAAACAGCTGTCTTGGGTTTCCTCGGCTGGCTTTTGGATGAGGACGAGGAATTGTCGGTCGTCTTTCGGACTGACGAGGAGTTGGTGATCACGTTGCATGAAGCAACCCTTGGCTCCTCTTCTGTTGACACCTTTATCCCATGGCGATGTCAGAGGGGTGTCGATGATTGCAGCCGCTGAAAGACTAACTGCCTTGGTGGTACAGCCGCCTTGCAACAGTAGTTGATGGTGACCACCGCACAAGTATGCCACGTGAGAGGCGTATCATATTTGTTGGTCGACTCACCTGACCGACGTTTGTGAGTGATCACGTTACGCAGGTCGTTGGAGGAGAGTGCTACCTTCACACCCCCTTCAGGCGCATGGCAAGGCCAAACGCCGGGGTGGTCAGGTGAGTGTTGCGCCCCCTGATCTAATACCAAACAGGCATCCCGATCAGTAGTGGGGGAGCCACAACATTTGGAGTGACTTGAACGGACCTCAAACGCACCACCGGAGGAGGCGCGGGAGTTCAAGACCACTGGATTTGCCTTGCTCGGCTTGGTTGTGCACGTAGTAGATGCGCCCAAGTGAGACAAGGGCTTTGAAGGTCGGCTCGTTCTCGGCGCCGTAGCACTCGAGTCGACCTTGTACAACTTACCATCAGCAGCGCGCATGATTGTGAGCGCATGCTTCTGGCTTGTTGCTGGCATAGCACGTTTGGGACGCGTGGCCCGTGCTGCCTTGGACTTCTTCGTACCAGGCCGCTGGGGCGCGTAGTACTCAGAATCCAAATTCTCCTCGCCACTACAGCGAGTGAGTCTGTCAAAGACAGAGATCTTCTGTGGCGCATCAGAGGTGATACACGGGGCATTGGCTGTGCCCCTGCTCCGTCGACGCATCTTTCTCACCTGAGAGGGAGATGGCTGGGGAACGTGGTTAGCCGCATGTTTTCCTGAGAGATGCGCTGCACTAGCGGGCACATCTTGGTTGCTGAGGACGTCAGCAGGAAGGGAAGGCTGGATTGGCACATCCCCTTCGGTGGTGGTGCCCGAGGCGTCGACCTTGCGCACCTAGACTCGGCGGGTCTTCTTCAGCTTCGGCAGCCGCTTCGAAGGGCTCGCACTGCCTTCAGATATGAACTCCTCATACACATATTGATTGAGGCGTACGACCAGCGTCTTGTTGGAGGAGCCCACCTCACGTCGTCGGCTTGCAATAGGACTTTCTCGGTGGAGGAGAAAGAGGTCCCCAGCAGAGTCGCCAGCTTGTTTGCCATTAAAATCTTTTGATGTAATTTCAATACAAACAGAACAGTGTTACAATATAGGACTTAGACGTAGTCCTAGGAGTACGCTTTTGTTTATCTGGGTCCCTTGTGCCGATGGAGCGAGTGGTAATGCGTTGACTCTGTTGACGAGCTGACGACGGTTATCGGTTCTCTGAAGGTTTGGATTGCTCTGGGTGCTGGAGCTTGCTGAGAGGAGAAAGACGTTGAGTGTCTGTATCTGCCTCTCTGGTGATATATTCCTTCATTGGATGTTCTCTGTCTTGTCCGTGTGGGTGGAAGAAGGAAATGATCCCTCTATTTATAACTGGGCAGGTTGGCTGCTCATGCGCACATATGTAGGATGCACCGGTGCGTGGGAACGCTACGTAGAGATTGCTGATGGAGGCGCATGGATGATGCGCCCTGATCGAGGGGTTGAATTCTTCATACTGCTGTTGTGAGCCGACACGTAGCAGAGAAGAAGACCTTTCTGTTGCTGAGATCTTGGATGAGTTGAGTCAAAGGATATGTGTCATCGACCCATGGCTCAGAGATCTCGGATTTGGTGGGGAATGATCTGGTAGGATGCACCTAGGATTGGGCGCATGAGGAGACTTTGGCTCGTAACACGAACCATTCTGGGCTCATGGCTTTTGAGGCGCATACAGGCAACTTTCCTTCTGTCTTTTGGGATCAGAGAGCAGTCTGGGGCGCATGGCTATTGAGGCGCATGCAGAGCTTCAAATGGAGACTTTTCTTCTGTCTTTAGGGATCAGTGAAGAGTCTGAGGCGCATGGCTTTTGAGGCGCATGCAGATTTGGACGCATGGCTGCAGAGGCGCATGCGGGTGGTTGAGTGGCCACGTGGCAGTAGCCGTCGGAGTAAAGTCATGATGATGCTGACATTGCCGACGCTTCGTTTTCTGAAAAAGCTATCAACTGTTCAGACTTTGGGAGGTGTGCTGCCAACTCTGTCAGTTCAGCATTTAATGTTTCTGACATTCGATGGACAGCTGAGGGGGCATGTCGATTGGCGTTCCACTGGGTATGGGGACGCATGGGGACGCATCCTCTGTGATGCGCTTGGTCCTGAAGGGCGCGTCTGTGTGATGCGCCTGAAGTCGAAGGGCGCGTGCGGCTGTTTCGTTCCTCGAGTGCTTTAAATA
The DNA here is from genome assembly GCA_029216955.1 of Iris pallida. Classification (NCBI taxonomy): domain Eukaryota; kingdom Viridiplantae; phylum Streptophyta; class Magnoliopsida; order Asparagales; family Iridaceae; genus Iris; species Iris pallida. The sequence goes on along the minus strand of JANAVB010011200.1, from coordinate 1,671,863 downwards.
GCCGTTTGGCTGAATTCGAGGCGTCCGGTTCATCCACTAAATGCAAGTTCATTGCTCAGAATTCGGAGAGCCATCCACTTGGCGCGTGGGTTTGATCTGCACGGCCTATAAATAGTAGCATGGAGAGAGGGTTTGCTTCTCGTTCTCTCACGTACTTCCAACATGAACTTGGGTACTCGAGTGCATTCTGTTGACGAAGTGCTCCCGAGGGTGAAGATGAGACGCCGTGTCGTCATTGATGCACTTGAAGGTGACTGTTACATCCAAAAGACGGAGTCGAGGGCTTCCGAGGCAAGCGGAAGGTGCCTGTTGCATCCAAAGATAGGGATGCTCGGGCCTTGTCCTCGTTGTGTAGGAAGAGCCGTAGATCGGAATGGCGGTGCCCTGACCGTCTTCCTTTGGCTTTTGAGGCTCTTTCTCTGGATGGGGGGGTTAATTGCCACCCTCATCCTGCTCGGCCAGGTGAGCCTGGCTGGAAGAGCGGCACATAACTGGGCTGCTGAAGGGATGCACCCTGCTGAGGGCGCATGGTGGGATACGCTCGGTTGAAGGCGCATGGTGATGCTGCGCCTAACTGGAGGCGCATGGTGACTGCTGCGCCTGACTGGAGGCGCATGGTGGCTGCTGGCCGTAGACTTAGGATTTTTCCTTTGTAGAAGTTTTCTTTTGTACAGCCTTCTCTAGACATATAATAGACTTTTATATGTGAAATAAAAAGTTCTCTTTCCATTTCTATATTTGTTGCTTTTGCTGTGAAGTATTTTGTCCGAGCTCTGGCGTATGTAGTGTCTGGCGCATGGGCTTTCTGGTTGTGAAATTCCATGCTTCTACACTATGGTGCTGTAAAATTGACAGCAGGCAGTGGAGATGGTGGCTCGACGATGGATGATACAAGTCCTGGGCGACACCGGAGGCAGTACCGTAGGGAACTCACCAGATTCCGATGCTGGGCATGGAGATGCGGTGTCGACGGCTGGATCTGGATTTTCGAGGATGTGTAGGCGGCGCCGGTAGCTGGATCGTCGAGCTCGAAGTCCGTGGAGGTGAGTGTGGATCTAGGTGATGCTTGAGTAGTCGTGGTGGTATTGGGGGAAGAGGTGTGGGGGAAGGTGATGGCCGATCTGGTTGTGGCAAAGCGAGATCAAATGGTGGTGTTGGTGTTCGTGGAGGCCAAGTTGGGTGGCTAGCCGGTTGGTCGATGATATTGAGGCGATCGTCTGTGTGGTTGCGCAGTGGGGACGAAATGGTGGTGATTGGAGTCACGGTCGTCGATGAAGTTGGAGGTAGCATTAGTGTTGGGTGAACGGAGGTGGTGGTGCTGGTGGTGAAGTGGAAGTATTGGGTTGGTACTGTGGTAGCGAAGGGTGCAGGAGACGATAGAGGTGCTGTGGAGAAGTCGCCAGAGTAGATCTGAGGGTGGTGGAGTCGGTGAAGTTGCTCAGGTGTTGTCTGGTGGGGGTGGTGGCAATGAAAATGGTGGCGGTTGGTATAGGTAGGTGGTCGGACGTGTGGTGTGCAGAGGGGTCGACCGAGATTAAGCAGAGGAGAGGAGGCCGGAGTTGGCCGGTCGTGGTGGAGACCGGAGTAGGGTGGTGGTTAGTGAGGAGGGAAAAGAGGGGAAAAGATTGGCGAGGAGGAGGAGGAGTTCGCTGGAGTAGCACGATGGTCCGGGAGGCAGAGCACGGCGGCGGTCGACGGAGCTCGGCCGGACAGAGAGTCAGTGGCAAGAAACAGAGAGAGAGAGAGAGACGTGGGGATTGATGTATTAAAATATTGGAGAATTCCCAATGTTTTAATAGCAGAGAATGGAGTGTTCTCCATGCCTTGATGACACAAAGTATAATTTGTAATAGATCTAGGGACAATTAGTGAAAAGCTAACTAACTCCTAACTAACTAACAATTAATTACCAACTAATTGTTAATTAGTAACTAACTACCAACTATTAACTTATCTAAAACCCAAGACAACTAATAATTAATATAAAAATTAGAAATATCATATTAGCTAGTAGCCCACAATCCAAGCCCAAGGCTTGGTAGGCTAACAGGCTAGGCTAGCCCTGTCCAAGCCCGAGGCTTGGTAGGCTCACAAGGATTTAATTATTAATAAAAATAAATCCAAAAATAAGATTAACTAATTATTAAATAATAATAATTAGAATAAAAAATAAATTCACAAATAAATTTGAAAAAATGATTTTAGAAATTTTAAAAAAATAGTATTGATTTCCAAAAACAGAATTTGAATTCTAGGTAGTTACAAATCTACACACCTTAAAAATTTGGTCCTCGAAATTTAAATTATCATGATCAATAGAATTAAAATTCCAAATACGATCAAAGATAGTACTAAAATCTAAGTATAAATATTAATATAAGCAAAATCAATTGAGCGCGATCAAATACAAGAATGACGCGATTTAGCAGATTAATCAAAATAAAGAACTTTAGGAATGGTATGGTTTGGCACGATCAAAATCTCACCGGGATCAAACTACTATAATGTACGTTCTCAATCATACTACTCAATCTTTTTATTTTTCCTTCGCCGTAATCCATTATCAAACTTAGTCATCCTTAAAAGTTCAAATCCCTCCAATTTTGATTCTTTAACTCAATGTCTTAACCTTAATTCAATATTTTTTAAAAATATCTCAAGAATTTTTAACCTCCAGTATCGAAATTCTTTGAAATCAATTCACACTTGAATATCTTCAAGCCTTACGAATATAACTCCCCATTATTTATAATCTCTCCCATTTAAATTCAATATCTACTATTCTTCTTCTTTCGAATTCTTCATCTTCTATCTTTATGTGAAAATAATCCACACTAGAAATAATTCTTTAAACATAATCATTCCTAAAATTCAATGATGCTATTATCCTTTTGACTTTGCTCCCATTCCTAATTACATATTTTCTCCATCAATTTCATCTCATTGTCCAAAGTATCATAACCAGTCTAAAATGTATCTCTACCACACTATAACTGATTCCTTCAAATCTCTGGTGTCCGTTGTTTCATCTTCCTTGGTTCCTCAAAATTTGGGGAATAGCTTGATTTGGTATGAATAGAAATAGCAAAATAAGCACAACAAGAAAAAAAAAAGGCTTTTCTTGATGGTGATTCCCCGTCAAGAAACGGGTATATTGACGGTTGTGGATCCGTCAAGTAGGCCGGAGTCAAGGAAAGGGCCCCCCCTTTCTTGACGGTCGCTGGAAGGACTTTTCTTGATAGTTTTTGGCCGTCATATGAAGTACTTTTCTTGACTATTTTTAGCCGTCAAGATAGCAGTTTTTAGAAACCGTCAATGTAGGAAAAAACTTTTCTTGACTCCGGCCTAGATGACGGTTATTAGCCGTCAAGAAAAGCATTTATTCAAAGGCTATTATGCAGCATGATTTGAATTAAAATTGACGTTTGACAACCGTTAAGAGAAGCTATCCAAAGTACTGTCAAGAGAAGCTTGCCAAAATTCCATCAAGAATTATATATAATATTAATCAAACACACATAATATAAATCCAGAAGCTGCACACATCAAATTACTATAAAACCCAAATTTGATATTAACAAACTGTATTGTTCATATAACAAAAACTTCCAATACACATCCCATCACATGTATTCTTCACTTGTCCAACAACAACAGTACACATATCCCACATATGTTGTTTCTATACCACTTAAACATCCAAACCACAAACATCCATCACTTGTCACCACAAAACATAATCCAACCATACAAAATGAAACCAAAAAAGTAGCAAACCAGCTCGAAGCACATCCCTCCCATATCTATAGCATTCCCCTATTCACAGCATGCATGCACCTTAATTTTTCAGCAAGTCCCTGAGAGAACAAGAACACAAATTATCAATATATTTTCCTACAACCGTTTTTGCTTTAAAATTGAATCAACATTCACAAAAGTAGCATAACAAATGAACCAACACACACAAACAGATACATATATGTTCGGTCTCATAGAAAGTTTTCTTCAAAAACTGAACCTTTAGCAGCATTCTCAAGGAGTTTTTGCTTCAAAAAAATGAACCAACATTCACACGATTTTTGTGCTGCAAAACTGAACCAATATATAATAATTGGCCAAGTATTAGGGAGAATTCAAGTGAATGTGATCCAAGTATCAGAGGTTATTCAAGTGAATGTAATTGACAAACTACGAGTACCAAAGAAATCACATAAAGAACTGATACTCAAGCAGATATAAAAAGTGATACTCATACAGTTGTAAAAACTGTAGTGTACTCATCATATCCTATAAAGAAATGATGCAAATGGAGAAAGACAAACAGATGTAAGGGCCAATATTGCAGCAGATACACAAACAGATATAAAAACTCTACTGTACCATAAAAATACTGATCACCATCATTGGTAATAGTGTGAATTTATCATCATAGCCCTATGTATCATTAAAAAAAGCTGAGCCCACATCATTAAAAGGATATCCAAAAAACTGGATACCAAGGATATCCAAAAGTTAAGCAACTGATCCAAAGTGAGAATTAAAGAAACCAAAGCCACCAATCCCAAAGTTAAGCAACTGATCCAAAGTATAGTTAGTTAGGACATTGGAGTATGAATCCTTAGCTCTATGGTTGTAACAAAGCTACAAACATTCATCACTTTTCAAAAAACAAAGATTAAAAGAGACCAAACTCATGCCAAGAATAAAGTCTAATATAGTATGTAATAAATATCAAAGATACTGAAAATAACCCAAACTGGGTTTAAATCATATGTCAGCAATTAATTAAAAGAAAAGAAAAGACAAACCTAGAATTGGAAGAGTTGGAACACAATTCACATATAGCATTGAAATTCTTGATGCTGATATATCCTAGTAAACACGGGCACTTATATATCACTAGTTAACTGCCATACCAAAAGCAATTACATACCAATCAATATGAGGACTGCTCTGAAACTCGAGGATAGGCAACCCAAGCGAGATTCAGCCAAAACTAAAATTGAAACGTTACAGAAAATAAAATATATTGCACAATAATAAACCAAATAGAATAGGAAGATGTCAGAGAAATAACTAACAAATACAGAACTAAATGAAGATAAATTGTCTCAAACAGATATCACATCAGAAAATCATTAGTAAGCAGGTTCAAATATGTTCCGAATAAAGCAGATAATAGAAAGCATAGCATCCCAGGATTATTGGTGGTCAAGACCCTTCCCTGCCCCCTAGTGATCGAAAGAACGACATAGAAGTATGGAACCCAGTTACATATTATTGCCAAATACCATGTGATGATTGACTCTCTCAGCCTAGAGGTATCTGCAATGGAGATAACACTAGAGCAAGTTTAAGAGGTGAGTCCCAAACTTCCAATTAGTTGTACATATGTCACCCCCAGTTTCCATAAACAAGGGTATTTTAGTAATTTTCTACTTTAAAATTATTTTGGAATTATTTATTTATTTATTGTATTATTTTGGGGTTGTTTGAGTCGGGTTCGAATTTTAACTCATTCCGACTTGTATCGGGGACCCGGGGTAGTTTTGACTCTAGCGGGCCCACACACTAGTTAGCCATGGCCCACATGTTAGTTATTTTAGTTAGTGACTAGGCTAATTATTTTGGTTAGTATTAATTGAGATTAGTGTTTTTAGGAATGACCAAACTAGCCCCGACTTAACCCCTTAGTAATGTATTAACCCATAGATTAGAAAAGGGGCTTTTGGACTTTTCCTTAATAGGACAAAACTTCTTTTCTTGGTCGGCCACATCTAGTGGATAGGCTCTAGCCATCCAACATTATCTCTTCTTTCATTCTCTCTCTTGTTCTTCCCCAAATTAATTAGAGAGCCATCTATATTCAAATCATCACCAAATCCTTCCATTTCTCCACCAAATCTTTTTCCTTCCTTCTCCATTCAAGCCAAGGAAGGAGCTACCTAAGTTTGAGAGGATTCGGAGCTTGTCCGTGTCCGTTTGGGATTCCTACGTGTCGTTGGCGTATCGGGATCGATTCGAGTCACCGGGAGGTATAAATCCCTTCTCCTTCTCATTCTTTTCATACATTAGGATGGTTTTGACCCATAGGAATGACCCTCATGGTTTTGTACCCATTGGTGTCCATTTCGTGTCCATTTGGACACTTATAGAGGTGTCCTATGAGTAGGATCGTGTCCTAATGGGGAAAAACCCTATTTGGACACTTGTAGAATCATTTGTATATTGTTTTGATGTTGTTCTAATATTATTCCAGATTTTTCATGTGTTTAGGAATGTGTTTTCCTATGTATCATAATGTATCATATTGTCTATATCAATATATATATATATGGTGATATATATTAATCTCTCTCTCTCTCTCTCTCTCTCTCTATATATATATATATATATATATATATATATTTTTTTTTTTTATTATATATATATATATATATATATATATATATATATATATATATATATTTTCCACACTAACTCTCTCTCTCTCTCTCTCTCTCTCTCTCTCTACATATATATATATATATATATATATATATATATATATATATATATATATATATATATATATATAGGCTCATATATATGTGGATATATAAATATTATGGTGTGGTGTGATTTTGTGTTCATGGATGGGGACAACAAGGGTCGGCCAAGTGATGGAGTGGGAGAGTTAGTGTGTGTGTTGTGTTGGTTTAGAGTGAGTGCTTGTGAGGTGTTTGAGAGAATGGGATTGAGAATTAGATTGGTAGTTGGAGTTTGGATGAATGCATGTATGTGCGTGAAAAAAAAATAAATAAAAATAAAAAATAAAAAATATATATATATATATATATATATATATATATATATATATATATATATATATATATATATATATATATATATATATATTTTTTTTTTTTGAACACAAACAATTTTATTGAAATGAAAGGGGGCTCCGAAGGAGTGCTACAGACTGGTGCTAGGCCTAGACACGCAAAACAGGCCCAGCATGACAAAGTAGATAAAATACAGGTTAAAATTCGAAAATACGAAATTACGGAACCGCTATTTCGAAATTTCGAATAAACAAAAGTAAAATTCGAAATTTCAAAAACACGGTTATCATTACGAAATCGCAAACGGGTTTGGGGGGTATGGGCACCAGGCCCAAGGGGGGGTCACGTTTTTTATTTATTTTTATGGAGTCAAAAATTTGAAAATTTCAAAATTTGAAATCGCAGCGGGAGGGGGAGGCCATGCACACGACCCGAGAGGGGGGGGACGCGTGGCCCTGGGGGGGTAGGTGGGCGTGGGGCCCAAGGGGGCGCGGGGCCCTAGGAAGGCGCGGGGCCCTAGGGGGGCGAGGGGCCCTAGGGGCGCAGAGCCCAAACCGAACGTCGGGCGGCGCGAGAAGCCCCGATCTCCCCGCCGGTGGAGGGGACAGCCGGCGGATGCGGGCGGCGGTGGGCGGGGAGCCACCGACACCGAAGGAGAGGGACGGGGGAGGCTGGACACCGGCGATCACCGGCGAACCGCCAGCATCCGGCGTAGGGAACGCCGGAGGGCGGGAAAGTCAGAGGACGGCGGGGAGGCCGTGAGCAACGGCGCCAAGGAGGAGGGGGCACCACACAGAGGAGCAGCGCCCGGGGGGGCGACGCCGCGGAAAGGCCAGCCGTCGCCGGCGCACGCGCCGAAGGCGGCAGAGCAGCCACGATCGCCCAGGAGTAGGGGGGAGGGGGCACCACCGCTGAGGGAAGGGCCTGGGCGGCCGGGATCGCCTCGGGGTGGGGGGCCGGTGCAGGAGGCGGGGAAACACTCGCACGGGCGGATGCGGGGGCTGGAAAGGGGGGAGGAGGGACTTCCAAGGCCGGAGGGGGAGGGCCTCGAGGAGGTGGCGGCCGAGGGAGGCGAGGGCAGCGAGGAGTGGACGGAGTTTGGCCACCCAGAGGAGGAGACGCGGCGGGGACGGTGGGCCGGGGCTGGACCACCGGGGGAGCGGGGGAAGCGCCAGACGGATCCGGGCGCGCCACCGGCCTGGGGGCCAGAGGGGAGGGTTCCGGCGGGATGTCCAGGGGAGCGGACTCCCGGCGAGGAATGGGGGAAAGAACCGGGATGGGGGCTGCCGAGGTGGGAGGCGGACCCGGCGGAGGATCGAGAGGGACGGCGGGTGGCTCGTCGGGCGGAACATCGACCAGCGGAGATCCACGCCGAGTCCGGCGACGCCGGTGCCGACGAGGGGGTCGACGACGCCGAGGCTGAGGGGGGGTGGAGGGGAGAGGGGAAGAGGGGGAGGAGGGGCGCCGGTGCCGTCGCTGAGGAGGAAGGAGCGGGCGGCAGCACCTAGGGCAGCACGGAGGCTGCCAGGAGGACTCCGGCGGGAGGAAGCTCCACGGAGGGCGGGGCGGCAGGGGGAGAAGTCCGTCGGCGGATGTCGCCGCAGGCGGCCAGGGGGCCGCTTCCCAAGGCGACGCCCACGGAGGGGCCAGCCACCAAGGGGGAGGGCACCATCCCCAGCCGAGGGCTCTATAGGGAGCAGAGCTCACCATCATATATGAATACACACGCCTATATATATATATATATATATATATATATATATATATATATATATATATATATATATATATATATATATATATATATATATTGGCTCATATATATGTGGATATATATATATTATGGTGTGGTGTGATTTTGTGTTCATGGATGGGGGCAACAAGGGTCGGCCAAGTGATGGAGCGGGAGAGTTAGTGTGTGTGTTGTGTTGGTTTAGAGTGAGTGCTTGTGAGGTGTTTGAAAGAATGGGATTGATAATAGATTGATAGTTGGAGTTTGGATGAATGCATGTATGTGCGTGTTTGTGGGTGAGATAGAGGGATGAGAGTGGAGTGTTGAAGGAGGAGACGAGAGCCCTGAAATCAGCAGCCCATTTCTGCCATAAAACCTGTCACAAACTAGTCCCCATTTGACCATATTTTAGTCCAGTTTTGGGTCCCAATGTGGCTGTCATTTGAACCCCCTTAGTCCCATGTACACCCTTGTTTAACCCCCACATGTAAACTGTCCATATAACAGTCCTACACAGCCCATTAAACCACACTTGGACTATCCAAAACAGCAGCCATTGAAGCACATTACAGTCCATTAGGACAGCACTTGGCTGTCCCCAAATTGCCATTTACAGTCTCCTAAAAAACCCTCACTTGCTGTCCAGTTTTGCCCCCATGGCTGTCCAGATTTTAGCCTTAGTTGGCTGTCCCCTTTTAGTCCCTAAGCTGTCCCATTTCCTGTCATTTACCTCCCCCTAAACCCAGCACTTGACAGTCCCATTTACACACCTGCATTGCTGTCAAACCAGTCCATATACTGTCCTCTAACAGTCCTAAACACCACATAGTGGCTGTCCCCAATTAGCCCTATAAACAGTCCAGATTTCCCACTTGATGGGCTGTCCCTTCACTGCCAATAACAGTCTATTACACCACCAAAATTTCAGTCCCCAAACCCACCTATAAATCACCCACAAATCAGTCCACAATATATCCTATGTGTGTGTGTGTATTTGTGAGGTTTTGTGTGTGTGTGTGTGAGAGCCTAGAGTGTATAACTAGTAGCCCATAGGTTAGCCTATGTGTAAACTAATAGGAAAACTATAGGGAAGCCTATTAGAGTGTGATATTGTGAGAGTGTTGTGTGTGAGTGAATGCTAGGGAGATATGAGGGTAATACATGATATGGGTAAAGTTAGAAATAGGGTAAACCAACACATGTATTCTAATATTGGTTTTGCCTAGAAATAGGGTATTGGAGTCTAGAGTCTAAGATAGGGTTAGAATTTGATTCCCTTGGTTGGTAATGATCAAATATGGTGCTCATAGACTAGTTTTGACGTCGGTTGACCTTTTTGACCAAAAGTCAACAAAAGTCAACCGAGAGTCAAACTTAGCCTTTAAGCGACCCGATTTGACCGAAACCAAACCAGAGTTGACTAGTTGACTGAAAGTCAACAGTTGGCCAACATTAGACTAGTTTGACCTAGGGTTGACCTAGAGTTGACCAGAGTTGACTTTTTGACCAAAAGTTAACTATAAGTCAACCTTTGACCCCGTTTGACCCAGTTTGACTTGGTTTGACTCCCAGTGACCTAGTATGACCTAGTATGAACCAGTATGACCTAGTATGACTCAGTTTGACCTAGATTGACCTAGTTTTGACTTAAACTTGCATTCATGACTTGAATTAGCTTCCTTTTTCATTATTAAGCCCTGTTTGACTCATAGTATCTTATTTTAGGTCTGTGATTACTCTGAGCGTTTGTTCACCATATCAGCTCAGGACCACAGGCGAGTACATTTACTGATAGTTTTCATTGTCTTGATATCTACTATATCCGATTCAGTAGTAGTATTTTACATGATTCCTGACACGACGGTTTACGGACTAGTATGCGTCGGATCCTGTCATGAGATGTTATTTCTAGACTTTCTTGGTATATGGGTATATGATATTTCTGTGTTTCCTGTACTTATATAGACATTGATTTGGGAGTAGGCTGGCCCCCTGCTCTCGCACCCTGTGTCATGACGTGCCATGTCCAGATCCGTGATACTATTCGGAGATGGGAAAATTATTAGGGGTTATGTGATCAAAGCCTTCCTGTAACTATATTGCTAGCGCCACCCTCACCTCACGTAGGGTGTAGCAGATACCCCATTACTAGTTATCCAGGTTGGACGGCATAACTCTCCGTTGAGGATACCACGAATTGCCGGGCTAAGTGGATAACTCTCTCTTGACTCCCTAGCCGATCACATATCGCTCTAATAGTTCAAATCATCTTTTACATTTATTATCGTATCTTATATTCCAGTTCAGCTTTACTTTCTGTACTTCTCACCATGCTATGATTCTATTACTCATATGCTCTATCTGCCTTTATACTGTACGATGATTTGAGACTAAGTCCTGTTTGAAAGAAGGGTTACAACTCCGATCCTTGTTTGGTTCAAGGGTTGTAACTCGGCTTTCAAATGGTTCCCAAGTCGCCTATATCTTTATCTTGTATTTCATTATTGCTGTCTCTTATAGTATTTCTCAATTCATATGGAACTGCTGTTGGTGTTTGTACTTGCTCATTTTCCTGACAGGATACCGTTGACAAATTTTACAGATGATTCAGAGGTTGATTGCCCGACCTACTATGGGGTTGAGTCTGATGGATTAGACTTAGACCATGGCTTGTTGGTAGAGCCACTAGACTTTGCTCACCCTGAGTAGCATAGTTTTGTTAGGTTTGCCTGGCCTTCGAGCCAGCTAGTACATTTTAGTTTGTAGTATCTATTACATATATTTTTTGAGACTCTGGATGTTTGTGTTTAGCTCTGACTTGTGGATCTTGGACTCATTTACTGTTTATCTATCATATTTTCTTTCCATGCTATCTACCTTAGTTTTATATTTGTGATTGAGACTGTATTGTTATGTCACCTCCATTCATAGTGTATATACTATACAGGTACATTTATCAGTTTTAGTCGTAGTATTTATAGACCCTATATACAGCGTTCTACCGTCGATTCTGCGGCGTAGGCTGGACGTAACCACGTGCTCGTGCCCCTCTTCAGGGTGCGGGTCGTGACACGTTTTTGTGGTGGCCCTTGCCGGTCTGTGTCGTAATTAGTACGATCTCGTAATGGTGCTTGACTTAGAGTACTAATTACGAGCCTGCGATTAGGACATAGGATCTAGGGTATAATATGAGTTACTCAATCACATGTTAGGAAATTTCTGATCTTTTGATTACCATGACAAATTCTTTTTGCATTGAATTTAATTGTCCGTCTTTGATATTCCTATCATGTGCCATATTGATTCCTTGTTTCAATCTATCCTCAGGATGACGATCACTCGCTCTCAGACAGCAGGTTCTAGAGCTGTACCGGAGAGGCCCGATCCAACAGGACTTCCACCTCCGGCTACGGGAGCTGCACTTGAGGGAGCTGCCACCTCAGTTCCTGTCCTTCCGACGGTAGCAGCAGTAAAGACGGTTCCAGGAGGTCTTCCACCTCCAGCAGCGGGACCATCCATGGTCATCCTTGGCATTCTTCCACCGCCGCCTTAGTTACCGACATATATCCAGGGGATGATGGACCTTCTGCAGCAGATGTTGCAGACTCAGAACACACAGACAGGGTTGTTGCGGCAGACAATGGAGAACTCGCATCAGCTAGCGATGGCAGCCGTGGAGAGAGGTGCACCAGCTACAGTTCAGGGAGCACCAGTACAACAGTAGGGTCAGGGGAGGCCCGGTACGCACCTTGACTTCAGAAAGATGAACCCGCGGGAGTTTAAGGGTACCGAGGTATAATGCCCCAGTCCCAAAATACGCAGGACTAGAACGTAATCATGCCAGCTGTATACATACGAAGTATATGGACCCTCGTATATATACATAAGCTGTAAAATGCAGTAACCAAGATACTAAATCTCATCTACAAAGATAAATAATGATATAAAAGTAAATTTGAATTTGTCATGTATACAATCGTTGGGCGGAGACAAATCCACTACCAACAAGTAAGGAAAAGTACATGGAAAATAAAATGAGTTTGGCGGGCGAAGCGAAGACGAGCAAGGTGCAATCATCCTCGCAGAGATAGTGACGATCATGGCCACGGCTAGAACACCTGCGAAACACAAGAACACACACCTGGCGAGATAACCAGGTCCTCAGAGGGACGTAACAAGATACATCAACATGCCATATAAAACTGAATATAAAATATGCCACAATCAAAGAAAGTGACAAGACACTAATAAGGTAATCTAACCAAACTAAAGTGAACATGCAGTGAGAACAAACCTTTCGTCGTATGAGCCCTGGCTGTAAATGGGATCTGGTATAGTCCCCACTTGGGCACCAGTGACCGAGAGCATGACGTTCAAAAACGACAGTGGCCAACCTGAGAGGCTCATACCCGTATCTCCAGCGGAGCTTTCGGGTTACAAGGGAAGTGCAATAGAAGCGCATACGATAAGGAAATGTTCTCCCCACCCAATGTACCTATCATGCCGCATCCACGACCATGTATCTCTACTAACCGTCAAGTCTTCTAACACACAACTATTGACAGTTAGACCTAACGCACGTCCTGCACGCATCAGTGATCAGCCAACACGCAAGTCCGTAGGCTATATGCTACTCATATCTCACACATCTCGAGGCACAACAGTGTCAAAGTTTATGTAATGCACTAAACTAGAGGACGTCCCTTAACTCTAGGTCAATATGCAATCAAATGATAAATAACAAGCTATAATTAATATCACTGAGCAGGCAGTAATCAAGAACTAGAAATAAATGAACAGTGATATGTAAATAAAATGCAACTAAAAATAAACAGTATAATGGCAAGGTATCTTGCCTGTTGTTACGCCTGGTGTGCGATAATCTGACGAGTCCGGCTTGGTCCACTAGCTATAGTCATGGTGTAGAGGTCCAAAGTCGCGAGGGAATATGAAATATGATAAGTCGAAATCAAGATATTTGAGGAAATTTTTGTAAAGAATACTTATATTATTTCTTAGAAAGGTTACGTATAATACTTGAAAACCATGTTTATTAGTAAAAATAATTTTTGACAAATATTTGGAAATACGGAAAGATTAATTTAGGCTAAAACTATAAGTTTACCAAAATAGGATTTCTAGGAAGATAACACGTAATTTATTAGTAAGATAATTATTGAAATACTCGAAATCATCTATAATTTCGAAAACCCTTTTTACTAGTTAAAATAATTTTTTGGAAAATGTTTGAAGGCAAAATGGTTTTGGACTAGTATCAAAATATGCAATTATTATTAATAATAATATTGACAAAAATATATTTCTAAAATTTCTAAAAATAATACAATTATTGATACTGCCATTATACTACTAGTATTTTAAATAGTATTAATAATAATACCGATACCATATATAAACAAAATATTATTTCTAATAATATTAAAACTGAAACTAATAATTCTAATAATAATAATAATAATAGTAATAATAACAATAATAGAAGTGCTTAATAACAGTAAAAAATAATAATAATAATCATAATAATAATAATACACTAATAATTTTTAATAATAATAAGTATTATCAGTAATCTATCATAATGTTAATAATACAGTAATATAATAATTAATGATAATATTAATATCAATAAAATCAGCTTAAACAACCATTCCCCCATCCCCAATTGACCCGGAGAGAGTAAGAGAGAGAGAGAGAGAGCGGGGGAAAAGAGTTTCACCTGAGGGGGCGGTTCCGGCCGGCGTTCGACGGCAAAATCGACGGGTGGAAGGGACGGCGGAGGCTCGATCGGATGGACGGAGGGCAGACGCCGGCGGTGGATGAGACCGCGGCGACATGGCGAGGGGATTTCGGCGGACTTCGGAGGGCGGAGGTGGTGCTCGTGAGGGCGGCGGTTCCGGTCGAGAAGACGGTGGTTCTGGTCGGGCGGAGGAGTTTCTGTTGGGGCGGAGCGGCCTCGCCGGCGGTTGCCAGCGCTCGCGTGGCGGTGCCCGGGGTCGGCGTCTGCGAGGCCGCCCAAGGTGGCTCTGGAGAGATCGGAGAAGGGCTTCTCCGGTGTGACGGCGGACGGCGGACTCACTGGTGGATTTGTTTCGCGCCGGCGGACGGAGGGTCCTGGTGAGGCAGAGCGGCCGGTGCGGCTTTGGTGGATGCAATCAGGAGACGGCCACCCGTGGTGGCCCTGCGCGTAGTTGCGCACACGTCGGAGGCCGGCGGGCAGGACGCGGCGGCTCGGGTTAGGGTTCACTTCCCTTCTTTTTTTTGTCGGGAAGTTTAGACGGTGGTGGTAATATCGTGGGGTTTCTGGGTTTGGACGGTGGTCGACGACGGAGACCGACCGCAGTGGCGATGAGGTGGTGGTGATGGTAGTCATATTGGTCGGGTGTAGAGACGAAAGATGGTGGGAGTGCTGTTGTTGGGAGAGGATGGAGTCTGTAAATATGTCCTGCGAGACACGGGACGAGTCGGTGTCCGGAGCTGTCGGACACGGATAAAAATTGTATTTGTAAAATATAATACATAATGGAGGAAAAGAGGACACAGACACAATGCACATCTGTGGATGGAAAATTGGAGGAGTACCTGCCTATTTATAGGATGTGGGAATTCCCAATTGGATAGAATTAGGAGTAGTTTAAATCCCCTTTTAAATAAATTTAAAATAAATCAGATCCAATCGAAATACAAATCCAAATTTAAATCTAATTAAATTTCTAGTATAAAATCAATGAGATAAATCAAATTTCAAATATTTAACGATTTAAATAAATCCAAATTTCAAATCAAGGTTTAAATTGCCATAATAATTCCGGAATATATTTTCCAAAAATACTAATAAAATAATTTCGAAAATACATTATTATTTACAATTAAACTCAATAAATATTTACTAATGCCCAAATGGTATTTACATAAATCTACTTTTCCAATATACCATTTTATAAAAAAATTATTTATTATTATAACTATGTAAATAAAGGTTTTATAAATAAAATAACAAATTTGGAATTTTGGGACGATAACTAAAATACTTATTATATATATTTTTTGAGACTATAAAAATAAGAAAATGTTTTTCCTAAAAATATGTACGCTCGCACATATTCGCGCTCGTCGAGCAATTTTGAAAAATAAAATTTCGTGCGAGACGTAAAATACGACCAAGCGACGTGCAATACCAAATTTTAAATCAGTACCAAAATAAAATAAATAAAAAAATCAGTAGAAATTTAGGGGTTTTACATCCTACCCAACTTAAAAGAATTTCGTCCTCGAAATTTAGGAAAAATTAGGGTAGGTAGGACGAAGGGGATGGAAAGTGTTTATTTGAATAGATATACAAGATCACGAGAATGAAAACGTAATATTTGCCGAGGAGGCGAGTGACATTTCAATGGCAACGTGTCATTCGATCGACTAGAATAAAATTTTGATGGTTTTAGATTACGATCATACACATGATAATCGATCAATGACTAAGCTCAATCAACTTTAACATTAACCTAAGAAAGACAACCTCATAGGTAGGTAATAATCTTCTTAATCCTTTGATTTCAATATTCATGTAATTCTATCTTATCATAAATCGATCTTTCCATTAATTTCTTTCGTACCACGTCTCGTTACCAAAAAAAAAAACCAATATGAGTATAATTTTATTCTAGCTTCCTCTATCTCGTCATAAAATTTTTAAATAGTCTCAAATTTTGAATTCCATAATCTCCATTATACTAGCTCACTTATGTATATCTTCCCAAGTTAAAATTTCCTCTAAAATTATAATTCCAACACTTTCAACCAATTGGCCCAAGTAAAAGTTAAAATCTCCTTACAACGATTTGTATTTGTTGCTCAATGCATCCATGGGTATCAAAAATCCGTCTTCAATGAATAATCTCAAAAACTATCCGTATCCTTCATAACTCAATCTTCTATAATCATAATTGTAAATTTTTCTAAAATACTTATTAGTCACTCTCTCGAAAATTTGAATTCATCAATCTCATCTCTTTGATGGTAGAATTGAACTCATCTTAACTTCGTATTCATGATCATCCTAGAACTTAATCAAATATGTAAATGTTTCTTTCTTCAACAATTGGTCATCCTTGAAAACTAATATCATCATAATGTTAACATTGCCTTTATCCAAAAATTTGCATCCCTAAATTTTATATATTTATTTGGTTCCACCAACACTTTAAAAGATTTTCCACTCGATATATAGTTACCTTAACAAAATTTGAAATTCACGAAGTCTATTTATCCTTGAGTGTTTCATCAAAACCTAATATATCATTCCTTACCTCATTGATTCGGATTTATTGCACATTTCCATTTATATCCCACCTATAGCTCATAATTTCATAATTATCTTAACCAACCACATTATTTATCCATGCTGTGGGGTTCTCTAATCTAACCTCTACTAACCCAAGATTGTCATGATCAAATTTTATTTCGCATAAGGGAATCAAACAAGGAACAAGGTTGCATAAACAACGGAGAAATCATAGTAAAATATGAGTAAGCAATTTTAATTGGAAGGGAGAAAAGTAAGCGTTGCTAATATTGAAGAGCTAAAGATGTTATGGGTCTAAGTAAATCAAGATAATACAAGAAAATAAAATGACAGGGGTTAAGCAGTCAAGATAAAACACAAGGTTAAGTATTTAACGGATTTAGCAGATCGCAATCGGGACGAAGATTCGAGTCGAGGTTGAGTCCATATATATAGTCAAAAGTATATCGGTACCATGGTATAGGTTATAGTTAGTCTTTATGGCCCAAAAGTCATACCATAAAAATAGAGTACAAGGGGACGTGTTTTAGTGGGACATGATACACCTACATGAAGGTGAGCTCGTCTAGGTCTTGTATGTGAAATTGGTTGGAAGAAAAAGTCTAGTGTTGTGCTTCAAATATCAAAGTCATGATAGGGAACGCCAATTGATCAAAAATAGAAAGTGGGTTTTCATAAGATACTAATTAATGCACAAAATGAAGGTTAACGCACAATTAAAGATAGTTAGGAATCTCGTAGGTCAAGGCAAAATAAGTTAGAGAGACAGTTTCTAGAAAGAATTAGTCTCTTGGATAAAAGTATGGTCAAGGAAATGATTATAATCGTTTCTAAGTTTCAACAACTAGATGGTCACGATTAAAGATCTAGATTTTGAGGGAAGGTCGAGTAAGTCAAAGGTATGTTCATCGGTTTGGTCGATGACTAACTATACTTGCGTATGTGCAATATCATAGTCATAGGTGGCATGGCAATCTAATGTGGAATACTTCTATCTCACTAGGGTGACCATACTTGTTTCTTGGTCCTTCACCAATATATGATCTAAAATTTTTTTAAGTTCCTCGAATGTTTCTCAATAAAATTTTCAAGATACTTCGCCAAAATTTTAATTATCTTAGACTGTCAACTTTAATCACAATTTTTAAATTTCTAGTAAATCTCGAAACAACCCTTGTATATCGCAACTTGAATAATAACCTCTCTCTCCTTTTTTTTTCAAATCCTAACTCAACATTTAATAAGTTTATCCGTCGAAATTCATACTACAAAATGGAACGTTAAAATAACTCCCGAATTTTAATTCTATAACCTTCAAATGTGTATATCTAGCTTCCCATAAGTCACAACTACTCCCCAAGATTTTTTTTTACCAAAATCTAAATGTCCATAATCAAGGCTTTAAACTTAAAATCTAAATAAATTTATATATCATAGATCATATGAGCAAATTTAAATATTTAAATTTTTCCTTCAAAGTCGATTTCATATCTTCCAAAAATATTTCAAACAATTTTTTTTTACCATTTTCTCTTCAAGCTCAAAATTAAATACTTATAATTCGTAAATCGTAGAATCAATTTAAACCTCAAGCTCTCTAATAATCCATAAATCATAAACCCTTCATATTCTTTAGTCATTACAAAATCATAACTTATAATTTAAAACACTTTAATAAATTTGAGATAAACTTTAACATATTCAATCCCAACTTGAACTAAATCGTAATCATGGGTCACAATTTAAAGATGTTACCCAATCCGGTTTCATATCCCAAATAAATTATAAACTATTTCGCTATTTCCAAAAATCATAATCCATAAAATTGTTTTCTGTCCTCTTGTGTATACCACCTTGTAATGGCAAAATAAAATTTCCAACTATCCATTGAAGGAGCTAATATGCTACTACCCAACTTAAAATTAACTAATCCTTAAAATCATACTTTCTAGAAAAATAAATTCCTTTACAACTCAAATAAAATCTTTATGCATATTAATTGTCAATGCAATCCATCTAGTCATGTGTTTAACCTATGGGCATATACTAGTTTAGTCATCTTACTAAACACGAACTAAGAATTTACGGTAGAAGGAGTCAAGCAAGATGCAAATCAAGGAGGTCGATCGAGAGTTCGGAATTTGAAGTCAAGGAAGGAAGTCAAGTAGGTGGATGAGATTCTAAACTCTAATCCTATATTGCAGGTCCGTTTGGTTCAATCATGTAACCAAAACGGCAAAACTGGACCTGCATAGGCCACCACAAAAACATGTAACACCCCAGTCCCAAAATACGCAGGACTAGAACGTAATCATGCCAGCTGTATACATACGAAGTATATGGACCCTCGTATATATACATAAGCTATAAAATGTAGTAACCAAGATACTAAATCTCATCCACAAAGATAAATAATGATATAAAAGCAACTTTGAATTTGTTATGTATACAATCGTTGGGCGGAGACAAATCCACTACCAACAAGTAAGAAAAAGTATATGGAAAATAAAATGAGTTTGGCGGGCGAAGCGAAGATGAGCAAAGTGCAATCATCCTCGCAGAGATAGTGACGATCATGGCCACGGCTAGAACACCTGCGAAACACAAGAACACACACCTGACGAGATAACCAGGTCCTCAGAGGGACGTAACAAGATACATCAACGTGCCATATAAAACTGAATATAAAATATGCCACAATCAAAGAAAGTGACAAGACACTAATAAGGTAATCTAACCAAACTAAAGTGAACATGCAGTGAGAACAAACCTTTCGTCGCATGAGCCCTGGCTGTAAATGGGATCTGGTATAGTCCCCACTTGGGCACCAGTGACCGAGAGCATGACGTTCAAAAACGACAGTGGCCAACCTGAGAGGCTCATACCCGTATCTTCAGCAGAACTTTCGGATTACAAGGGAAGTGCAATAGAAGCCCATATGATAAGGAAATGTTCTCCCCACCCAATGTACCTATCAGCCGCATCCATGACCATGTATCTCTACTAACCGTCAAGTCTTCTAACACACAACTATTGACAGTTAGACCTAACGCACGTCCTGCACGCATCAATGATCAGCCAACACGCAAGTCCGTAGGCTATATGCTACTCATATCTCACACATCTCGTGGCACAACAGTGTCTAAGTTTATGTAATACACTAAACTAGAGGAGGTCCCTTAACTCTAGGTCCATATGCAATCAAAGGATAAATAACAAGGTATAATTAATATCACTAAGCAGGCAATAATCAAGAACTAGAAATAAATGAACAGTGATATGTAAATAAAATACAACTAAAAATAAACAGTATAATGGCAAGGTATCTTGCCTGTTGTTACACCTGGTGTGCGATAATCTGACGAGTCCGACTTGGTCCACTAGCCATAGTCATGGTGCAGAGGTCCAAAGTCGCGAGGGAATGGAAATATGATCAGTCGAAATCAAGATATTTGAGGAAATTTGTGTAAAGAATACTTATATTATTTCTTAGAAAGGTTACGTATAATACTTGAAAACCATGTTTATTAGTAAAAATAATTTTTGACAAATATTTGAAAATGCGGAAAGATTAATTTAGGCTAAAACTATAAGTTTACCAAAATAGGATTTTTAGGAAGATAACACGTAATTTATTAGTAAGATAATTATTGAAATACTCGAAATCATCTATAATTTCGAAAACCTTTTTTACTAGTTAAAATAATTTTTTGGAAAATGTTTAAGGCAAAATGGTTTTGGACTAGTATCAAAATATGCAATTATTATTAATAATAATATTGACAAAAATATATTTCTAAAATTTCTAAAAATAATACAATTATTGATACTGCCATTATACTACTAGTATTTTAAATAATATTAATAATAATACCGATACCATATATAAACAAAATATTATTTATAATAATATTAAAACTGAAACTAATAATTCTAATAATAATAATAATAATAATAGTAATAATAACATTAATAGCAGTGCTTAATAACAGTAAAAAAAATAATAATAATAATACACTAATAATTTTTAATAATAATACGTATCATCAGTAATCTATCATAATATTAATAATACAATAATATAATAATTAATGATAATAATAATATCAATAAAATCAGCTTAAACAACCATCCCCCAGCCCCAATTGACCCGGAGAGAGTAAGAGAGAGAGAGAGTGCGGAGGAAAAAGAGTTTCACCTGAGGGGGCGGTTCCGGCCGGCGTTCGGCGACAAAATCGGCGGGTGGAAGGGACGGCGGAGGCTCGATCGGATGGACGGAGGGCAGACGCCGGCGGTGGAGGAGACCGCGGCGACATGGCGAAGGGATTTCGGCGGACTTCGGAGGGCGAAGGTGGTGCTCGTGAGGGCGACGGTTTCGGTCGGGAAGACGGTAGTTCTGGTCGGGCGGAGGAGTTTCTGTTGGGGCGGAGCGGCCTCGCCGGCGGTTGCCAGCGCTCGCGTAGAGGTGCCCGGGGTCGATGACTGCGAGGCCGCCCAAGGTGGCGCTGGAGAGATCGGAGAAGGGCTTCTCCGGCGTGACGGCGGACGACGGACTCACTGGTGGACTTGTCCCGCGGCGACGGACGGAGGGTTCTGGTGAGGCGGAGCGGCCGGTACGGCTTTGGTGGATGCAGTCAGGAGACGGCCACCCGTGGTGGCCCTGCGCGCAGTTGCGCACACGTCGGAGGCCGACGGGCAGGACGCGGCGGCTCAGGTTAGGGTTCGCTTCCCTTCTCTTCTTTGTCGGGGAATTTGGATGGTAGTGGTAATATCGTGGGGTTTCTGGGTTTGGGCGGTGGTCGACGACGGAGACCGACCGTAGCGGCGATGAGGTGGTGGTGATGGTAGTCATGTTGGTCGGGTGTAGAGACGGGAGATGGTGGGAGTGCTGTTGTTGGGAGAGGACGGAGTCTGTAAACGTGTCCTGCGAGACACGGGACGAGTCGGTGTCCGGAGCTGTCGGACACGGATAAAAATTGTATTTGTAAAATATAATACATAGTGGAGGAAAAGAGGACACAGACACAATGCACATCTATGGATGGAAAATTGGAGGAGTACCTGCCTATTTATAGGATGTAGAAATTCCCAATTGGATTGAATTATGAGTAGTTTAAATCCCCTTTTAAATAAATTTAAAATAAATCAGATCCAATCCAAATACAAATCCAAATTTAAATCTAATTAAATTTCTAGTATAAAATCAATGAGATAAATCAAATTTCAAATATTTAACGATTTAAATAAATCCAAATTTCAAATCAAGGTTTAAATTGCCATAATAATTCCAAAATATATTTTCCAAAAATACTAATAAAATAATTTCAAAAATACATTATTATCTACAATTAAACTCAATAAATATTTACTAATGTCCAAATGGTATTTACATAAATATACTTTTCCAATATACCATTTTATAAAAAAATTATTTATTATTATAACTATGTAAATAAAGGTTTTATAAATAAAATAACAAATTTGGAATTTTGGGACGATAACTAAAATACTTATTATATATATATTTTGAGACTATAAAAATAAGAAAATGTTTTTCCTAAAAATATGTACGCTCGCACATATTCGCGCTCATCGAGCAATTTCGAAAAATAAAATTTCGTGCGCGACGTAAAATACGACCAAGCGACGTACCATACCAAATTTTAAATCAGTACCAAAATAAAATAAATAAAAAAATACTAGAAATTTATGGGTTTTATACGAGGGTATTCTATACGCGGATGACTGGCAAGAGGATGTCCAGCGGAGTTTGGAGTTGGCAGAGGTCCCGAGAGGTCTGTGGGTGACTTCTACAGCGAGCCAGTTTTTCGACATAGCGCTGACTTGGTACCGTACGGATCCGCGTGCGTCAGTGAAGGGTTTATATTGGGAGGACTTCAGGAAGCTCTTTAAGGAGAAGTTCTACCCAGATGTAGCCTTGACAGCTTTGGAGGGGCCGTTTGCCTGTCTAGTGCAGGGGAACACGTCGGTAGACGAGTATGCAGCGGAGTTCTTCTGCCTCAGCAGGTTTGCACCTAGTTTGGTCCAGGATGAGGGGTGCAAGGCCCAAAAGTTTCGGAAGGGCCTTATACATGCAGTGCGCACTCGCACCTCTGAGAGACGTGACGCGACCTTCGAGCAGATCCTTATGGAGGCGCAGATTGCAGAGGAGGACTTCGACCTCAAGCCGAAGAGGGGCAGTGACGCTCTTGGAGCTAGTTCGAGTGCAGGGCCGACGAAGCACCCACATTTCCAGCAGAGGCATTTCCAGCAGCAGCAGGCTCAGTTGCAGTTCCAGAAGGCACCGGCGCGTGCCCAGCAGCACCAGGGTCAGGGTCAGGGTCAGAGTCAGAGGCCGGCTACACAGTATAACTTCTACCGGAAGCCAGTGCACACTAGAGAGGTTTGCAGGAAGAGGTTGTGCGTCTGCTTATATTGTGGGGCACCCGATCACCAGCTGAAGGACTGCCTTATTCGGGGAGTCCGAGGAGTCCAGGACAGAGCGCAGCCGACTAGAGGACCAGCAGTTCAGCAGAGAGGTCCTCTATTTCAGACTCAGCAGCAACATTTTGTGCAGCACCAGAGGGGAGCCCCTCAGGACAGAGTGTTTACCCTAACAGCAGAGGAGGAGGCAGAGCCAGTAGGCGATGTAGTGGCAGGTCACGTTCTTTTTGATTCATTCCCTGCATTTATCTTATTTGATTCCGGTGCCACTCATAGCTTTGTGTATGTTTCCTTTGCTCTGTGACACAACATTATTGTTGAACCCTTGGGTAGGACTTACAAGATATTGATCGAGGGAGGCATCATCCTGGTCAACAATATCTGCAAGGGATGGAGAGTTACTATAGGAGGCCGAGATTTGGGTACGTGCTTGCTCGTAATGCCCCTTCTGATGTACGATGTGGTACACAAAATAGATTGGTTGAGCATGTACCATGCTACTATAGACTGTAGAGGAGGTAGGATTCTGTTTAGGCCGTCGGAAGAGCCAAAGATTGTGTTTGCTAGAGGTACAGCTGAGCTGGAAGATGGGTTCTACGGGTCTTTACTGGCGGGGCAGGCATTGCCACATCCATTGATAGCTGACTTCATGGATGTTTTTCCCAAGGAGTTACCTGGGATGCCGCCAGATAGAGACATTGAGTTCTCTATAGACTTAGTACCGGGTGCTGAGCCTATCTCACAGCACGTTTACAGGGTCAACAACAGCGAGTTGGCGGAGCTGAAAAAGCAGGTCGACGAGCTGCAGGACAAAGGATTCATTAGATCCAGTTCATCGCCTTGGGAGCGCCAGTCCTGTTTGTACCGAAGAAGGATGGTACGATGTGCATGTGTATCGGCTACAGGGAGCTCAACAACCTTACTATCAAGAATAAGTACCCATTGTCAAGGATTGATGACTTGTTCGATCAGTTGAGCGGTGCCAAGGTGTTTTCGAAGATAGATCTGAGGTCCGGCTATCATCAGCTGAAGGTGAAGTAGGAAGACATTCCGAAGACAGCTTTTCGGACTCGGTACGGCAAGTACGAGTTCACTGTAATGCCATTTGGGTTGACCAACGCCCCAGCTGTGTTCATGAACTTGATGAACAAGGTATTCCATCAGTACCTTGACAAGTACATGGTGGTCTTCATAGATGACATCCTGGTCTACTCAAAGATGCTGGAGGAGCACAAGGAGCATCTGAGGATTGTACTCGAGACTTTGAGAAAGGAGCAGTTGTACGGGAAGCTGTCGAAGTGTGAGTTCTTCCTGGACTAGGTCGAGTTATTGGGTCATGTTGTGACCGAGCACGGGATCTCAGTAGACCAGAGGAAGATTGCTGCGGTAGAGTCTTGGTTTACGTCCAGTACAGTTGCCGATATTCAGAGCTTTCTGGGATTGGCGGGCTACTATCGGAAGTTCGTCCAGGATTTCTCACGGATCGTGGAGCTGATGACTAGACTCACCAGGAAGGACATGGAGTTTGTCTGGACTGGGGAGTGTCAGGCCGCCTTCGATGAGCTGAAGAAGAGGTTGACATCAGCTCTGATCTTGACATTACCATCTGGGACCGGTGGTTTCTCGATTTACAGCGACGCTTCTGGTCGGGGTCTGGGTTGTGTACTTCAGCAGTACGAAAAGGTGATAGCCTATACATCTAGGCAATTACGTCCTTATAAGAAGAACTACCCGACTTACGATCTGGAGTTAGCCGCTGTCATCTTTGTCCTGAAGTTGTAGAAATACTATTTGTATGGAGAGCGGGTTGAAATCTTTACTGATCACAAGAGCTTGAAGTACATGTTCACTCAGAAGGAGCTGAACATGAGGCAGAGATGTTGGCTTGAGCTGATGAAGGATTTCGATATCGCTATGTAGTACCATCCAGGGAAGGCCAACGTAGTTGCATATGCCTTGAGCAGGTACCCAGTGGCTATGTATCTGACAGCAGACCGTCATCTTTTGGCTGACCTGGACAGTTTGGGAATCGAGGTGATTATTCCAGGCATGAAGGTGCAGATATGGGGTTTACAGATTCAGTCTGAATTGATGGACAGAGTCAGATCAGCACAGTATGATGATGTTGCCCTGAGGTGCATCAGGAAGCAGGTGCAGGCAGGGCTGCTTGATGATTTCTCTATTGCCGAAGATGGGTCGCTGCTGTACGACGCTAGACTGTGCGTTCCGAGTGGGGAGCTTCGGGAGGAGGTTCTTCATGAGGCACATCTCTCTCAGTACTCTATGCATCCTAGTGCCAACAAGATGTACAGAGATCTGAGGGAGCATGTTTGGTGGTACGGCATAAAGCACGAGGTGGCTCAGTTTGTATCTCGCTTCTTGGTTTGTCAGCAAGTGAAGGCCGAGAGACAGAGGCCTGGTGGGTTACTACAGCCACTACCCATTCCTGAGTGGAAGTGGAAGTACATCACCATGGACTTTGTGTTCGGACTTCCACGGTCTCCAGGAGGGAAAGACACGATTTGGGTCATAGTTGATAGATTGACCAAATTATCCCACTTTTTGCCTTTCAAGGTGGAATTATCTACGGAGAGGTTGGCAGAGCTGTATGTTCGTCAGATCGTGCGATTGCATGGGGTTCCTGTGAGCATAGTTTCATATCGGGATAGCCGTTTCACTTCCTACTTCTGGAGGAGTTTACAGGCTAGCTTGGGCACCTCGCTCAAGTTTAGCACCGCTTATCACCCCCAAACAGACGGACAGTCGGAGAGGACTATCCAGACTTTGGAGGATATGCTTCACACGTGTGTGCTAGATCTCGGGGGTTCTTGGAAGGATCATCTTCACCTGATAGTGTTTGCTTACAACAACAGCTATCAGGCCAGTATAGAGATGTCGCCATTCGAGGCTCTATACGGGCGGAGATGCCGTACTCACTTGTCATAGGACGATGTTAGAGAGAGGGTGCTGGTTGGATCGAAGATGGTAGTGGATGCAGCTGAGAAGGTCAGGCTGATTAGAAACAGACTTCGGGTGGCTCAGGATAGGCAGCGGCATTGGGCCGATAGCCACCGAAGACCGTTAGAGTTCGAGGTTAGTTTCAGTTCCTGTTTGTGATGATTGTGATTTTGTTTGTCCTGTGTGCTGAGTTTGTTCTATGTCTAGGTTGGTGCTTTGGTGTTCCTGAAGATTTCTCCGACACGGGGCACGATTCGCTTTGGCGGAGGCGGAAAGCTTAGTCCGCGCTACATCGGACCTTTCACCATCCTTGAGAGGGTCGGTGCAGTAGCTTACCGGCTAGACTTGTCGCCTACGCTAGAGGGGGTACACAACGTGTTCCATATGTCGCAGTTGAGGCGGTACGTGGCGGACCCCAGCCATGTATTGGACCATTCAGCGATCGAGGTGGGGCCTACTCTTCACTATCCAGAACAGCCAGTGGAGATTCTGGATCGTAGGGAGAAGGTGCTCCGGAACCAGGTTATACCCTTGGTTTGCGTCGCATGGAGGCATCGCTCTCCAGGTGAGTCTACCTGGGAGAGAGAGGACGACATGCGGGAGCGTTTCCCTTATCTCTTCGAGCCCTGAGGTATAATTTCTATTTTTGTATTGTGTTTCAGTGTATGTTTGTTCTAATTTTGAGGACAAATTTTTTAAGGTGGATAGATTTGTCACCTCCAGTTTCTATGAACAGGGGTATTTTAGTAATTTTCCACTTTAAAATTATTTTGGAATTATTTATTTATTTATTGTATTATTTTGGGGTTGTTTGAGCAGGGTTCGAATTTTAACTCATTCCGACTTGTATCGGAGACCCGGGGTAGTTTTGACTCTAGCGGGCCCAACACTAGTTAGTCATGGCCCACATGTTAGTTATTTTAGTTAGTGACTAGGCTAGTTATTTTGGTTAGTATTAATTGAGATTAGTGTTTTTAGGAATGACCAAACTAGCCCCAACTTAACCCCTTACCAATGTATTAACCCATAGATTAGAAAATGGGCTTTTGGACTTTTCCCTAATAGGACAAAACTTCTTTTCTTGGTCGGCCACATCTAGTGGATAGGCTCTAGCCATCCAACATTATCTCTTCTTTCATTCTCTCTCTTGTTCTTTCCCAAATTATTTAGAGAGCAATCCCTATTCAAATCATCACCAAATTCTTCTATTTCTCCACCAAATCTTTTTCCTTCCTTCTACATTCAAGCCAGGGAAGGAGCTACCCAAGTTTGAGAGGATTCGGAGCTTGTTCGTGTCCATTTGGGATTCCTACGTGTCGGTGGCATATCGGGATCGATTCGAGTCACCGGGAGGTACAAATCCCTTCTCCTTCTCATTCTTTTCATGCATTAGGATAGTTTTGACCCATAGGAATGACCCCCATGGTTTTGTGTCCATTGATGTCCATTTCGTGTCCATTTGGACACTTGTAGAGGTGTCCTATGAGTAGGATCGTGTCCTAATGGGGAAAAACCCTATTTGGACACTTGTAGAATCATTTGTATATTGTTTTGATGTTGTTCTAATATTATTCCAGATTTTTCATGTATTTAGGAATGTGTTTTCCTATGTATCATATTGTCTATATCAATATATGTGTATATATATGGTGATATATATATATATATATATATATATATATATATATATATATATATATATATATATATATATATATATATATATTGGCTCAAAAAAAAATATATATATATATATATATATATATATTGGCTCATATATGTGGATATATATGTATTATGGTGTGGTGTGATTTTGTGTTCATGGATGGGGGCAACAAGGGTCGGCCAAGTGATGGAGTGGGAGAGTTAGTGTGTGTGTTGTGTTGGTTTAGAGTGAGTGCTTGTGAGGTGTTTGAGAGAATGGGATTGAGAATTAGATTGGTAGTTGGAGTTTGGATGAATGTATGTATGTGTGTGTTTGTGGGTGAGATAGAGGGATGAGAGTGGAGTGTTGAAGGAGGAGAGGAGAGCCCTGAAATCAGCAGTCCATTTCTGCCATAAAACCTGTCACAAACCAGTCCCCATTTGACCATATTTCAGTCCAATTTTGGGTCCCTATGTGGCTGTCATTTGAACCCCCTTAGTCCCATGTACACCCTTGTTTAACCTCCACAAGTAAACTGTCCCTATAACAGTCCTACACAGCCCATTAAACCTCACTTGGACTGTCCAAAACAGCAGCCATTGAAGCACATTACAGTCCATTAGGACAGCACTTGGCTGTCCCCAAATTGCCATTTACAGTCTCCTAAAAACCCTCACTTGCTGTCCAGTTTTGCCCCCATGGCTGTCCAAATTTTAGCCTTAGTTGGCTGTCCCCTTTTAGTCCCTAAGCTGTCCCATTTCCTGTCATTTACCTCCGCCTAAACCCAACACTTGACAGTCCCATTTACACACCTGCATTGCTATCAAACCAGTCCATATACTGTCCTCTAACAGTCCTAAACACCACATAGTGGCTGTCCCCAATTAGCCCTATAAACAGTCCAGATTTCCTACTTGATGGGCTGTCCCTTCACTGCCAATAACAGTCCATTACACCACCAAAATTTCAATCCCCAAACCCACCTATAAATCACCCACAAATCAGTCCACAATATAGCCTATGCGTGTGTGTATTTGTGAGGTTTTGTGTGTATGAGTGAGAGCCTAGAGTGTATAGCTAGTAGCCCATAGGTTAGCCTGTGTAAATTAATAGGAAAACTATAGGGAAGCCTATTAGAGTGTGATATTG
Organism: Iris pallida; assembly: GCA_029216955.1. Taxonomy (NCBI): domain Eukaryota; kingdom Viridiplantae; phylum Streptophyta; class Magnoliopsida; order Asparagales; family Iridaceae; genus Iris; species Iris pallida. The sequence continues at coordinate 1,642,791 of JANAVB010011200.1, read as the reverse complement.
TGAGAGTGTTGTGTGTGAGTGAGTGCTAGAGAGATATGAGGGTAATACATGATATGGGTAAAGTTAGAAATAGGGTAAACCAACACATGTATTCTAATATTGGTTTTGCCTAGAAATAGGGTATTGGAGTCTAGAGTCTAAGATAGGGTTAGAACTTGATTCCCTTGGTTAGTAATGATCAAATATGGTGCTCATAGACTAGTTTTGACGTCGGTTGACTTTTTGACCAAAAGTCAACCGAGAGTCAAACTTAGCCTTTAAGCGACCCGATTTGACCGAAACCAAACTAGAGTTGACCAGTTGACTGAAAGTCAACAGTTGGTCAACATTAGACTAGTTTGACCTAGGGTTGACCTAGAGTTGACCAGAGTTAACTTTTTGACCAAAAGTCAACTATAAGTCAACCTTTAACCCCGTTTGACCTAGTTTGACTTGGTTTGACTCCCAGTGACCTAGTATGAACCAGTATGACCTAATATGACTCAGTTTGACCTAGATTGACCTAGTTTTGACTTAGACTTGCATTCATGACTTGAATTAGTTTCCTTTTTCAGTATTAAGCCCTGTTTAACTCATAGTATCTTATTTTAGGTCTGTGATCACTCTGAGCGTCTGTTCACCATATCAGCTCAGGACCACAGGCGAGTACATTCACTGATAGTTTTCATTGTCTTGATATCTACTATATCCGATTCAGTTGTAGTGTTTTACATGATTTCCGACACGACGGTTCACGGACTAGTATGCGTCGAATCCTGTCATGAGATGTTATTCCTAGACTTTCTTAGTATATGGGTATATGATACTTTTGTGTTTCCTGTACTTATATAGACATTGATTTGGGAGTGGGCTGGCCCCCTGCTCTCGAACCCTGTGTCATGACGTGCCATGTCCGGATCCGTGATACTATTCGGCGATGGGGGAATTATTAGGGGTTATGTGATCAAAGCCTTCCTGTAACTATATTGCTAGCGCCACCCTCACCTCACGTAGGGTGTAACAGATATCCCATTACCAGTTATCCAGGTTGGACGGCATGACTCTCCGTTGAGGACACCACGGATTGCTGGGCCAAGTGGATAACTCTCTCTTGACTCCCTAGCCGATCACATATCGCTCTAATAGTTCAAATCACCTTTTACATTTATTAGCGTATCCTATATTCCAGTTCAGCTTTACTTTCTGTACTTCTCACCATGCTATGATTCTATTACTCACATGCTCTATCTGCCTTTATACTGTACCATAATTTGAGACTAAGTCATGTTTGAAAGAAGGGTTACAACTCCGGTCCTTGTTTGGTTCAAGGGTTGTAACTCGGCTTTCAAATGGTTCCCAAGTCGCCTACATCTTTGTCTTGTATTTTATTATTAGTGTCTCTTATAGTATTTTTCAATTCATATGGAACTGCTGTTGGTGTTTGTACTTGCTCATTTTTCTGACAGGATACCGTTGACAAATTTACAGATGATTCAGAGGCTGATTGCCCGACCTACTATGGGGTTGAGTCTGATGGATTAGACTTAGACCGTGGCTTGTTGGTAGAGCCACTAGACTTTGCTCACCCTGAGTAGCATAGTTTAGTTAGGTTTGCCTGGCCTGCGAGCCAGCTAGTACATTTCAGTTTGTAGTATCTATTACATATATTTTCTGAGACTCTGGATGTTTGTGTTTAGCTCTGACTTGTGGATCTTGGACTCATTTACTGTTTATCTATCATATTTCCTTTCCATGCTATCTACCTTAGTTTTATATTTGTCATTGAGACTGTATTGCTATGTCACCTCCATTCGGAGTGTATATACTGTACAGGTACATTTATCTGTTTTAGTCGTAGTATTTACAGACCCTATATACAGCGTTCTACCGTCGATTCTGCGGTGTAGGCTGGACGTAACCACGTGCTCGTGCCCCTCTTCAGGGTGCGGGTCGTGACAACATAGCAAAATGACATTAATCAAGTCCAAAAAAGCTCAAAGTAACCTTAAGCCTGCCAAGAAAAAGTCAACGATGGTGACCCTGATCCATCAGTACCAGTGAGGTCAGTATCTATACTGTTGTACCGGTAAGGTTAAAATACATGTTGTATAAACCAATATTTTCTTTGGAGAAAAAGTTGAAATCTAGCAAGATTCATCAATTTTCCTCTAAAAAATTGGTTAACTTGATGTTCATACACAACCAAGACATCAATGATATTCAGCAGATGATGAGATAGCTTCGGACACAACAAAATATAACAGCGAGGAGGAAGTCCCTCAAATCTCTGACCCTCATTTGCCCGATATGTGTATATGGCTCACCCAGGTTAAATTTACCAAATGGTGATCCTTCAGATAAAATACAATATGGCTCATCCAATATATTTTTATTGATACCAGGTTTGTGCATATATATATATATATATATATATATATATATATATATATATATTTTATATATATATATATATATATATTTGTGTGTGTATATATATATATATATATATATATATATATATATATATATATATATATATATATATATATATATACATCATCACAATAATTGAGCTTGAAGCTAGAGTTAAATCATCCAAATGTTACACAATAAAAGTTCAGCTTAAAGCTGAAAAAGCAATTCATAATATCCACACAAAACAACCAAAATCCTCAATCAAGAAGAGGTAAAGGCAGTTAACTGACTTATTTGTCTCTCACTTGCAATCCATCAGTTGTTCATCTTCCATCTTGAGTATCAAAACTCATCTTCAGTTGAGCCTTGAGAAGGTTCATCATTTGGACTCGTGACTGTACTGATATAGCCTCTTGAACTGAACATATTTTACAAATATTTAGGAACTACGGTATCAATACAGTCACGAGGTTTAAAGAGGTAATATCATTACACTCATGAGTTTTAAGGGAGAGTATCAGCCATCTAGGATGGGAGACATGTCTTCGTTTCATCATCAAAATATACAACAACTCCAATTGCTTTTAGTTCAGCCTTGAAAGATTGAATATTATTTCCATAAAATGCTTCATTAATAATAGGGACATCACACAAAGGAGCCCAATGATCATACCAAAGGATGGATTCCGAAGGGCATCGAAAGCCAATTTTGGTTCTCATCCAAGGTACTTCCTTAATATTTTTTAACAACCCATGATCCGAAGACCCCATATTTTGGATAAAACTACATAGCAATAGAACTGTATCTCTCCTCATTTCAGCCAAACCAGTGGGAAATGTGAAGCTCACCTATATATATTTATAGACTTCTTCCAGATCCGTAACAACTCCTAATAACTTGAGCTTCGAAACATGCTCACTGATTTCACTTCCATAGAAAATCTCATCAAGGACAGGGAGGGTTGTAATCTGTGCAATATCATCCATCTTTAACCTGACAAAAATAGATCCCAGAGGTGACTTGTACCGTTGAGAGGTCTTAAGCCACGATTTTTGACTTAGATTTATCAAGAAGCTTTCACTTAGTTTATCGTGCTCCTTTGAGTGTTTGATATACTTAAGCAGGGTATATACATTCTCTTTGGTCATTTTAGATGAAGCAAGAAGAACAATTGTATCACTGATTGCATCATAAGAATCTTCGGACACGAACCTAACCCCTATAGTCTTTAGCACATCACTATACTAAGTAATCCTACGACCATAATACTCTTCATCTATAATAGAAAATTTTATAAGGAAGATCTTTCATGTTTTTAACATATTTATACTACTGAATATTACTAGAAAAACTAGAGTTTCCAGAAAAATAGTGGAACTAGCCCATATTGCTCCTCTAAAATTATCTAAGAGGTAATCCAAGTTCAGCCTACACTACTAAAATACCCCACTTTACCGACGGAAGTTTAGCGACGGACGGATTCCGTCGCTAATAGCGACCAGTTTCCGACATCTTAGCGACGGATTAGCGACAGACAACATAACATAATTTTTTCCAATTTTAAATGTTAAAATATGTCGGGTTTCCGTCGCTAAGTCGACGAACGTTAGCGACGGATTCTTTTTCGTCGCTTATTCGTCGCAAATGTTGGCGGCAAAATCTTTAAAACATTGGCGGGAACTTTAGCGACTTTCAGTCCATTCACAGTTCCCTATATTGTACTCTACATCACCTAGTTCACTTATATCTAACATCCTAACCCTAATCCAAATTTATGAGTATCGGTATCGGGCTATTCTTATGTTTAGTTTGTCTTACGATACAGATTTTCACATCCAAATTGAGGATGAGTCGTTATTTTGTTGATCGTACATGGATGTACAAACGGCAACACGAGAGTAGAATTGGTGTGAGTGACGATTTTCAGGCAGGCGTGGAAGTATTTCTTAATTATGCAATGAGCAAAGCTCAGTACATGGACGGTAACAAAATTAAGTGTACATGTGTTAAATGTCACAATAGACGTTACGAAGAAGTGGTGACTGTAAGAGATCATTTGACCCGTAAGGGTTTCGTACGTAATTACGGCCTGTGGTCATCGCAAGGTGAACTATATTCGAAAAGACAGGCTGCGGAAGCTGCTACTTATGCTTTTGATGATAATGCTGCAACGGATGTCATCGAAGACCACGGATGCTCTGTTGATTATGGAGATCTGCAGAACCTTGCACGAGATATGGTGTATGATACGGCAGGGCCTAATTTTGATCCGGAGGATCCTAATCTCGAGGCAAAGGAGTTCTATGACATGTTTTAGGACGCAGATACTTCTCTATATCCTGGTTGTGAGACTCATTCCGCACTGTCAGTGACGATGCGATTGTTATATAAAGTCTGATTTTAACTTGCCACAAGCTTGCTATAATCGGATCATAGAAGTAATCAAGGAGGTGTTACCGAAGGAATCAAAAGAGCTACCAAAAAACTTCTACAAGTCAAAGATGATGGTCCGACAACTGGGACTGGGGTACGAGAAGATAGATTGTTGTCGCAACGGATGCATGTTGTACTACAAAGAGAATTGCGTATCAGAAAGTTGTAGCTTCTGTAATGCGGATCGTTACAAGCCAGTACAGGGAAAAGGAAAGTCGACTAGAAAACGACATCCTTACAAGTATATGCATTACTTGTCGATCACGAAGCGCTTGCAGAGGATGTATATGTCTCTAAATACAGCAGAACACATGACGTGGCACAGCGAAGAACGCATAAAGGACGAAGGAGAATTGTCACATCCTTCGGATGGAGAGGCGTGGAAACATTTTGATTTGTGTCATCCAGATTTTGCTGCAGAGCCTAGAAATGTACGCCTGGCGCTATGTGCTGATGGCTTCGCCCCTTTCGGACAGTCGGGATCTCAGTACTCATGCTGGCCGGTCATTCTTATCCCTTACAATCTGCCACCATGGATGTGTATGAAGACTCCTTATATGTTTCTGACAGCTATCATACCCGGTCCTAAAAATCCGACGAAGAACATCGATATATATTTACAGCCGTTGGTGGATGAGCTGAAATAGCTGTGGGAGATCGGCGTCACGACCTATGATATTTCCAGGAAACAGAACTTTCAGATGAGAGCTTCACTCATGTGGACAATCAATGATTTTCCAGCATACGGTATGCTGTCGGGATGGAGTACGCACGGCAACATGTCTTGTCCGATATGCATGGAAAATTGTAAGGCGTTCCGCCTTAGGCATGGAGGAAAAACTTCTTTCTTTGACTGTCACCGTCAATTTCTGCCCGCGACCCATCCTTGGAGAAAGAATAAGGACGCGTTCAAATATGGAAAACAAGAATTTTCTTAACCTTCTGCCAGATTTTCGGGATACGATATTTGGGAAGCTGTAAAGGAATTGCCCACCGCAATGGAAGATCCATCGAACCATCGTGTCGAGGGGTTCGGACAAAGCCATAACTGGACCAAACGGAGTATCTTCTGGGACTTGCCTTATTGGAAAGATAATCTTATAAGGCATAATCTTGATGTCATGCATATCGAAAAGAACGTGTTCGATAATGTCTTCAATACCGTCATGGATATTAAAGGAAAGACGAAGGACAATCCAAAAGCAAGACAAGACATAGCCGAGATATGCAAGCGTCCTCATCTGAACTTGATACAAAGGGGTGCTGGTGGATAATTAAGTAAGCCTATAGCGCCATACACATTGAGCAAGGAAGATAGATTAATAATCTGCAAGTGGATATCTAATTTAAGATTTTCCGACGGCTATGTTTCGAATTTGTCTAGATGCGTTGATCTCAATGAACGCAAGCTAACGGGAATGAAGAGTCACGACTGCCACGTATTTATGGAAAGATTACTGCCCATTGCTTTGAGAGAGTTGTTGCCTTCTGCTGTATGGGTTCCGTTGGCCGAGCTGTCTACATTCTTCAGGAATATCTGTTCAACTAAGCTGACGGTGCAACATATGGTACAACTTGAGGAGAAGATTGTCTTAACAATCTGCAAGTTAGAGAAAATATTTCTACCGGGCTTTTTCGACAGCATGGAGCATCTACCGATTCATCTAGCATACGAAGCCCGTGTCGGTGCATCTGTTCATTATCGATGGATGTACCCCTTTGAAAGGTAAATAAAAATCGATATAATTTAAGTGAAATTTAAGTGGATTTTACAATTCATTGTTAATTCTCAAGATAATTTGTCTCTTTAGGTACCTACACCATCTAAAGAAGAAAGTTGGCAACAAGGCTCATATAGAGGCTTCGATATGCGAATCATATCTTATCGAGGAGGTGTCAAATTTCTGCTCCATTTATTTCGATACTCATGTCGTGACAAATCGAAATAGACCTCAAAGGAATGAAGAAGACGTTGAGGATGGAGGTATATTCAATTTAAGGGGCAAGCCTATTAGGGCTAGTAAGAAACGGTGGTTGACCGACGATGAGTATGATACCGCTCACCGATATGTCTTGTTAAATTGTAACATACAAGAAGTGAGAGATTTGGAGAAGTAAGTGACTACGCCTCGTTATAATCTCTAATTTGGTGAATTAAGTGACTACACTTATTTTTATTCTCTCTAACAGTGTATTTAGAGGTGAAGTCAAAATGAGGACACCATATATTACAGATGAGGGACTTCAAAGAGAGGTTGATTGTACCTTTCCGTCCTGGTTTCGTAAATACGTAAGTAACTGAGATAATATGTTATGCGGCTACCATTAAAATATATGCAGCTAAAATATTTAAATTATCAATACATGTTTACAGGTTTTATTGCCTGAAACAACACTCATAAATGAGAGCATTCGTTATTTGGCATTGGGACCGAAGAAGCATGCAAAGACTTTGTCAGGCTATGTCGTTAATGGCTTCAAGTTTAAGTCAACTCAGCATGCTATAAATGCCGAATTTCTCAATGACGGCTTCGATACCAAGAATTTTGGTGTTTGCATAAGAGGCACCATCTATGACGACGAGCCGGACTTTGACTATTATGGAGTGCTTCGGAAGATTATAGATTTACAATATAGTGCCCCATATGATATGCATATTGTGATGTTCAAATGTGAGTGGTTCGATACGAGACCAAATATCGGTTGGAGAATCGATAAACAATTTGGATTCGTCGATATAAATCATCACAGGAGGTATAGAGGGTCCGACACGTTTGCGATAGCAAGTCAGGCTGTTCAAGTCTACTATACAAGCTACCCAAGGCGTCGTAGAGATCGATTTGACTGGTGGGCAGTATGCAAGATTAAATCTAGAAATACATTCAACGTTGGAGACCCAGCATACCAAGAGGACCAGATCGAGAAGCCCCAATACATGGGACAACAGTCGGATACCATGGACGTGGAAGATGTCGATATACCTCATGCTGAGGAAAATAGAGGGGAGGAAGAGGTTGATATACAAGACTTAGCTGTCAACCAGGGGAGAAAGAGGCGTCTTGTCCCAAGTATTGAGCCTGAAGAAGAAGTAGAAGAAGAAGAAGAAGAAGAAGAAGAAGAAGAAGAAGAAGAGGATGAGGATGAGGATGATGATACAGATGAAGTCGACGATGAGGATGATGATATAGATGAAGTCGACGATGAGAATGAGGATGAGAACGATGACGATGACGATGAGGACGAGGACGATAACGATGATTAGATTAAATATCGGTATATATTAGAAGCACTTACAACTAACTTAGTGAATTCAGTTTAGACGGACACATTCTTATTTCAGTTTATGTTTTTGTCGTTCGATCATCTACTTATTGTATGATTTTCTTTTTACAGATGGCACTCTTAGTTCTCATTGTCTTGACGGCACTCGCCGCCCTGCTGCTGGTATATATATTTTAGTTCAGTTTTATATTCATTTATACTTCTATATTGTTAATTATATTTATGTGTTCTATTTACAGGTCATGGTCACTACCACTTGTGCTGCTGGCAGTGGCCGTGGACGTGATGGTAGTGGTGCTGGTGGTGGCGGTACTGGCCGTGGTGGGCGTGGTGGTAGCGGCACTGGCCGTGGACGTGATGGTAGCGGTCGTGGTGGTAGCGGCACTGGCCGTGGACGTGATAGTAGCGGTCGTGGTGGTAGCGGTCGTGGTCGCCTTCCACATTCCCCGGATATAGAGTCCTCCGATCCCGACCTGGAGAGCCCGGCCACAGACTCTTCCCGCCGTCGATCTATCTCTGCGCTACCTTCATCTTCATCGAGGCCTGAGACTCCATCCGCTAGCGGATCCGTTCTGCCCCCGGATGCACCAGCGGGTACACCATCAGTTACTGCAGGGTGGGCTCCGGAGTACCCCCGGATTCAGCTTCATTCTGCTACCGGTGAGTACATCCGCGGACCCGCAGATCCTCCGACGCCTCCAGAGAGGCCGATAGGCGAGAACCGACGAGAGCTATGGCCCGCGGGTGATACGTAAGTAAATTTAAGTTAATTTATTAAATTTGTTTCATTTATTCAAGTTAATAATCCAGTCTTTGCTTCTTTGTAGGTTTTTTCCGTATGATGCTGCCTGGATACTCGGGCAAATTATCCGGGAAAACTACCATGGCCCCTACCTCAATTTTTCTGAGGTGCCTCAGAACATGCAGTACGTCTGGCTCGAGGAGATGAAGGTATATATATATCTTTTGGTTAATTATTAATTATTCTTTAATCCACTAATTTTTTAATTACGTGATAATTTAATTTGTATGTCAGACGACGTTCTGGTGGCCCCCCCATCGCGAGGAGTTGATTCGCAAGGCCTACAAAGCCGCCGCCGGGAAGAAGATACGGGATGCGGTGTACGACGTTCGTACGGCGCATTCGAGGAAGAAGTGGCTCCGGGAGGAGTACTACGAGCAGATGTTGGATAAGATGAATACTGCTCAGTACAGGGAGAAATCAGAGAAAGCGAAGGCGAGCAGACAGGCCGCTGGTCTGCATACGGGAGGTTCAAGGCCCCACGCAGCGACGCGTGCAGATTTGGTGAGATACCGCAAATTTATTTCACTATTAAATTCGGTACTATTAATATACGTAGTTAATTAAATTCGACGTATATTTCGTATGCAGGCACAACGGGCGGTAAAGGAGGGAAGAGAGCCGGAGTCGGTCACCGCCTACGATGTATTCCTGCATACACACAAGAGGCGGGCAGACGGGAGCTTCGTCGACGCGAGGGCCCAGGCGACTGATGTAAGTAATTACGTTTATGAGATTTATATTAGAAATATAATTATTGTTAACTTAATTAGGTGAACGTAGGATTCAAATTATAACTTAGGGAAACATAGGATTTAGATTATAACTTAGGAAAACTTATAGTATAAACACATTCATTGGATAGGCTGCATATCGTGAGGCCCTTAGTCAGATTGAGCCCCCTGCCGAGGTTGTCGGCGAAACGACGCCCACCCAGACGCCCTCTTCTATGGCCGCTCGCTACGACGACGTGTTCGTAGAGTCTGTCGGCGGCTTTAATAAAGGGTGCGTCTACGGCGTAGGTTCCCTGGCGGCGTCGTTGCAGGGCGCGACTCCGAGATATCCACCGCCCCCGCCTCCTCCCGCGCCCCCGTCGGACGATATGAGGACGCAGCTTGCGACTCTCACCTCCAATATGTCGGAAATGCGGAGTCTAATGTCGGATGTGCTGGAGCGCCTTCCGCGTCCTTCTTCTGCTCCCGGTCCAGATCCGTCTGCTCCCGGTCCGTCTAGTGCGGTTGCCGGTCCTTCCGACCCTGGACGTTATTCATTTGACCGTTCTGCCGAGGTCCGCCTGGTACCGGATACTGCGCTCATTGGGCTCATGGACTTGATGTCGCCAGAGCAGCTCCGCACGCTTCCAGAGCATGTGTTGTCCCAGGTACCGGCGTACATGGTGGAAGAGTACATCCGCAGAGCCGAACGACGACGCGATCCATCTCAATGATATTTGTACTATTTTTGGATATTTGTACTGTTTTTGGATTTTGAATTCTGGATATTTTGGAAGCGTACATGAATGTTTGGATATTATGAATTTGTGTATTTGTGTTTGGATATTTGTACATAGATGTTTGGATATTTCTGTTTGATATTGGATATTATGAATTTGGATATTTGGATATTTGGATATTTGTTGATCGTACATGGATGTTTGGATATTGGATATTATGAATATGTGTAATATTTACGAAAAGGAAATAGAATGTTTCTGTAATTTTTTTTAATTAATGTTGCATTTAGCGACGGACTAGCGACTAATTAGCGACGGATATATCTTTTTAGCGACCGATGAGCGACTAACTAGCGACGAAAAATCCGTCGCTAACTGGGTTATATAAATATTTGCAGTTACCGACGGACGAGCGACGGACAATCCGTCGCTAACTGGTTGAAATAAATTTGCAGGTAGCGACGATCTAGCGACCAACTAGCGACGAAACTTCCGTCGCTAACTGGGTACAATTAATATTAGCGACGGAATATCGACTACCTAGCGACGGCAAATCCGTCGACATGGTTCTGGAAATATGGTAGGTTTCCAGAGACTTAGCGACGGATAATGGGTCGCTAATCTGTCGCTAATCTGTCGAGGATGACGACGGACTAGCGACGGCTTAGCGACCCATTATCCGTCGACATGGTTCTGGAATTATGGAAGCTTTCCAGAATCAGGCCGACGCCCTACCCGTCGCTAATCCGTCGCTATAACGTCGAGGTTAACGACGGAATGGCGACGGAATAGCAACCGATTTTGCGTATCAGGAACCTCTCTGATACGCTTTTACCGACCTATTTACGACGGCTTAGCGACGAATATTTTAATATTATATGGCATGTAAACCGACGGGAACAAGTCGCTAATCCGTCGCTAATCCGTTGAAAGGCAACCGTCGGTAATCAGTCGCTAGTCCGTCGGTTAACCATTTGTCCGACGGCTTAGCGACGGACAAATTTTAGCGACGACGTATTTCCCGACAGCCATTTTCATCAAATATCCGTCGCTATGCCGTCGGTAATTTATGTTACCGACGGATTCGCGACGGATGTGGCCGTCGCTAAAGTTGGTTATTTTGGTAGTGCTAGCCTTAGGGAGTTTATGTTGTTATTATGGGTGGGATTATCAGGCAAAACCAAACTTCTACAATGGTAAAAGTGTGTAATAACAAACTGTTATAAATAATACTTGTAGATGGACGACTCTATTAGAACATTATTCAAGTGAAGATATTATAATTTGAGTTCTACAACATAAATGGACAAATTATGCTATTAAGGAAAGGATACATGCATACTCTTCTTACCTCCTATAAGTATCAAAGTGCTCATTCGCTTCAAATGGTGACACCCCATAAAGGAACTCGTAGCACAGAACACCCAAGCTCTAAATGTCTACACTAGCATCATGCTCGACACTTTCAACTGAAACAAACACAAATATCTTTGCAATGTCAGATCGAAGGAAATGTGAAGTGTATGTCACATAGAAAGGGTGTAAAGGTGGAAATTGGCATACCCATTTCAGGTGGAAGGTAATCCAATGTGCCACACATGGTCCGTCTACGATTGAAAGGGAATTGGAGGCAAAGAAATGGGCTTACTTGCATGTCCAATATTGACTTGTATAAAACACGAGCGTATCTGCACCCAGAATGAACTACCCAACAGTACCAAAAATACGAATATGACTAGGCAACAAGATACTAAAAAATGAGATAAACTAAGTCTCATATTTGGATCATACATCATTTGTCGTACTTACGTGTGCCTCCACACGTATTGAACACGTACTGACACGGGGCCAGTGTACCCGACATGGTCTGCAATGTCTTGGTTCATTTGGCCAACGACTATTACCAAGAGTATCAGAGTACTCAAAAAAAATCCTAAGCCAACAAGGAATAAAATGTCTAGCATGCTAATTTATCCAACGACATATCACTAAACCTAAGAAACATATGAGAACATATCCAACATCACGTTATCCCAAGGGAACCACATATATGCTAACAGAACCATATTACCCATAGTATAAGAACATAGGAAAATAGACAACCAAACCATAATTATATAACAACTCAATAACCAACAGTATATAAAAATAACCCAACATAGCATCTGAATACCAACCAACAATATGTTAATTTAAATACCAACCAACATATGTAAATTTCTTCACCCAACAGTAATAGAAAACCCGACAATAATATAGGAAGAAACCCATCCAGCAAATAGAATCCGTGATCTAGGAATCACTAATATTCTTCAACCAAGACGATTAAAGGATCGTCACACAATGTTGAATTTGATAGGCATAAAAAAATTCGACAACCCTATTTAGGTAGGGAGATCGAGACCCAAATATCATCATCAGATCTAGACCCAAATATCATCATCCACAGATATAAAACCGAAACAGAGATTCCAACCAAGAGTTTCAGAAATTATATTCGAATTAGTGTCGTAATCCGAAGGGACGCCTCAGATTCGACCGTAACCGCGCGTCCAGCGTCTACATGGACTCAGGAATGCATCATCGACACGTCGTCACTGGCGTAGGAGCATGCCTCGGAGTCGTTACAGCGTCTCTGGTATGTGTCACGGTCACAGCATCTCGAAAGGGGCAGTTGGTCAGGGAACAACGGCCACAGGGATGGGGAGAGCTAGGGTTAGGGTGTTCTTCGAAGGAAAAAAGGGTCGACTGCTCCGAAAGGGAGAAAACGGGAGGAGGGTCGAGCGGGGAGCTCGTGGCTGGATCTCGGGGTCGACTATGGGTGGCCGACGATGAAGGAGGTCGGCTAGGGCACAGGGGTGGCGGGTAGGGGGAGCTCGAAGTAGGCGGCTGACGTAGAGGAGAGCCTCGGGATGGTCGAATGGCCGAATCGACGGAGGCAGGTGGAGGCTCAAACTCGGAGAGGCCGCGGAGGAGCTCGGAAAAGAGACAGGTGAGTGGTCGGCGGTCGTAGATGGCCGGAGCACGCGGGGAGGCCTCGGAGGAGCTCGAAAAAAGACAGGGGAGTGGTCAACGGTGCGGCTACGGTGGAAGGGAGGGGGAGAGGAGTCGCACGAGAAGAGGGATTTTAATAAGGGAAGGAAGAGGAAAGGAAGAGGATTATCTGAGAGAGAGAGTTTTATGAGAGATCGAGAGACTGGCTCCTGTGTTCTTTGATTAAAAGAACAACCATCCGTCAATAAATATGAAAATTTTGAAAAAATTTCTATAATGGTAGTTGAAAATATTGTGCCAATTTTTTTGCACATACATCAGATGACGGTTATCACCGAGCCGTCAATTTATAAAATGATATTTCCTGACGAATCGTCTAAAACCGTCAACATACATGTTATAAAATTGCTACAGTAGCAAAAAAATGACATCTCTTGACGTAAGCCTAAATCCGTCAAGATAACCACTATTGTTGACGATTTTCGATGACCGTCAACTTATAAACCGTCAAGATTCGTCATTTTTCTTGTAGTGAAGGTCAAAATCTTTTAAGAATGATCAAATATACCACAATTTCAAATCATCAGGCACGATTGGGTATAGATTCAAAATCATAATTCAAAACCGTATAGGCACGATGGAGAATAAAATACAATGCTTTAGGCGTGCTAGTTATGACTAGAAGGGTCAATTCATTTGGATTAGAATCATGATCAAGTTGAAATGATCAAAATTTAAGTGTAGAATGATAGGCAGGATCAAAGTCAGAATCAAAGCCATATAGGTGTGATCAAGGATCAAAGGTTAGGCACGATTAAGGATAAATTCAAATATGGTCATGGTCAATAGAATCTAAGTTATCTAAACATGACCAGAAAGTTTATGCACGATCAAAAGATAGTCATGATTATAAGAATCAAGGTCGTGTAGTCACACAAAGCAAAGTCATCTAAGTATGACCAAGAATAAAAAAATTGGCACGATTATGAATAGAGTCATGATTTAGATCTATTTATGATTAAGATATGATCAAAGCCTAGTCATAACTAATAACATAAATGAAATCTAGGCACGATCAGAATTAAAACCATTCGATTATGATGAAGAATCAAAATTTGGCACGATTATAATCAAAATCATTTAGTCACGATCAACTAGAGTCGAAATTTAGTAATTGAAAATCAAATGATGGTTTCAATGGTAAGGAATCAAAAGATAGGATTTGCAGAGGAAAAACGAGGGAATCATCATACTCTACGCTTTCTTCTACCATTGTTACCAATACTAACTATACTGACACCTACCATAAAACTATTGCCACTAAAGTACTGTACTATGAGTTATCTCTAGGTTGATGCCTATAGCTCACATACCCAACCAGGAATCACTCACAGACACACAAGCTACACTCCCAATAATCAACATTATTACTCAATGACACAAACCTATCTGTAAGTTATCAACTACTACACTATCCAAAGAAGTTGCCTTGAAACTAATGAAAGTGAAGGCCCATGAGGAACTGAACTAAAGGAACTAAAGATATCTCTACCCTGAGCTAGTAGGGCGATGGAACAGATCTCAATGATAATAAGGTAGAATGATAGGGATGATATGTTAAGAACCAATTTAAGATACAATCTGATAATCATATACGTCTATCCGTAATCATATTACCGAGAATCTTGTCACGCTAGTAAGCGTAGCTGTGATAAACGGTAGAGTCCATAACTAAGGTATATACCTCTATAATCATGTTATCTAGAATTCTCACTATGCTAACTGGTATAGCTACAAGAAACTCTAAATTCCATAACTAAAATGATTATATCCAAAATCAAGCTCTATGTCCTTGTTACACTAGCTAGAAGGGCTCCGAAAAACTCTAGACTCTATAACTAAAACTGACATTTACCTTTTACACTGTCCTCATCACATATGTTATTAGAATATACCTTAATTTAGTTTATACAATTCATCTCGATACAAAATCAAAGTCAACAACGAACAGTAAGAACCAATTTCAACAACGAACAAGGAAGAGTAGACGAAAACAAGTGGAAACAGAATTTGAGATAGGGTTTATAGTGGGATTCTCAGAGGTCGTTCCAGGAATCTCTCAAGAAATCCTAATTTGTGATTAAGTACCCTTATTTATTTAGTCAATCAATCCTATCCTATTGCATACATACCACCACGACTAAACATACGTACCACCACGACATTGTACTAATTGCGAAGACGAGACCTGTATGGACCCCCATAAAAATATCACGATCCGTACCCGAAAGTTCGGGCACGAATACGTAAAAAAAATGTCCACCCTACGCCGTAGAGTCGGCCGTACGTAGTAAGTTGTCTAATCCTCAAGTATATCTAATCCAACAATATAATATAAATTATGATATCCAGATTCTAACTCAATCACAATTGCTAACAGGTATACATGAAATAGAAATGACAAGTCCATAGTAATCCTCAGAATCGAGTACAACTCAGCAAAACTTCTAACAATAGAAATATAATCAACTGGAAGTAAAGGCTAAGATAAACTAAGCATCCTCCAGTGGCACATCTGCTATATCATCTCCTGCATCTCCAGATATGCCATGACTTGCCTCAGGTGTGCCATAGTATGTAGAACACTAGTGCTTTACGTCATCGCCTAAAAATTTTTATCCAGTCAGGATAGGTGCAAGTACAATACATGATACTACAAGAAAAAAAAGCTTTTCTTGACGGTTATTTCCCATAATGAAAGGGTTATCTTGACGGTTGTGGATCCGTCAACTAGGCTAAAGTCAAAAAAAGCATGTCCTTTCTCTTCAAGCTTGCTGGATTTGTTTTTATTGACAATTTTAGACCATCAACTAAAAAAATTTCTTGACTGTTTTTAGCCATCAAGGAAACATTTCAGAAATCGTCAAGGTAGATAAAAAAAATTTCCTGACATTGGCATGGATGATGGGTATTAACCGTCAAGAAAGTCATTCATTGACTTGAAAAAAACCGTCAGGAGAAGCTATTTTTTGTTTAACCAAAATTCTATTTACAATTATATATTATATGCTTCAATTTGCCAATTACTGAACAAATACTTATAATATCAACACAATCCAGAACATCGCAAACATCAAAGCACTATACTCATAAAATTTATATTAACAAATATGCGTTTATATACCGCAAATATCTAGCACATCCAAATAAAGCAAAATATATGGTTTTGGTACAATATCTTAAGCATCCAAAACATACATATACAAGTAAGCCAAAATACATGGCACCTTGCCTAACTATATAAGAAAAGTTTTGAACCCGAAGTGCATCCTATCATAGCCTTAATTTTCGATGTGCTTGAGAGAACGAAAGCACAAGTTACCAATTGATATTAAAATCATGAATATGGTGTAGAATTGTAATGGAAGTTCTTTATAAAGCAAATTGTAAGAAAACCATAGTATATTGAGAGGGTACAAATAGATGTTTGCAAACAAGCTAAAACACTTGAATATGAATACCACAGTTATAATTATCCGCAGAAAATTGATAAGCAAATGTCCAAGAACTCAAAAACAGAGAGAATAAAACAATTAGATAGTAAAAAGGCAGCAGAATTTTAATACAATATATTATCGAACCTGTATTAAAACTTTGAGGCAAGATAACCCAAATATTTTCCAGCTACTGACATGAAGTGTTTAGTACCATGAAGTCAGCAGAAAAATAGTATCAAGAAGTAAAGACAAAAAACAATATTAGCTTGTGTCAAGTGTAGTATAGTGTATCAGCCATAATCAAGCCACCAAAAATATAGCAAGAAATGATAAAAGGTAATATCAGTTGAATCAACCAAGCCACAAAAAGTCAAAGATTATGGTATCGGCCACTTCCAAGCAAAAGTAACAAATCTAGGAGTACAATATCAGCCACAACCAACCTTTGTGTTTCACAAATCAAAGGAGACCCAACAAACTTCCAACAAGCCACCAGAAGCAACAACCAAGTAGACACTTGTATCAACAAGCAAGTATCAGTAAACTCTAACCCACCAAAAGAAAAAACCAAGTAAAAAATCACTAGTAGTCCCAACCAAAGTAGAGAGTGGAGAAAAACTTAGATATCATACACTAAAAATAGAGAAAGTAAAATAATGTCAAAATTTTCAACAATACATCAAATGGTACAATATGGGTGGTATTTTGAACATAAAGTAAAATAATGTCAAAACAATTTATCATAATAATATTCTACTCTTTCTATGGTTACGAAACAGTACCTAACTTAAGGATGCTCCATAATCTTCTCTTTGGTGACTGACTGTCCAAACTCATCCCTCAAGTGAAGGAGATTGAATATGCAACAAGTAACCAATAGTTAGAGAACCCTAACCCTCTTCTTTCAGTACTGTCTGCATGTCCCCAGTTCACTACATAAGAACCTGCACACAAGTGACAAGTATAGGAAATGTAAGATATTTGTATAGGCTGAGTACAAATACAAGATTTACTATGGTTATAATTTATGGCCATATCTACCATCGCAATCGAAATAATGACATTAAAAAAAACAATATATTGAAGGATATACACAATCCACATCTAAACAATGACATTGTAAAAAAGAATACATTGAAGGATACAAAGTAACAATTAATACATAACAACAAGCAAAAGCATAGCAATTTAGAAACTATATACTTCACAAGATCTCTTAACTCACCCTCATAATTTATACCAAAGGGAGAGAGAGTTGTAGAGGACACCACCACCAACTGAGAAAAGCATCACAAAATTTCATAATCCATGGATAAAAACTTCTCTTTTCCATGTTGTGTTGCTTTAGTAGGTTTTTTTTCTCCTTTAGTATAGGTGAATTGGTTGCTTCCACTGAACAATTTTATGAGGTTAATTTGTAGTGAATAAAGTTTCCACTTGATTGAAACTGCTGACCAAACTAAGATTGTGAGGCATAGCCCAGCCCCTCCTTAATATAATAGTTTATATACATATGGAAAGCGAAACTAAATTGAAGTTAAGCTTGGGGTGGGGGATCATGGCCCCTCCTAGACCCCTTTCCACCGCTCCTGGTAGCACTAGAATCCTAGATGACATTCCAATACAAGAAAAGAAGAAAGAAATAAGTACATGCTGGCTGTGGTATCTATCATGCTTCAAATAATATATTAGCATCTGTCAAAGAATTATATTATGTTAGAAAAAAAATATAGGAAAGCATTTAATAAAAACCTTCAAATATCCAACTTTAGTGATATGATACCATTCCATATATTAAGCTATAGTAGTTTCTAGTTTAGGACTATGTATATTCTTATAAAATTACTTTAACAGCTTGCTAATAGTACTTGACAATGGCTTAGTTAGATGGGATATGTATAAAAGTTTGCTTATATCATAAGGTATTAAACTAGAAAATAAATCGAACCATACTGGGAAGAAAATGTAACTCCCTAAATCAATTTTATGAATTTTGAGAATTTTTCTTAAGAATTGCTATTTGGAAATTTCAAATATTTCTTCTCTTATTTTCTTTAATCAATTTTACTAATTTTTCATGTTATAAATTCTTTTAAATATAAGTAATTCGATAGTATTAAATTAAAACTTGATTTTGTGTTAATCTCATCATTACCATTTTATGGATTAGCTCTGTTTTGCTTAGTTACTATTCATAGTAGTAACTATTAATTTCAAATTCTCTATCAAGGCTTAAATCATAATATTGTTACTAATTAATTTTGTAACTATTCTGTTGGCTAATAAATTCTTTTGGGATTAACCATCAGTTAGTGAACTGACAAAAATAGTTATTAAAGCTACTATAGTTAGTTATAGATTGGTTTTGAAACTGGTTTTGAGTGAATTAATTCCTAAACTAATTTCTTGATTAATTAGCAGATTAACTAAAACTGTTTTTAAATCTGTTGGATATTTTGAATTTGAAAATATGTTTGAATATTCGGATTTGAAAAATATGTTGAAACAGTTTTATAGTTTGAAATATGTTTAAAACTATTTTATTATTAGAGGGAATATTTGATTTTGGAATCTGTTGGAACCTTTTTATTTGAAAAAGGTGTTTGAAAAATTGTTTTGAATTTGAAATTATGTTACAGATTATTCTAATTTATCCCCCAGATCTACCCTAATTTACATCACTGCTATTTTAGATTAGACCCCAGATCTACATTATTTATATTTCTGCCACTATACAATTACCTTCAGATCTACTCCAAATTACATTTATGCCACTATATTAATTTATTATAAATACAGTGTAATATTTTATTATTATGGCACACAATTCTATGTACTGACACACTCTCTCTCTCTGACACATCACATTTCTCTCTCTCTCTCTCTCTCTCTCTCCTCTCTCTACTCGGCCGAGTACCACTAGAGCTCCGCCGAGACTCGCCGGAGACACAGCCGTTCACCTCCGAGCCAGGAGACGTCCACCATCGCCGTTTCCTCGTGAGCCGAGCGCTGCCTTCTTCGCGTGCCGAGCCACCTCCTGGTGGTAGTGCCCCATCACCGATCAGCTGCCCCACCTCCTCGAGCTGTGCTGTCATTTCGTCTGCTGAGCTCACCTCGACTGCAGCGCCCGTCTTGGAGACTACGCCACCGCCATCAGCACTGAACCACCTTGGGCCGCGTGCACCGCCAGAGCGCTGACAGAGACCGACGCCTCATGAAGGGAGCCGCCTCGGTTGTTGCGTCTTCTTCTCGAGCAGTGTGTGGCTCTTAGAGAACCGAGCGTTCCCTCGGAGTCCACGCTGACCCTTCGGTTCCTAAGGAGACTTCGACGTAGCCCGAGTCGACGGAGCCGATCGGAGTTGAGGCTAGCTGCTGTCCGCCGGCCAGAGCTCCTCATCGATCTCGACGGCCGAACTCGCCGCTGTGCTTGGATCCGCCGCCGAGGAGCCGTTGCAGCGTCGAACTCGCCAAGGATCGCTGTGGATCGACATCCCCACCACGGTCGGTGAGCTTTTCTTCCTCGATCTCCTTTTCCCCTCTCTTTCTTGCTTACTTTTAGGAATCTAGGGTTTTAGGCTGTGGTAATTCTGGAAGAATATTTAGGGTTCGGTTGGGAAGACCTAGGGTTCAGATCTAGGGTTTCCAGAAGGTTGAAGAAGGAGCTGAGCTTAGGGTTTTATAGTTGGGTGTTCCTAGGGTTCAGACGAGGAGTTGGACTGGCTTAGGGTTTTCGAGCTGTGAAGAAGAAGAAAGAGGAGCATGGGCTAGGGTTTTGGCTATGGCTGAAAAATTAGGGTTAGTGTTTTGTAGTTGAACTGGAGAGAAAGAACCTAGGGCTTCAAATCCAGTGAAGAGAGAAAAACCTAGAGTTCGAGAGTTTGGGGAAGGTAATGACCTAGGGTTTCGAGAAGAAGTTGGGCTCGTTGTGAGCTTGGGGCTAAGGAAGATGAAGTGGAATAGGGTTGCCATGGAGAAGCATATTTAGGGTTAGGGTTTGGGAGTAGATGAAGAGCAGAGGAAGAAGACGAAGTCTTCGGCGGGGTTCTGGAAAATTCGTGGGAAGGGTTTGGTCTCTGGTCGGTTGAGTGAATGAACTGAGGAGAGAGAAAGAAATGGGATTTTAAAGCTGGGAGTGGGCCGGGTTAAGATGAAGGCTCGGCTGAATTTATATTATATGTTAGCTAATGATTTGGCAGCAGATGATTTTTCTTAGTAGCTAGGTTTATAGAGTGTAGGCTGGGCCTAAGCAGGCCGGGTTGGGCTTAAGACTGGGCTGTTATATTTGAGTAGAATTTTAAGTTTGGACAGTAGAATGTGTGATGTACAGATGGGTTCATTTATTAGCTTTTGGGTTTTATTTAAATTATTTCCAGTGGGCTGGTTGAGCCATTAGTGTAATTAATAAAATATTTTCAGGACTAGGCCAGGTGCCAGTAGCCTTTGGGTTTGAGTATTGGTAGTGCTATTAGAGTTTAGGTTGTAGTTAATTTGGGTGTGTGATAAGTATTGTCATAATAGTTAATTTTGATCCTCAATATTTTATTTAATTTTGTAGACATACTCCAAATGTTCATATTATTTGCTAGCTAGTTAATGAGTTTTAACTGTTATAAAAAAATGTTTTCCTTTATTACCAATTGATAAATTAATAATTTCTTATAAAAGTATTTTGTGACTAAAACTATTTTTAAAGGTTATTAAACTATTTTCATAGTAATAGTTAGATGTTGGTTAGAAAGATATTAGATAGTTATTGTAGTTAATTCAAAACCCTGATATTTGTACAAAATATAACAGGTGATTTACAACCATGCAGTACTACTCTCGTGCAACCAAACCGAGGCAAGTACACTAACTCGACTTGTACCTTATTTTCTGTCTTACATTCATATGCCGTGTTCTCATATCGGACACGAGATACACACGATTATCTTGTACCATTATTCATTGCTTGTGAGTTATTATTTATTGCGGGGATTAGGGGAAATATTAGCACCCAACATAGGATTGTGGATAGCCTAATCGTACACTTCACGTACGATGAAGCCGTACCATGTAGAATTGATTGACTCATTGACTCATTAATTGATTGCTCCTAAGCCGATCACACATTAGTTTAATATTTCAAATTGTCACACTTGCATATTGATTGTCGTGATTCATTGCCTTGTACATTGATAGTCGTGTTTATTGTCTAGCATATTGATTCTCGTCCATTGCCTGCAGTTTTATATTTCATCTCTGGTACCGTAGTTTCATTTCTTATTCTGGTTTCACCTTGTATTCTGTACTACAGATTACATTGTATATTGTCTAGTCAAGGTTGTACTTTGCTCTTTTTCTGACAGGATACGTTGCAGGTGAGTGGAAGATTACATGGAGCTTGTGATTGTATTGGATATTGTAGCTTTTCTTTTAGTTTATTTTTTTGGAGATTGTATCTTGGATATTCATTATTATATATTTATTCATTTGACCAGATTTGTCTCCGGCTGTTTTTGTACTAAAGACTTGATGGATATTGGTGATTTTCTGGGAACGTTATAAAAGCTGGATATTGGTGATTTTTTGGAGATTGTATCTTCGTGTCCATCGACGAAGGCTGGGCGTGAACGACTCGTATTCGATTATTCGGGAGTGGATCGTGACATGTTTTTAGTGGTGCCCCATGCAGGTCTTTCCTAATGACACTTAGGCTATAAAGTGTTATTGGGGGACCAACGGAAGCTAAGGAAAACTCATCACAGCATAGGAACCGCGGGAAAATGGTTTATGGCTTATGATTTATGGTTATTGATGTTTTAAATTTGCAATTTTGATTTTACTTATGATTTTGAGGATATTATGATTTTTCTAGGATATAGCAATTAATAGTTTATTTTTCTGTTACAGGACCGTCGCCACGACGAACGCTGGGACCAGCGAGCAGCCTGCACCCAGTACACAGGAGCAGCTTCCACCGCCTCAGCCTCAGCCGCTTCCTCCGACGATGACGTTTGACGGCACGCAAGTGATGGCCATGTTCCAGCAATTCATGGAGGCCCAGAATCAACAGGATGCGCAGTTCAAGGAGGCTCAGAGTCAGCATGCCGTACAGTTCAGGGCGACCGTCGTCGACGCACTCAGGACCAGAGAGCCAGCTCCACCAGCTCCGCCAGCACAGCAGGCACCAGCAGTGCCGAGGCCAGGGACTGCCAAGGACTATCAGTTCCTCTGTTCGATGGATTTTTGGGGCAATGAGGGGATCGTCTACGCAGACGAATGGCTGGAGAATGCTGAACGGTCATTGAAAATGGCGAGGATCACGGATGATTTGCAGGTCGAAGTTGCGAGCATATGACTTTTCGATATTGCTAGAGCTTGGTACCGGGAGGAGCCCCAGTTAGCAGAGCCCGGAGTTTCCTGGAAGGATTTCCAACTGCCGTTCCAGGAGAAGTTCTTCCCGGATGTGGAGCGGGACGAGCTTCGGATGTAATTTGAAGCATTGTAGCAGGGGAGTATGACATTGGCCCAGTATACATCGGAGTTCACCCGACTCAGCAGGTTCACAGAGAACCTAGTCAGCACGCCGAAGGAGAGGGCTTAGAAGTTCAAGAAGGGCTTCACCAGGGAGCTGTAACATGCAGTAGCTATCAGTCAGGCCACTACTTATGCGAGCATCCTTAAGGTTGCTCAGGGAGTGGAGAAGGAGATGGATCCGAAGCTTAAGCGGGACAGAGACATTGGCGCCAGCAGTTCCCAGGGTCCACTGAAGCGGACCGACACTCAGCAGAGGCCACCTCAGCATCAGCATCATGTTCGAGCACCGACATCACCGAGGCAGCAGAGACAGATCCAGACCCCGATGTACTTTTCTTGTGCATACTGCAAGAGACCGGGACACCGTGGCGAGGAATGCCGCAAGAAGTTAGGGCAGTGCTTGGTTTGTGGATCTACCACTCATCAAGTGGGAGATTGCCCTGCAGCTTTCACTCGTCAGGAGCCAGCACCAGAGCAGCAGCAGGAGGACCCAGTTTTTGAGGATCAGTAGTAGCTGCAGGAGCACAGTCGGATGGACCGTTAACTTTCTTATTTGCTTGTTGTAGCTGTATTTCTTTTATATTGCCTATTTCTTAGGCTTGTCTCTAATGTTTTCTTGCATTTACAGTCTTTCTTATTGTATAGTGACTACTTGTTAGTCCTTGTTATTTTACTACATAAGTAAATCATTTAGTTTTCGTGTTGCCTTTAATAAATTTTGATTGATTTTATACACTACAAAATCCTTAAAATTTCGAGGACAAAATTTTTGTAAGGGGGGTAGATTTGTAACTCCCTAAATCAATTTTGTGAATTTTGAGATTTTTTTCTTAAGAATTGCTATTTGAAAATTTTAAATATTTTTTCTCTTATTTTCTTTAATCAATTTTACTAATTTTTCCTGTTATAAGTTCCTTTAAATATAAGTAATTCGATAGTATTAAATTAAAACTTGATTTTGTGTTAATCTCATCGTTACCATTTTATGGATTAGCTCTGTTTTGCTTAGTTACTATTCATAGTAGTAACTATTAATTTCAAATTCTCTATCAAGGCTTAAATCATAATATTGTTACTAATTAAGTTTAAAACTATTCTTTTGGCTAATAAATTCTTTTGGGATTAACCATCAGTTAGTGAACTGACTAAACCAGTTATTAAAGCTACTATGGTTAGTTATAGATTGGTTTTGAAACTGGTTTTGAGTGAATTAATTCCTAAACTAATTTCTTGATTAATTAGTAGATTAACTAAAATTGTTTTTAAATCTGTTGGATATTTTGAATTTGAAAATGTGTTTGAATATTCGGATTTGAAAAATATGTTGAAACAGTTTTATAGTTTGAAATCTGTTTAAAACTATTTTATTATTGGAGGGAATATTTGATTTTGGAATCTGTTGGAACCTTTTTATTTGAAAAAGTTGTTTGAAAAATTGTTTTGAATTTGAAATTCTGTTACAGATTATTCTAATTTAGCCCCCAGATCTACCCTAATTTACATCCTGCCATTTTAGACTAGACCCCAGATCTACATTATTTATATTTCTGCCACTATACAATTACCCTCAGATCTACTCCTAATTACATTCATGCCACTATATTAATTTATTTTAAATACAATATAATATTTTAATATTATGGCACACAATTCTATGCACTAACACATACTCTCTCTCTAACTCGTCACATTTCTCTCTCTCTACTCGGTCGAGCACCACTAGAGCTCCGCCGAGACTCGCCGGAGACACAGTCGTTCACCGCCGAGCCAGAAGACGTCCACCGCCGCCGTTTTCTCGTGAGCCGAGCGCTGCCTTCCTCGCGTGCCGAGCCACCTCCTCGTGGTTGTGCCCCACCACCGATCAGCTGTGCCACCTCCTCGAGCTGTACTGTCATTTTATCTGCAGAGCTCGCCTCGACTACAGCGCCCGTCTTGGAGACTGTGCCACCGCCATCAGCGCTGAGCCACCTTGGGCCGCGTGTACCGCCAGAGCACCGACAGAGACCGACGCCTCATGAAGCGCGCTGCCTCGGTTGCTGCGTCTCCTTCTCGAGCAGTGTGTGGCTCTTCGAGAACCGAGCGTTCCTTCGAAGTCCACGCTGACCCTTCGGTTCCCGAGGAGACTTCAACGTAGCCCGAGCCGACGGAGCCGATCGGAGTTGAGGCTAGCTGCTGTCGAAGACGTCGGCCGGAGCTCCTCATCAATCTTGACGGCCGAACTCGCCGCTGTGCTTGGATCCGTCGCCGAGGAGTCGTTGCAGCGTCGGGCTAGCCGAGGATCGCCGTGGATCGACATCCCCACCGCGGCCGGTGAGCTTTTCTCCCTCGATCTCCTTTCCCCCTCTCTTTCTTGCTTACTTTTAGGAATCTAGGGTTTTGGGCTGTGGTAATTCTAGAAGAATATTTAGGGTTCGGCTGGGAAGACCTAGGGTTCAGATCTAGGGTTTCCAGAAGGTTGAAGAAGGAGCTGAGCTTAGGGTTTTATAGTTGGGTGTTCCTAGGGTTCAGGCGAGGAGTTGGACTGGCTTAGGGTTTTCGAGCTGTAAAGAAGAAGAGAGAGGAGCATTGGCTAAGGTTTCGGCCATGGCTGAAAAATTAGGGTTAGAGTTTTATAGTTGAAATTGAGAGGAAGAACCTAGGGCTTCAAACCTAGTGAAGAGAGAAAAACCTAGAGTTCGAGAGTTTGGGGAAGGTGATGACCTAGGGTTTCGGGAAGAAGTTAGGCTCGTTGTGAGCTTGAGGATGAGGAAGACGAAGTGGAATGGGGTTGCCATGGAGAAAAATATTTAGGGTTAGGGTTTGGGAGTAGAAGAAGAGCAGAGGAAGAAGACGAAGTCTTCGGCTGGGTTTTGGAAAATTCGTGGGAATGGTTTGGTCTCTGGTCGATTGAGTGAATGAGCTGAGGAGAGAGAAAGAAATGGGATTTTAAAGCTAGGAGTGGGCCGGGTTAAGATGAAGGCTTGGCTATGATTTGGCAGCAGATGATTTTTCTTAGTAGCTAGGTTTGTAGAGTGTAGGCTGGGCCTAAGCAGGCCGGGCTGGGCTTAAGACTGGGCTATTTTATTTGAGTTGAATTTTAAGTTTGGACAGTGGAATGTGGGCTATGCAGATGGGTTCATTTATTAGCTTTTAGGTTTTGTTTAAATTATTTCCAGTGGCCTGGTTGAGCCATTAGTGTAATTAATAAAATATTTTCAGGACTAGGCCAGGAGCGAGTAGCCTTTGGGTTTGAGTATTGGTAGTGTTATTAGAGTTTAGGTTGTAGTTTATTTGGGTGTGTGATAAGTATTGTCATAATAGTTAATTTTGATCCTCAATATTTTTATTTAATTTTGTAGAGATACTCCAAATGTTCATATTTTGCTAGCTAGTTAATGAGTTTTAACTGTTATGAAAAAATGTTTTCCTTTATTACCAATTGATAAATTAATAATTTCTTATAAAAGTATTTTGTGACTAAAACTATTTTTAAAGGTTATTAAACTATTTTCATAGTAATAGTTAGATGTTGGTTAGAAAGATATTAGATAGTTATTGTAGTTAATTCAAAACCCTGATTATTGTACAAAATATAACAGGTGATTTACAACCATACAGTACTACTCTCGTACAACCAAACCGAGGCAAGTACACTAACTCGACTTGTACTTTATTTTCTGTCTTATATTCATGTGCCATGTTCTCATTTCGGACACGAGATACACACGATTGTCTTGTACCATTGTTCATTGCTTGTGAGTCATTGTTTATTGCGGGGATTGGGGGAAATATTAGCTTTTGTGTGACCACACCCAACATAGGATTGTGGATAGCCTAATCATACACTTCACGTACGATGAAGCCGTACCTTGTAGAATTGATTGACTCATTGATTGATTGCTTCTAAGCCGGTCACACATTAGTTTAATATTTCAAATTATCACACTTGCATATTGATTGTCATGATTCATTGCCATGTACATTGATAGTCGTGTTCATTATCTAGTATATTGATTGTCGTCCATTGCCTGCAGTTTTATATTTCAACTCTGGTACCGTAGTTTCATTTCTAGTTCTGGTATTCTGGTTTCACCTTGTATTCTATACTACATATTACATTGTATATTGTCTGGTCAGGGTTGTACTTTGCTCTTTTTCTGACATGATACGTTGCAGGTGAGTGGGAGATTACATGGAGCTTGTGATTGCATTGGATATTGCAGCTTTTCTTCTAGTTTATTTTTCTGGAGATTGTATCTTGGATATCATTATTGTATATTTATTTCATTTGACCGGATTTGTCTCCGACTGTTTTTGTACTAAAGACTTGATGGATATTGGTGATTTTCTGGGAAAGTTATAAAAGCTGTGTTGTTTATATTACATTGTGACTTAGAGTTTTCCTTAGTATTGTACAGCTTACTTCGTCGTTTCCATCGACGAAGGCTGGGCGTGTCCGACTCGTATCCGATTATTCGGGAGCAGGTCGTGACAGAAAATGTAGTGAGCAACGTACTTCTAACAACATCCAAGAAACCTTGAATCCTTGACATGTGAGAAAAAAAATTTGGAGCTCACCCAATACTAATCTGAGCAATTCCACACTGGCCATCCCAGATCTACTAACTATAATTGAACAATATATTCATCTTCAACATGTTGAATGTTCATGTCCTATGAGAAATAGGCTAGGTTCATTTTTAGACATACAATTTTTCTTTTATAACAACAAACATTTTATCTAGGCCAGAAAACTTAGACTAACCAAGATCGTTAACGTACCTTAAAATTGAAATCTCTAGAACGAAATAGTAGGGTAAGTAGTGTCAACTTTTTACATTCCTAATCATATTGCAAGAGACCAATTGTCTGAAGTTACAAAACTGGAAATTTAAATTTAAAAAATTGATTTTTTAAAATAAACGGGCTGCGGCGGGGCCCTATTTATTCTGGAAATACAACCTGTACTGCCCCATTTATTTTACACACCTCGTCCGGGCCCGACCCGTTTAAATATAAAATTTTAGGAACCGACTTGTTAATTTGGACAATATACGGTTCGGGCTGGGTCAGAACAGCGGGTCATGGACCCGTATGCCCAGCCCTAAATGGACCACCAGAAATCAATGATGATCCTTTTTGTTATCAAATTAAGCAAATGTAAAGAAAATCAAGCTATATTGTAGTTCGGTAAGCTAAAATTTACTTTGCACAAGTTACAAACACCTAGAATACAACCATCAAGAAAGTATTTTTGGTACTAATATAATATTTTGTTTCACATCAAGATCATAAAATGATATTCAAGTGTGACTATTGGACAACTAATGCTCCTCAAAAAAGTAATGGATTACCAAGCACACTAAAAAAATGATTGTAGCCGACACTTATCTTATAGAACAATTTCTTTGGCAAAAACAATATCATAGAACATATAATGGTTAAAATTAATGGCATGAAGGGGAGGAGCTATACCTTCCGACATCAGCATCTGCAGCATTCAAAAAGGCGATTAGGGCATCGAGCACATTCTCCTATACCGGAGCATCGAATCCTCTATTGTATTTCAAAAAAAGGATCTACCAAACAAAAATGATCAGAACAATACTGAAACCATCAATTATGCAAAGATTTCGATCATCAACATCAGTACTTACACATAAAAAATCCTAAATTTTGCAAACAAAGAATTTAAGCAAAACTAGGTCAATTTTGACATAGAAAATGCAAAGTAAACACAGAAATTGACTATCTAGTATCTACTGTGGCACGACGGAGGACTTCCCAAAGAAAGAACTGTTGCATGTCATTGCTCGGCGGGGTCATTGGGGACGCCCTAAAATTTAACCAACTTCCCTAAAATTTAACCAACTTCAAAGCCCTAAAATGACAAATTTAGACCTTCCCTAAAATTTAACCAACTTCAAAGCCCTAAAATGACAAATTTTCAAAATTTTCAGAAATTATGAAACGGAACCAACTTCAAAGCCCTAAAATGAAATTTTTTACAAATTTTCAGAAATCAAAGGAGGAAAACCTTTTTTTACCTATATCTTCGACATAACCCCAAATAGAAAGAACTGTTGACCCAAACTGGATCACAGTCAACCTAATTTAGAGAATTAACAAAATGATAACGGATTTGATCCAATACGACACATCATGTTTAAGACAGAACATCATCTACGATCCAATACAACATATCAAGCTCAAAAACAGACGTCGTCAGCAAAGCTGTTACAGTACAAATATATTTGTTCTCAGTCTATAATCTTTCAATTTATTGAGTCTAGGTAAATATATGTTGAGTGGCACTGAGTCATCTCAACCCCTAGACTTACTACTCCAAGCTCCACCATACAGAACTAGACAATCCCTGAACCAAACTAAAGCTCCATAACCCTTTAGAACTTCTGGTCTCTAGGAGACAGAGTTCG
Source organism: Iris pallida (assembly GCA_029216955.1). Classification (NCBI taxonomy): domain Eukaryota; kingdom Viridiplantae; phylum Streptophyta; class Magnoliopsida; order Asparagales; family Iridaceae; genus Iris; species Iris pallida. Next base: position 1,613,000 of record JANAVB010011200.1, on the reverse strand, counting down.
TGCCGAACTCTGCCTATAGCAGAACTCAGGCCGAACTTTGCCCGCTAAAAATTAGCAACCTAATTTTTAGGAACACCCTGCTACGAGCTGTCCAACGTTTAAATTTTTGAATATTTGGGACAGAATTCTGGCCAAATTCTGCCTCCCTGACTTGTATATATACGGCTTGGTTTCTCTCATTTCAAATCATCTCCCACTCTCAATCATCTAAGCCTTATTCATTATAAGCCTTACTCTTCCAATCTACTAGCCACAAAACTTCTTAAGCCCCAAGTTGCTAAGTGCGATTCAGCTAGAAGTTTCTATGCAAGAGTTGAAAAGAAGTTACTTGGACAATTCCAAGTTTTGCCTCTGCAAAGTTGTAAGAAATTGGCGTGCTCTTCTGAGTATAGGCACGTATGTACCCTATTTCACAAATAGTAGATTTTAATCCTGAGCGAGAGTTCTCAGGCCTGGACTAGTCCTCCACGAAGGAAACTAGGTTATATCGTTGTGTTTGCGTATACTCTTCTGATCTCTCTTAATTTTTGCATAACTACTCTGATTATATATTCTTTTGGTAGTTGCTTCTAGACTTGGCATAGAGTTAATCTTTAATTGGTTATTTTTTACACAAACTCTATTCACCCTTCTCTAGAGTTGCCTATACATTACTTTAATTGGTATCAGAGCTCTGTTCTCTTAATAAATGATTAACATCCTAGAGCTGATCCATGGCAACCACATAACCTATCTTTACCAACTATGGTGAAGGACAGTCCACTAATAGGCTACCCCTATTTGATGGAACCAACTACACCTACTGGAAGACACGAATGAGTTTCTATCTGAAATCTCTAGACTTTGACTTATGGACCATAGTCATAGATGGTTATAAGAAGCCTGCTAGAATTGTTGTTGAGGGGAATCTCATATAGAAACCCTACGACAAATATACTGATAAAAAACAGGCTAGCCTAGATGCTAGGGCTATTAATACAATCTTTTGTGCTATAAACATGACTAAATTCAACAGGGTTTCTACGTGTTCCACTTTCCACGAAGTATGGAAGCTTCTAGAAGTGACTCACGAAGGAACCACACAAGTCAAGGAATCAAAAATCAGTCGGCTAACATAGGAGTACGAAGCATTCAAGATGAAGTCCAATAAGACGATCAAACAAATACTCACTAGATTCCTCGACATCGTCAACCCTCTTTCTTCCCTCGGTAAGGACTACTCCAACCATGAAAAGATACGCAAGGTGCAAAGGGGATTAACGAAGAACTAGAACCCCAAAGCTACGACAATCATCGAAGGCAATGATCTTACCACCATGTCTCTGGAAACTCTGAAGGGCAAACTAATGACGCATGAGCTCGACCTCAAGGACTTTGAAGAAACGGCTCCAAAGGAGAAAGAAATTGCCCTAAGAGCTCATCTCCGAAAGGCGGCTCCAGAAGAAACATACGATGATGACTCCGATGGTGATGATCAAGCGCTCATGGTTCACAACTTCAAGAAGTTTCTACGTTTCAACCAAAGGAAGAAGGAACAACACAAAGATGACGATGAAGAGCCTATCTGTTTCGGCTGTAAGAAGACAGGGTATGTCAAGAAAGACTGCCCTACAGCAAAGAAAGGGAGCCGATATGAAGGATCATACAAGAGGCCATCCTCTCCAAAGTATGCCAACACAAATATCTATCACAAGAGCGAAGCTAGTGACTCAGAAGAAGAAGAGGACTCTCCCCAAGATACTACAAACGTCTGCCTAATGGCAACGTCCGCCTAATGGCAACGTCCGAAAAGGTAACAAATGATTCACTTGATGACTTTACTTTTGATGAACTTGGAAATGCCTTTAGTAAGTTACTTGAAGATCACAAGAAGTTACTTAGCAAGTATAAACATGCAAAGGATAAGATCAAGACCCATGAAGTTGAGATTCATGGACTTTCATGCTTGCTTGATAATGTTAGAGACACACCATCCACGGAGAACACTGAGAAGATGTCCAAGCTTAAATTCAGCTTATACGATGCCAAATCTCGTACTAAGAAACAAACAAGTGATATTACAGCACTCAATAAAGAACTCTCAGACAAGAAAAAGAAGTATAATATTACTGCTATAAAAATTGATGCCTTAACTGCCAAGCATGATGATATGTACAATGCTTTTAAAAGATTAGAGATCAGACTGGGGAAAGAAGTTGTTCAGCCTCAAACCCAATCTCATAGTCACAACACGTACACAAGACAAAAGATTGCTCAACACAAGAATACACATCACAAGAAAGACACATATACTCATGCTGCACACAAACATGCCTTTATTACACATACTCACATGCAGCACGACAAACACCCACACATACACATGGCACACACATACATGCTTTTATGAACACACATACAATACGACAAACACATAGACATCACTATTATCCTATACCTAACACTAATATACATGCTATATATCACTATTGTGGTAAACATGGATACACTTCAGTACAATGTAGAATTTGAAGACTAGTCGATCTAAAACTATATGCATGGGTACCGAAGACTAACCTTTCAGGACCCACAAGAATTTGGGTACCAAAGGTCACATCTACTCATGGTGTAGGTGGACCTTCCTTTATCCTCTAGAAGCAAATGGATTTTTGATAGTGGTTGCTCGCGACACATGACCTGAAATGCAAATTTGTTCGTAATACTATCGATGAAAAGGGAAGGATACGTATCATTCAGCAATAATCTGAAAGGTTATATCATAGGTGACGATACTATTGGTAATCCTCCATCTTCTATCATTAAAGATGTCTGTTTAGAAACAGAGTCGCATAACTTGCTCAGCATTAGTCATCTTGCTGACCATGGATATGATATTAACTTTGGAAAAACTAAATGCTCTATATATGATAGATCAACTGTAGACATCATTTTTGAAGGGATAAGGAAAGATAACTTCTATATATTCTATCTCTCCAAAGATACTAACAATGCAGGAAGATGCCTTTATGCTCATAAGGATGAAAGACTACTATGGCACATGCGTCTTGTACATGCAAACATGGATACCATATCAAGAATGTCAACCAAGAAGCTAGTAAGAGGACTACCAGAAATCACATTCAAAAAGGATACGGTATGTGCCGAATCTGAGAAAATAAGGCGACTAAATTCTCGTTTAAATCCATCAACTCTGTAAGTACTACTAGACCCTTGCAACTTCTTCATATGGATTTGTTCGATCCTAGTAGAGTAGCCAGTCTTGGTGGAAAACTCTATGCCTTTGTGATTGTTGATAACTTTTTTTGATTTACTTGTGTTTTCTTTCTTTCGAACAAAAGTGTTACTATTTCCCTTTTTGAATTTTTTCTAAAAGGGTTCAAAACGAAAAAGGCTTCATGATTACTCGAATCCGAAGTAATCATGGCAGTGAATTCGAAAACTCTGATTTCAAAAAGTTTTGTGATTCAAATGGTTTTAATCATAAATTTTTATGTCCTAGAACTCCATAACAAAATGGTGTTGTAGAGTGGAAGAATAGAACTCTTGGCGATATGGCCAGAGTCATGTTGAATCAATTTTTATTTCAAAAGTATTTTTGGGCAGAAGTTGTAAGCACAGCATGCCATATCTTGAATAGGGTTTTAATTTGACCTATTTTGAAGAAAACTCCCTATTAACTTTGGTTTTGTAGAACCCCAACTATTTCTTATTTTAGAGTATTTGGTTGTCGCTACTTTATCCTGAATACCAAAGACAACTTAGGCAAGTTTGATGCCAAAGCTGATGAAGGTATTTTTCTTGGTTATGCTGCCAGAAGTAAAGGATACAGAGTTTTCAAAAAATGCTCCATGATTGTTAAAGAATCTGCTAATGTTACTTTTGATGAGAATAATAGTTCAGCAACTGTTCTTGATAACAATGATGATGTTCATATCAATTCAATAACTCATACCCTTGAGAATACAACATCTGGAACTAGTTCTTTCGATAGCTTACCAAAGAAGTTCCGCTTCACACCAGAACATCCAGAAAACTTGGTAATAGGTGAGGTATCAAAACAAGTACTCATTCATTTGTTAGAGACTCTATAGCTAGCACTGCTTTTATTTCTCAAATAGAACCCAAAAACATTTTAGAAGCTTTTTCTGATGAATTTTGGATATCTGCAATGTAAGAAGAACTCAACCAATTCGAAAGAAATCAAGTTTGAGAACTTGTTCCTAAACCTATTGATCATTCGATCATTGGTACTCGATGGGTCTTTCGTGACAAAGTTAATGATAACGGTTCAATCACACATAATAAAGCACGTCTCGTAGCTCAAGGATACAACCAAGAGGAAGGTATTGACTACGATGAGGCGTATGCTCCTGTTGCACGACTTGAATCAATCTGCATGCTTTGTGCCTTTACAAAATTTCAAAATTTCAAACTCTTTCAAATGGATGTTCAAAGTGCTTTTCTAAATGGTTTTATTAAAGTAGAAGTTTTCGTAAAACAACCACCTAGTTTTGAAAACTATAAGTTTCCGGATCATGTTTTCAAGATTAAGAAAGCTCTTTGCGGCCTCAAACAAGCCCCTCGAGCATGGTATGAACGCCTAAGCACTTTCTTACTTGAAAAGGCTTTTTAAAAGGGAAGATTGACACGACACTCTTTATAAAATTAATTGAAGACACAATTCTATTAGTGCAAATTTATGTAGATGACATCATCTTTGGGTCTACTAATAAGGTATTATGCCAAGAATTTGCCAAATGTATGTAGAATGAGTTCGAGATGAGCATGATGGAGGAGCTTAACTACTTTCTTGGATTGCAAGTCAAACAAAACTCACAAGGAGTCTTCATCAACCAATCAAAGTATACAAAGGACATATTGAAGAAATTTGATCTTGACAACATCAAACCAATCAGTACTCCGATGGCTACTACAACTAAATTAGAACCTAATGAAAGCGGCAAACCAATCGATTAATGTAAGTATCGAGGTATGATTGGTAGTCTACTCTACTTAATTGCTAGTCATCCAGATATCATGTTTAGTATTTCCCTATGTGCTCATTATCAAACCAACCCTAAGGAATCACACATGATCGCAGTTAAGCGTATCTTTCGATACCTTAAAGGCACTGTTACGGTGGGCTTGTGGTATCCCAAAACCACATCCTTTGACTTGATCGGTTATTCGGATGATGATTTTTCGAGATGCAATGTCAACCGCAAAGTACCAGTGGCACGTGTCTTTTATTAGGAAAAGCCTTAGTCTCTTGGTTTAGCAAGAAGCAAAACTCTGTCGCACTATCTAAAACTGAAGCTGAATACATAGTTGCAGGACGTTGTTGTGCTCAGATTTTGTAGATGAAGCAAACCCTAGCAAACTATAATTTATCTTTTAAGCACATTCCTATATTCTGTGATAATACTAGTGCTATTAACCTGACAAAGAACTCAATATGTCACTCACGCACTAAGCATATAGAAATTCAACACCACTTTTCTAGAGGTCATCAATTGCAAGGCACTATTAATCTAGATTATTGATACTAATCATCAGCTAGCAGACTTTTTTACTAAACCACTTGCCAATGAGCATTTCAACTTTCTTCGTCGAGAATTAGGAATATTGGATGAAAATATCATACAATAAATTTTACCTGCGCACTCACTTGTTAAATCAGAATTCATACATGTTGCACCATTGTGGGTACAAACCGAAAGGGTGATTCTGACAAAAAGGTGTAAAAGTATAAGCGACACGGTGCCTAGTGTCTTTGGACTACCGTTAGCTGGGATCCAGCCCCTACAGCTAACCTGAGGTGATTGACATGTATTGATCAATAATTCACAAAGTTTGTCGCATGTTCCATTTACTTTATGGCTTATATAATCCATTATTCATTTAATTTTAGACTATCTTTTTTTTTGGTTACCATCCTCAATCATTTGAAGCTCTGGACACACCAGAACAGAGCTCGGGCCGAACTCTGCCTTCGGCAAAAATCGGACCGAACTTTGTGCGGTGAGTTCTAGAACTTCCAGCCATTCCTCGCCGTTGGATCTGCCTTGATCAAAACAAGTTGTCTATTATAGCAGCTTGCCCTACTTTATAAAACCACGAATTTTTCATCTTTCTCTTCATTGGCATCATCTTCCCCCTCTCTTCAACCTTATTTCTCCAAAACCCCAGCCCCAGAAATCTCTATTTTGGTGTTTTCTCCTCTCCAAGTTCAAGTTTTAAAGCTCTTTGGGGATTCTCTTCCAATCTCCATTAATCTTTTTAAGGTATATCTCTTGTAGCCTCTCTTTTTCAATTTTACTATCCTTTTAATAGCACCTAGACTTTTCAATAGAGGAAAGAGGATTCGAAGTGAGGCTTCATCATCCAATCCTCCTTTTCCTCCTCCTAATGTTAATCCCCCTAACCCATTGTTTAATCTACCTCCTCCTCCCAATACCGACACATACAATGAGCACATCATTATTTCGTTAGCAGCCTCTAATGAGTGGTATTCCGATTTTTGCTCACATAGTGTGGTACCTGGACATCCCATCAATTTCATCGTATTTTCTGAATTTGATCCTAATTTTAAGGATCTTTGTCTTGATGAACTTTTGGCTACATCTTCTAGAATTTATCTCAATGTTATTCAAATGTTCTATTGCAATCTTACGTATGATGATCGTAAGATTTATTCTAGAGTAGCCGATACTAACATTGAGTTTGATGACTTCGACTTGGCGGATTATTTACAAATCCCTGAACCCAATTCTTGGGAACGTCTAGTTGAAGCTCGTGAATTCAAATTTATTGGTGATATCACTCTAGAAAGCTTCAAGGACATGATGTGTGCACCAAATACTCGCCCTTATAAACTTCGTGCCAAGTATCTTAACCACAACCTTTATGAACTTTATCGTATCATTTTCTCATCCATCCTGCCCAAAGGTGGGTCTACAGATGAAGTCACTTACCTTGAGATTACGGCACTATTCTATCTTCACTTCACCATCCCTTTCAATTTTCCACGCACGATGATGGACTGGATGAATCATGCAAGGAAGAAGCCTAGAAATCTTGTCTATGCTATGTACCTTCCTATGATATTCTCTGCCTTCAATATCCTTTTAGACGAGTGTCAGTTTCTAGCAGCTCTGGCTTATCTTCCTAAGGCTCGTAAGACTGTTCCTGCTCCCATTCCTCCTACTCCTGTTGAGGAAGAGTCTTCTGACTCTGATGCCCCTCAGATTGAGCCACCTGCCACCCTCGACTCCATCAGAGATATGTTGTGCTACCGCTTCTGGTTGGAAGACGATCGCTATACTCAGGTGGACTATCGGACCACTCTTCAGATGAGCGCCATCAGCAACACTTTTCATGATATCTAGTACAACATGGCACGACATCCTACTATGTCGTTTCCTACGGGTCGGGACCCTTCTCGCGATCGAAGGCTACCAGATTGATGACCCTTGGGCTATGCGGTATCTGGACCCTGATGCTGCTTTGGTCGATCTTCGTCACTTTGTCAGTGAGCTATCCGACTCTATCGGTTCATCCCATCCTTTAGCTCCATGATGGCTGTGGTTGACTATTTGCTGCTGCTGCTGATGCATCTTAGTTATGATTTTGCTTTGCAGTTTCATTTCATGACTTTAGTTATATTTCTACTACGTTTTCATTTTATTCCATATGTATGACTGCAAGTTTCTTTCTACTGGATTAAAACTATTAGTTTTTTTATTAATGTTTGGTTATGGTTAAAGTTGTGTGCTTGCTCTCTTCACTTTGTCTATCGTTTCTCTCTTTACGGTGGAGCTATGTTTTATTTTGCTAAGTTACAAAGGGAGAGAATAATAGATATTTGATGTATATGATGTGATATGAATTGTGTTGTTCTTGGATAAGAACTTTGTACCAGGATGGAAACAAAAATATCTATTTACGGGGGAGCCACTTCATACGTACAAATTATTCTATCTCCTTCAACATGTGTCCAGGTATGAATGGAGAACATACAAATATCATTTTGTAATTATCAAAATGGGGATGATTGTTGATCCAAATTGGATCACAGTCAACCTAATTTAGAGAATTAACAAAATGATAACTGATATGATCCAATACGACACATCAAGTTCAAGACAGAACATCATTTACGATCCAATACCACATATCAAGCTCAAAGACAGACGTCGTCAACAAAGTTGTTACAGTGTAAATGTATTGGTTCTCAGTCTGTAATCTTTCAACTTATTGAGTCTAGGTAAATGTACGTTGAGTCTCACTGAGTCATCTCAACCCCTAGACTTATACTACTCCAAGCTCCACCATATAAAACAAAACAATCCCTGAACCAAACCAAAGCTCCATAGCCCTGTAGAACTTCTGGTTTATAGGAGACAGAGTTCGGGCCGAACTCTGCCCCCTGAAAATTAGCAACCTAATTTTTAGGAACACCCTACTACAAGCTATCCAACGTTCAATTTTTTGAATATTTTGGACCGAATTCTGGCTGAATTCTGCCTCCCCTGACTAGTATATATACGTCTTGATTTCTCTCATTACAAATCATCTCTCACTATTAATATTCTAAGCCTTATTCATTCTAAGCCTTACTCTTCCAATCTACTAGCCACAAAAATTCCTAAGCCCCAAGGTGCTCAATACGATTCAGCTAGAAGTTTCTGTGCAAGAGTTGAAAAAAAGTCACTTAGACAATTCCAAGTTTTGCCTCTACGAAGTTGTAAAAAGTTGGCGTGCTTTTCTGAGTAAAGGCAAATGTGTACCCTATTTCACAAATAGTAAATTTCAATCCTGAGCGAGAGTTCTCAGGCCTGGACTAGTCCTCCACGAGGCAAACCAGGTTATATCGTTGTGTTTGCGTATGCTCTTCTGATCTCTCTTAATTTCCGTATTACTACTATGATTATATATTCTTTTGGTAGTTGCTTTCGAACTTGGCATAGAAAATCTTTAATTGGTTATTTTTGACACAAACTCTATTCATCCCCCTCTAGAGTTGCCTACACGTTACTTCAAGAATCCCTAACAAAATTGTCAATTTTCAACGACCAACAAAATGCACAAAATCCCAGATCCTTGAAATTAATCGAAACCCTAAAGATTGGAGAGGGGCTTAATATTATAGTATCTAGGTACCTCATGTCCTCGAGGTCGATGTCGTCATTGTCAAAATCCTCCCCCTCGTCCAAAATGGCATCCACGATCACGATGTCGAAGAAGCGGAGCACACCATCGTGCCTCTTCTTCTTCCCATTGCACCTCTTTTTCTTTTCGTGGTCGCTTCTTCTTGGTGAAGGAGAGGACGACAAGAGATGGCACGATGGAGTGCTTTGCTTCTTCGACGACCGAGATCGCGACGGCGGGGCTCGAAGAAGAAGAGGAGAAATAGAGAGATCAAGAGGGAAAAGGACTAGAAGAAGAAGAGGTGGAGAAATGGAGAGAGGAAGAGAGGAAAGGACTCGAAGAGGAGGAGAAATAGAAAGAAGAAGAAAGGAAATGAGAGAACAGTTATTTCTGAGAGAGGATTTTTTCAAGATCGGAAGAAATTTTGCTGCTTTTCTCCATAAAAATAACCACAACTGTCAACAAATATAAATTTTTTTAAAAAATTACTATGATGGTTATCACCAATCCGTCAATAAAAAAATTTGTGTTTATTGACAGATCCTCTAAAACTGTCAACTATTATGGTAAAAATTTGTTAAATTAACATAAAATGTGTGCTTTCTTTACGTATACCTAAAACCATCAAGAATGTCTCTTTTTTTGACGGTTTTTCACGACCGTCAAGAAATAAACCGTCAAGAAAAGTTATTTTTCTTGTAGTGTGAATAATATTCATAACATGATAGAAACTATATAACGTAAAGTAGAATATGAGACATGAAAGCAAATACTGTAAATATGAACTGACAAGTATGTAACAGGAAAGATAATCATAGAAGGAAATCAAAGTACGTGACAAGAATAGTATGAAATGTATAAGTCATAACTATACTAAGTGTGTTTGAAATACCACGTTCTATATGTGATCGGGATGAAAGATCTACTTGGTCCGGCTAAATCATACGTGTCGTATATAATTAGCTATCAACGGGAACATGGAATATGGGATTTGATCACATATATACTAAGGTATCGCATCCAACTAGTAATTATGGATTCATCTCAACAGTTAACATGTATAGGATAAACTCAGGAAAGGGAAACAAGACAATCATATAATAGAATCCATAACACTAATCTTGTGAGATAGTCGTGTCAATAATCAGGAAATGCACATCTATCATTAGTAGAGTAACATTCAGAAAATAAAAACGATCATTATAAGTACTTGCCCCGGGTGCCTGAAGTCGACGTGCGCAACACAAACATGCCGACATGAAAAATATCATAGTCTAAAGTCCCGAATATAATAATAATCCCCAAGATCGTATCATCCTTAGCTATTGTCGTTAAAGATCATAAAATCTAATAATAGTCCTGGATCGTCCAAAGTAAGTAATCCATAGATCGTCGATAGATTTGCAGAGATTGAGTACAGCCACAAATTAAAATGCACAATTAGAACATGATTTGAAGATAATGCAATATTAGGTAAATAAACTATTTGGGGAAAATATTAGAAACTACATTTTATTGATCGCAATATTTGAAATAATATTTGGAAATATATATTAGGTTAAATCATAAATTTTGGTAAACATAATTTATAGCAAAAATGTATTTTAATTAAACAAAACATTATACTAATTTCAAAGGTAAAATATATTATATAAACATTTTAAGTTCTATAATTAAAATCAAAGCTAAATAGGGTTAAAGTCTATTTGTAAATTTTATAGAAATATTAATCAAAATATGATAAAATAATAGTATAAAATATATGTATTTGTATTAATACATTATACTTAATATTATTTGGACCTGGTCCAAAATTAATTACTATACACAAATAAACAATTATTTCTGGGCTGGCCCACTGGCCCAGTCCAGCTGCACCTAAACAAATTATTATATTAAGACAACAGCCCTAAAGCCCACTGACCAGGCTTAAAACCCAAGCCCACATGCTTAGGGTCTTAACCCTAAGCTCTCCTCTCAAGAGAAACAAAACCGCAGCTCTTTCAAAAGAGAAAGAGGAATAAAGGAGAAGAAGAGTGAGGAAAATAGAGAGAGAAATAATGATAGTGAGAGGAAGAGAGAGATGATCGGGGAAAGCAGCTCACCGTGAGAGCTTCACCCCGGTGGCGGAGGATGGTAAAGGCGGCCTACCGCATGGAAGAGAATGCCCCGCCTGGTTAAAATGGCATGGTGAGACGGGAATCTGATGAGATCTGCCAGATCTGGGCTGCGATTGGGTCTAGCGCACCACGGCGTTGCGGAATCGACAATAGACAGTGGAGATGGTGGCTCGGCGAGGGAAGAAGTCGATCCTGGGCGGCATCGGAGGTAACGTTGGAGGAAACTAACCAGATCCCGATACTAGGCGCGAAGACGCTGTGTCGACGACTGGATCTAAGTTCTCGAGGTCGTATTGTAATGCCCCAGTCCCAAAATATGTAGGACTAGGAACGTAGATATGCCAACTGTATACATACGAAGTACACTCCAATATATGGAAACCTCGTATGAATACATAAGCTAAAATGCAGTAGAACCATAACTACTCTCATCCACACAAAAATAAATAAATAAAAGATATCATATAATGATAATGAATTCTCTTGATACAATATGTTGGGCAGAGACAAATCCACTACCAACAAAATAAAAGAAATACATGATATACAAAAGAATGATTTTTGGCGAGCGAAGCGAAGACGATCAAAGGGCAATCATACTCGAAGAAATAGTGACGATCATGGCCACGGCTAGAACACCTGCTAAAGACAAGAGCACACACCTGGGGAGATAACCAGGTCCTCAGAGGGACATAACAAGACACACAATAAACTGAATAAATATTGCTCAAATAAATAAGTCAATTGAATTATAACATGGTCCAATACACACCTATTGAACTAGCTTACCATCTCCCCAACCAAACAAGGACAGGAGATGGTAAAATAATTCACGGTGACGTATCTTTCCATGCTATGAATCCAATATGGTATTCGGACCCCAACAAGGTTCAATACCTTCTCATCGAAGTAGTAAGTCACACCTACAACCAAACAAGGACAAAATGTGACGAACTAACTTGCGACAAGTTATTATTCCAAGTTACGGTCAGATACAAGTACCCAAACCAAAAGTACTCGTACCTAACGGATAAAGGTGCCTAACCGTTCTAAGTGAAATGTAGTTAAGAACAATCCTTCCTACGCATGGGCCCTGGCTAAATAGGATCGGCATAGTCCCCCCTTAGGGCACTAGAGGCCCAATCAATAAGAGCATAACGTTTCACAGAACGTCAGTGGCCGTCAGTAATCATGGGTCATCAACCCCGTATCTCCAGCGGAGCTTCCGGGTCACAAGAGAAAGTGCATCGAAGCCCATACGCTAAGGAATTGTCCTTCCCGCCCAATGCCTACCATGTTGTATCCACAACAGTAAACCTCTATAACCGCTAAGTCAAACTAGCATGCAATTCTATTAGCGGTTATTCCTATCGCACGACTTATACGCACCGGTGGCCAGCCGGTCACGCATGTCCGTGTTCTACATGCAACACACAACTTCGTGTTACAACGTGTCAAGGCCAATGAATGCAACACACAAGGTGGTCCCTTAAATCTAGGTTTATTGTGTAAGAAAAATAATACATAGCAGGAAATATAAATGAACAGCAAGTTCTAACAGGTTATGCCATGTGTCACAGTTTATTTTGCATAAAGAAAATAATAAATAATGCATGAAATATGAGCTAAAATAAATAAACAGCAAATGGTAAGGTGTCTTGCATGGTAGTATGCCTGGTGTGTTGTAATTATGAATGTCGTACGAACTGCGACGTCGGTGTAACAACTATGCAAGGTGACCTCGGGTGGTGGCACGGACAGTTTTATTGGGTCCAGAAGGGTCAAATTAGTTAGGGTCGACATAAGGTAGTCTAAAATTGGAAAGGGAATGAAAAATGGAACTAGGTCATGGATAAGATGATAATCAAGGAATTTGGATCAATAATATATATATGAATTTTGAAAACTATTTATGATACTTGAAGCTATATTCTTTTTAGCTTATAAATAGTTTTTAGATAAATGTTTGAAAACAATAAAATCATTTTTTTTGGGGTAAAACTCTAAGTTTGTAAAAATAACTTTATTAATGGGAAATATATCTTATTAATTAGAATAAATATTTGTATATAAATTTATAAAATCAAAATAAATTAATTTGAGGCTAAAATCTTTACTTCTTTTTTTTAAAACTATATTTACTTGGGAAATACTACAATAATATTTTCAAGAACAGAAAAACATATTTAGGATGCCATAATAGTATATTTTAGAGCTTCTAAACTTAATTTGGAAAATTAGATATAGGCCATGCCTAATACAATAATTTTTGTCACAGTATAAATTTAGGAATTATTTAACATGTCTATTAATAAATAATAACTTTTGAAAACGAAAATAGTAATATAATTTATTTGTACTAAATACCTACATAAAAATTTATACCTATATGATGCTGCTGGCAACAAAAAAATAAAAAATAAAAATAAAAAAATAACAAAACCCACACCCGAGAAGAACATGCGTTCTCTTCCCTGACCCAAAAAAACTTTGAAGAGAGAGAAAATGTGAGATGGAGAAAAGAGGGGGAGAAGCGCGAGAGAGAGGCGGAGAGAAAGAGAGCGGCGGAGCTGTCGGAGGGGGGTCGGCCCGGTGGAAGAGGAAGAGGAAGGAGGAGAGTTGAGGGAGGAGTTGACCGGGCGCGTGCGGTAGGACGGCGCCGGAAGAGGTCGGGCGGAGTGCGGCCATGGCGCGGCACGCTGGTCGTGGGCGGAGAGGCGGTGGGAAGACGAGCTCAAGCTGGGAGTGGATCAGGGAGGAGCGAGAGGCGGTCGGAGGCTTCGGTGGGCGCGGGCGGAGATCGAGGCGACGAGGGAGGTCGCAGGCGGACGGGCGCGGCAAAGCACGGCGGAGGTTACTCCTGGCGGTGGTGGTGTGTCTTAATTTTGGGGTTTTTGTTTTTGGGTGATTTTTGGTCGAGATGTTGATGCTGACGGGTGTGGTGGTTCTCCGGTGGCCGGAGGGGAAAACGGTGGTGGTGGCGTGTGTTATGTTGATTTGGTGGTGATGGTGCTGGGTGCGGCAGTCGATTACGGTGGCGGTCTTTGTGGTTGACTACGGTGGTGGTGTTCCTGGGGTCGGGGTGTTCGGAGGAGACGGCGACGATGGTGTTGGGGCTTTGGACGGAGGTCGGGTATTCGATGGTGCCAGCCTGGACGGTGGTCGTGGTGGTGCTGGGTGATGATTCTGGGGTGTGGCGCGACGCTACTGGCAAGCAGGCCGGCGAGCGAGTCGGGGGTACTAGCAGCAGATCTGGGGCTGTCGCGGTGGTGGTAAGGAGTTGGTATCGACGGATGGGGTGTGATGGGGTTGGTAGTGGTGATGTGTGGCTGCGATTGGGTACGGCGAAGGAGATGGCAGCGAACAAGATGGGATTATGGTTAGGGTTAGAAATTTGATATATCTTGTCGGAGTTGTCGACACGAAAGAACAATGTAATTGTAAAAGAATGGAATAAAAGAGTCACTCGGGGTCGGACCCGAGGCCTCTAACGGCTGACACGAGGATGGATGGAACACCGGCACGAGGCACACATATTTATGGTGGAAAATTATGGAGAATTTGTGAAGAAAAGATAATGTGGAGGCTCCCCTAAATATAGGGTTGAGGAGAATCCTAATTGGATAAGGATTTGGACCCATATTAATTATTTAAATAAATTTTGGGTTTAATCTTTATTTTGATTGTAGATAATATCAAATAATGATTAAATCCTTATTGAAAAATCCAAATAAATTTATTTAGAAATTCTTATCCGATTTATTCAGAATAACTAGTTTAAAAATTAACTTTTTATAATTCAAAAATATATAATATTAATTTCAAAAATTACATTATTTATTTATAAATAAACTATTAAATAATTACGAAATATGCACAAATAATTTTTACATAATTATGCTTTCTAGTATTCAAAAATATTATTTATTATTAATAACTTTTAGGAATGAAGTAAAAATAACAAACTTAGAAATGATAGCAAAATAATTATTATTTTGAAATAGAAAACATTTTTCTAAAAATATGTACGCTTGTACATATTCGCACTCGTCGAGCAATTACGAAAACAAAATTTCGCACGCGACGTACAATGCAACTACGCGACATACAATTATAAAAATTTAAATCAATACCAAATTTAATAAAAAAACATAGTAGAAATTTAGGGATTTTATACGTATAGGCAGCGCTGGCAGCTGGATTGTCGTGCTCGGAGTCTGTAGAGGTGAGTGTGGATCTAGGTGATGCTTGAGTAGTCATGGTGGTGTTGGAAGAAGAGGTATAGGGGAAGGTGATGGCCGGTCTAGTGGTGGCAGAGCTGGGTCCAGTGGTGGTGGTGGTACTCATGGAGGCTAGGTTGGGTGGCTGGTCGGTTGGTCGATGATATTGAAGCAATCATCATTGTGGTTGTGTCGTAGGGATGAACTAGTGGTGACTTGAGTCACGGTCGTCGATGAAGTTGGGGGTGGCATTGGTGTTGGGTGAACGGAGATGGTGGTGCTGGTGGTGAAGTGGAAGTGCTGGGTTGGTGTTGCGGTGGAGACGGTAATGGTGCTGTGGAGAAGTCGCCGAAGTAGATCCGAGGATTGTGGAGTCAGTGATAGTTGTCCGGTGTTGTCTGGTTAGGGTGGTGACAACGAAAATGGTGGCAGTGGGTGTAGGTAGGTGGTCGGGCGTATGGTGTGCAGAGGGGTCGACCGAGATTGAGCAGAGGAGAAGGGGTCGGAGTTGGTCGGTCGTCGTGTAGGTCGGAGTAGGGTAGTTGTCAGTGAGGAGGGAAAAGAGGGAAAGAGATTGGCGAGGCAGAGGAGGAGTTCGTCGGAGTAACACAACGGTCCGGCAGGAAGAGCGCAGTGGCGGTCGGTGTAGCTCGGCCAGACAGACAGACAGTGGAAGGAGAGAGAGAGAGAGAAAGTTGGGAATTAATGTATTAAAATATTAGGGAGTCCCTAATATTTTCATAGGACAGAATGGAGTATTATCTAAGCCTTGGTGACACAAAATATAAATTGTAATAGATCTATGGGCAACTAGTGAAAAGCCAACTCCTAACTAACTAACAATTAATTACTAACTAATTGTTAATTAGTAACTAACTACCAACTATTAACTAATCTAAAATCCAAGACCACTAATAATTAATATAAAAATTAGGAAAATCATATTAGCTTGTAGCCCACAATCCGAGTCCAAAGCTTGGTAGTCTAATAGGCTAGGCTATCCCACAATCCAAGCCCAAGGCTTGGTAGGCTCACAAGGTTTTTATTATTAATAAAAATAAATCCAAAAATAATATTAACTAATTATTAAATAATAATAAATTAAAATTAAAATAATTTCACAAATAAATTTGAAAAAATTAAAAAAATAGTATTAGTTTTCAAAAATAGAATTTGAATTCTAGGTAGTTACAATAGGGATGGCATAGTCATATTTTAATTCCTTGAATGTTAACAATTCAAGTTGTGGCCCAAATCATATTTTTTATTAGTTAATTAATTATATAAGCTTTTGACTTTCTAGGAGACTCAGTTGTAACAAATTAGTTCGAACTTGGCACGAACCAAATCCAAACCTATATAGGCTTGTAGTACTCTCAAATACCTTCATGTTGATATATATATTTTGCATATATATATTTTATTACGTCTCTATTTTAGAAAAGTTTACATATATAGTAACCAACCGAGGTGTCATCCTATTTGGCAATTGACTAACTAAACAATATCAAAACCAACCAAACCCAAAACTAACCAAACCCAAAACCACATGGGACCCCCCCATGCTAGGGTCGGCCACCCATAGTAGCCCCCATATGGAAGCCACCCTCAAATCTAATAAAAAACCCTATAATGCATGTAAACCCATTAAGAGGCATATATATATATATATATATATATATATATATATATATATATATATATATATATATATAAGTCACCCTCCACTGCAACAGATATGGATATGATAGCGTGCGTTGAACGCTGTAGAATGCATATTATAGCATATTCTGCCCGCTGTATATGCCCCCTCTATAATAACCCTATGTACAAGAACGCTATAAAGTTATAGCGTTCACGAACGCTATTCATGGATTATAGCGTTCATCGACGCTATAGACGATGTATAGCATTTTGAAATGCTATATTGCAGTTATAGCAAATAGGAATGCTATAGAACTTTAATAGCTTTCATGAACGCTATTAATATTTTGTAGCGTTCATGAACGCTATAGACCTGTTATAGCACTTACAAACGCTATATAGTTTACATAGCCTTTACGAACGCTATAGTTCATTAATAACATTTGTTAACGCTGTAAATGTTTTATGGCGTTCCTGAATGCTGTTTATTTTTAATTGCGTTCCTGTATGTTATTGTTTGTTAATAGCGTTTCGATATATAGCTGCTTTATATAGCATTTCTTTCCTGCTATTATATGTGCAATAATAGCATGTCAGGATGCTGTTGTAGAATCAAAATTCTGTATTCAAAAATTTGCAGAATACAGCACATCAGAATACTATTGCAGACCACAGTTACACAAAATACATGTATTCAAAAATTTAAATGCAAATCAATCACAGAATGAATTTCGAACATAACTAAATTCATTAGTTTCACTGTCTAATATATGTAGAACAACCAAGTAGTACCAAACATTCAAAATCCTTAATTTCTCCATGTAGAACAACGTAGTAGCACCAAACATGTCCAAAAATAAAACATTAACAGTGTAGTCAGCTACATATATCCCAAAATGTTGACTATCTAACATTTAGATCCCTTCGAGCCTATCCACAACCAAAACTCCTCATAAAGCATCCTCTTCCTTCATCCAACCTACACAAAAATAGGGGGTAAATTATTAGTGTAAAGAAAAAACTAATGAAAGAATGAAAGTTTGTTTAATTGCAGTAAAGTTCAGTAAGTTGTAAAGTTTTGTTCAGTTTAATTGCAGTAAAGTTCATTAGTGAATGTTTAATTGCAGTAAAGAAAATCATTAGTGAATGTTTAATTGTAGTAAAGTTCAGTAAGTTGTAAAGTTCAGAAAAAACTAATGGATCCTTATTTTTTTCAGTTTTGTTCCAAAAATATTTTATACAAATGCGTTATTGTTTATATTTTGCCAATTGACATTTATTGCAGGTTGATCCAAGTAATCAAGTAAAGAATGAAAGTTTGTTTTATGTAGTTGTTGTACCAGAAGTGTGCAGATGCCTAGAAAAATTGATCTTGATGCTATTTTCATGATGAAAAATTGATCTTGTTAAAACAGTGAGTAAAACAGTGAGTAAAACATAGGGGTCCCCCTTGTCCAAGAGGATAACCGTGAGTAAAACATTTGTATAATAGAATGTGAAGAAGTGATCTTGATGCTATTTTCAGTAAACAGTAGATTATAAGTTCAGATTATTGAAGAAGTATGCAGATAAGTAGAAATTAGTATCGAAGAGTGTGTAGGGTTAGTTTTTATTTTACATCTGTGTAATAGAATGTGAAAACAGTGAGTAAAACATAGGGGTGCATGAATTAAAGTATAGTGTGTAGGAATTTAGTATAGCATTTAGTGGTATTTTATTAAAGACGTACCTAGTCTTCAAACGGCATAATGTGGTCTGTTGGCCAAGCCGTGGTACTTCCAATGATTTCCTCTACTGTGTCGTTACGAAAAAAAAGTCTAAACAACAGAGCTTTGGGTTGTACCACTATATCTACCCAAACACGGGATGCACCTTGTCCAAGAGGATAACCGTGAAGCGGCAATTTGGATCATCGGTGATCCATCGTCCAATTGTAACAACTTTGTTCTTATTTCCCGTCCAATCGAGTAACTTGCATTTTTGGTCCTTTGACAGATGATGATGTGACTACAACAAAGATTGAAGCTCAAAAATATTAAATATCATTCGAGTTACAATACTTCTATTTGTTATTAGAGATATATTACCTGTGGAGTTGATAGAGATTTTGAAATGACCTTTACTTCAAAATCATTCTCGTCGCCACTGTTGTTTTCCTCCTCTTTAGTGTTCTCATCATCACTGCTGCCCTTATTGTTCTCCTCCCCCTCTTTAGTGTTCTCGTCGTTCTTCTCATTGGTCATCTTATCTTGATCCTATTGAGGAAAACAGTTACATGTAATTACCAAAAAGAAAAATATAGATTTGTTACACGTGGTCATTTTTGATGACTTACCTGACTTTTCACTAATGTACCAAGTAGTTGATTTTGTTGTTCAATTAACTTTGATATGGAGTTGATTTGCCCTTGCATTGAGTCAACTTTGCTTTGGGAATTTCTCTCCTCTACACTCACCTCAACATCATTATCTTTTTGTTGATCACATTCCTAAACATGGCAAGCGTCATAGGTAATGTATAAAAAAATATCATAGTGAAATAAAACAAGAGTCAATCAAGAATTCCTACACGCTTACCTTATTTTTCATCAAAGTCTCTATCAACTTTGCTTGTTCTTTAACTAATTTTGACATTGAGTCAATTTCGTCCTTCATTGATTCAATTTTGTTTTCCAGTCGAACTACTGTTTGAGATGCTTCTTTTGAGCAACTAATTTAGATTTAGTTGCTCCGGCTCCGGCTCCTCTAATCCTACCCCGTTTTTCAGATTGCCGTACTACTTGTGAAAGTGCATCACCTTCATCTAATTGTTGGGATCCCTCTGAAGGCGGTGCAAGAAGGATTTTCTTGGCTTTTTGCTAAAATTACGATGAAGAAAACTAGAATTAGTCTCCGTTGGACAACGCTTGACTGTCAATACGAGAAAAAAAATATACTATCCATAAGAAGGTAATTGTGTACATACAATGAGCTCGTTGTCCTTTGAGTGCTTAGCTACACCTTCCCCAGTAGTATATACCCGGATCCAAGCATGAAGCCTAACCTTATCGATAGGACATGGTCCCTCCCTTCTCTGCATTGTAGACATTGATTTATGAATATGAATGAAAAAAAATACTTTATACTTACCAATATTTCATCGGCAATGCGAGCAAAGCCTTTTCTACTTCCAAGGTACGACATTGTTTGCTTTCCTCTCATTTGTTTAAACTTTGTAGACCTCTCCTACGTACAACACATGCATATTATTAGATAATATCTTAAATGTTAGACATTGAAGCTTCAAAAATATTTATTCAACATACCTTAAATTGTTTTGATGATCTTTTCTTAACGAATAGTTCCCAATCTACCGGGTCTACGTCATTCGGCTTTCTCTTCAAATATTTCCCCAATTTTGATTTGTTGGCCCTAGCAAGTCTTCCCATTTGTTGGATGACATACATTTTTGCCTCCTCATCGCGCTCCATGAATGTAAATTTTTGCTACAAGTACAAAATAGTCATAAGTAATTCTTAGGAAGATAGTAGATATAAACTACATTTAAAAAAGAATGTAAACTTTCATCTTACTATAACAACTTTCTAATACAAGTCCTTGCTCTCAGAAGGTATATGTCTACAATCATCGAACGTTATTGGTACCATTTCACGTGTCAAATATCCGATAAAAGTTGAAAGATGTTTCGAGTTCCTTCCAATTGGTTGACCATTTTTATTTAACTCCACCTCTAGCCTATTGCCACTTTCAATGGGCCAAGCACTACACCTAGTGGGTCCCCTAGTCCTTGTTGTTCTCTCTATTTTGCCTTCATTTGAAGCTTGTGGTTCTTCTTCGCCATTTGAATCTTCTGGTTCTTGTCCCTCATTTGATGCTTCTTTTTCTTGTTCTTCATTGGAACATTTTTCCTTGTCCTTCCTTTGCTTCTTGTGCTTCTTTTCCTTCTTATGCTTCTTTGTAGATTTACTTGCTTGATTTGCACTCTACAAGAACACAGTTGACATTTATGCATTAGAAATATATGTAAGCATTGCTATAGAAAATATGTGCTTGTTTTGCAACAGCTGGCATTTATGCTTGTTCTCAGAACACAGTGCAGTTCTGAGAACAATATTCCCACAACATTCCCAAAAATCTGTGAAAAATCTGTAAGCATTGCCTGTGATGCTAGAATAAACGAGTCTCTTTCAAAGCGGTGTTGTCCTTGGTGAAGGTTAACCAAGGTAAACCCATCTTCTATTTTGACACCATTTGTTGTGCTAGCCCAATCACAATCAAAAATAGGAATGTGAAAGGTATGATAATCCAAGCAAAATATATTCTTAAGCACTCCACAGTAGGCAACTGTATCGGTGACTTGGTTCCTATCCTTCGAGCTGGATCTACAAATGGTTGTTGTCTCAAGTAAGACACCACTGTTCTGCCTAGAGTTCTCAGCATCCTTTGTATGGTAGCGGTTACCATTGATAACAAATCCTGAATAAGACACAACATGTTTTGAAGGGCCATGTGCAAGCCCTCTTAACATGTCGGATATGATTCCGTAGGATTGTCCCTCAATCTTTTCAAAATCAAAACAAAAGGTAAGGACATACATTGTTTGGAAAATAATGTGCTAAGGGTACTAAAAAAAAGAAATTGGGACCTTCTTTTTTAACCAAGATGACAATTCCTTCGAATGACGATCTTGAAGTAAATTTTCATTTTGAACAAGTCGTCTATCTGAAAGTTTCAATTCCTTCAAGTGCATCCTAATAGGGAAACAATTTTACATGATATTAATTATAGATATTGGCAAGATACGTTGGAGTTAGTATGTTTTCTTATAACTTACTCTAGATAAGGTTCGACTTCATCCATATTGAACAATACATAACGGTGAGCACTTTGTAGCTGTTATTTATCCAATGTCATTATTGTTCCTTTTAAAATTGGACGACCATCAGAAATCGCATCATTTTTAATATCTTCATTTCTATTTGGACGATGATCCATCTCAGCAACTTGTTTCATGTACCCACTAACAAATCTCATGCTCTCGTCAGCAAGATAACATTTTACTATACAACCTTCAGGACGTGCACAATTTCTAACGTATCCTTTAAGGATCTTTATGTATCTACGAGAAAAAAATAATTTTATTTAAAGTAAGCAAACGAATGAATGAAATAAATAAAAAGAAAACAAACGATCACCTTTCAAACAGATACATCCAACGATAATGGACTGGGCCACCTAATTTAGCTTCACGTCTCAGATGGATTGGCAAATGAATCATGATATCGAAAAATGAAGGACGAAAATACCTTTCAACCAAACATAATATGTCAACAAGTAGATTGGTAAATGAATCACGATATAGAAAAATTGAGGAAAATACCTTTCAAACAAGCATAATATCTCAATAATTTCTTCCTCTAATTTCTCTATTTGTTCTCTATCGATGGCTCTTTGGCACAAGACATTAAAAAATACACAAATTCGAAATATTGCAATCCTTGTTCCTTTTGGAAGAAGACCTCTCAATGCCACAGGCAACAACTGTTCATTAACACGTGACAATCATGCGACTTGAGTCCTGTTATTTTGCATTCTTCTACTGATATACAGTTTCCAATGTTTGAAAAGTAACCATCGGGCAACTTCAAGTTATATAATATCTTGCAAAAAATTTCCTTTTCTTTCTTTGAAAGGGTGTGCGGTCCCGGTGGAAGAAAAAATCTCTTATTTCTTAATTCTGGATGCAAAACTTGTCGAATGCCCATTTCTTCCAAATCCTTATGTGATTCTATGCCATCCATCGATTTTTCCTTTGTATTTAGCAATGTACCAACCACGCTATCACACAAGTTCTTTTCTATGTGCATTAGATCCAAATTATGGCACAAAATGAGATGCTATAAAACCCAAAAAGAATAGAAAGGTCAATTGGAAACTATTTACAAAATACATATGAAAATAATATGATATTACGTCCCAATACGGCAGTGAGAAAAATGTTGACTTCTTCTTCCACATCTCTAAAGATTACCTCTTTCTTTTGTCATTGTCTTTTCCTTTCCCAAAATTATTTGTCATATTTCTTAGTCCTTCTAAAATTTTTGATCCAGTCATTAATCTAGGTGGTTCCCTATGTTCTTGCTTACCATCAAACCAACTTTTTTTCAACCTAAATGGATGCTTGCTGGAAGAAAACGTCTGTGTCCCATGTAGACGGTTTTTTCTACTATATTTTAACCATTTTGAACATGTATTCACTCCACATATGGGACATCCAACTTTTTCTTTGGTAGTACATCCAGCTAGGTTACCATAAGCTGGAAAATCATTTATTGTCCACATCAAAATTTCTTTCATGTTGAAAAAAGATTTACTAAATGCATCATAAGCATGCACTCCATTGTTCCATAGCTCTAGCAAATCATCTATTAGTGGCTGTAAATAAACATCTATATCATTTCCAGGTTGCTTCGGTCCAGGAATTAGTAGTGTCAACATTATATTTTCTTTTCGCATGCATAGCCATGGTGGGAGATCGTATGTCGTGAGCATCACTGGCCAACAACTATATGAAGAGATAAGATCGCCGAAAGGATTAAACCCGTCTGCAGCAAGGTCAAGTCTAAGGTTGCGTGGCTCTTCTGTGAAAGAAGGCCACTTTATATCAATTGTCTTCCATGATAAGGAGTCCACAGGATGTCTCATGATGTCATCTTCACTTTTGTGATTATAATGCCACCTTAAGTTTTCAGCCGATTCAGGTGTCTGAAACATTCTTCTGAACCTTAGAATTATCGGAAAGTACCTTAGTACTTTTGCTGGAACTTCTTCTTGAATTTTGCCAGTCTTAAATTTCTTCCACCGTTTCAATCCACATTTTTTATATTTTTCCTCATTTTTTAATTCTTTTCTGTATAGACAACAGTCATTGGGACATGCATCTATCTTCTCACAATCAAGCTCAAATGTCTTAAGCAACGATTCAGCGTCACGTGAGGATTCTGGAATTGTATTTCCATCAAGTAAAATATCATGCAATATTTCCAAAAGATGACTAAAACATTTATTAGAAATTCCATACATAGACTTGTGCTTGTATAAAATAACGGTTGTCGATAACCTAGTATACTTTTTGCAACTTGGGTATAATGGATTATTTGCATCCTTCAATAAGGTTGTTAATCTATCATCCTTTTTTTCTTTGATAGGTTCAGCATTGGGTCCATTTTGAATATATGCATCTTCAATTATATTAATATCCTCTGTCTGTTCCAAATTTGAAATTCCTTCCCCATGCCAAATCCAAGTTGTATAAGACATATCCATCCCACGTCTTAGCAAATGAAGTAAAATCATATCTTCATTACCACGACACAAATTCTTACAATCAATGCAGGGACATAACATAAAGTCTAGATTCTTTGCATTTGACTTGGCAAAATCCACAAACTGACGGACATATTTCTTATACAATGTCGTATTCCTAAAAAAATACAAAATAATTATAACATAAATAAGACATAAAGATGGATTTAATTAAGTGAACACATTAGTATAGTGAAAAGGATTTCAATACTTGTTAAGATGAACCCGATCTTTATTCATCATGTTGACACCCACAACTTGCTTATATCGAGCTTGATAACACCAAAAATAATTTGTACGTGGCCCTAAAGAGTTTTAAATTAAATAATTTAGACTTTGTACATGCATTAGTAAACAACAACAATTGTCACTTCCTGAAACAAACCAAAAATATAAACAAATTATATACGAAAAAGGAATGACTTACAGAGCGATGACAAAATCGCAGCACTTTCTTCTTCTTCAATACTTCACAAATTTAGGGTTCCAGAAACAAACCAATAACATCAAACACAGAAACAAATCGATCCAATAAAACTATAACATCCAAACTATAACATCAAACACAGAAACAAACCAATGACAGAATTTCTATCCAAAGTCGAACCCTAATTTTTGACAAATAGATCCACGAAATCGAGGAGTCACATGTACCCCAAATAATCCATCCAAAGCCCAAATAATCAATCCAAAACCGATCCAATAAAACTATAACATCCCTCACGAAAACCAAAAAAAATCCATCCAAAGCCGAACCCTAATTTTCGACAAATCGAGGAGACACATATACACCGCCACTAATAGATACTTTATTGACGGGGGAAAAAATTGAAAATAGCGTTTGGCTATGGACAGTCGGTCGATTTTTAGGGTTTTTGTGAGGGGAGAGAGAGACAGAGAGAAGAAGATGAGGAAGAGGGATGGTTTCGTGAGGGGAAGAGGGTTACCTGCGGAAGAGCATTGCCGAAAGAGGGTTTGGCGACAGGGAGAAAAAGATGAGGAGGAGAGAAGAGTTTTAGTGAGAGAGAGTTATGAGGAGGAGAGAGGGTTTTCGTTAGAAGAGTTGAAAGGTTTCCAGTTACGCGCCCAGATTATAGGAGTTGAAGGGATTTTCCAGTTAGTCGCCCAGCTTATGAGCTGGAGAATACAATAATATTTTTTCAAACATAAAACATAGCGTTTTGCTATAGACGGTTTCGATTTAATTGCGAAACATCTAACGGACAGGATCGCCCGCTATGGAGAACGCTATAATTTTATGTAGCAAAACTGAATCGCTCCTGTAGCAGTCACAACATACTATAACTTATTTATTAAATATAAAATATATTTTATAAAACTGTGTTGCTTCTTCCATATGATTAGAACAGTAGATAGTTCAATTGTGATGCTTCTGACTAATCGAACTGGATACCTTACTTTGACATATGTAGGGGTACTGAGCCTTCTGTTTATTCGCGGTTTCAACCGAAACAAAATAGTCAACACTAAATAAACCGAAATTCAAAAACTTCAAAACCGAAACCGAACCAAAATTAACCAAAACCAAAACCGAACCGAACCAAATAAACTATTTGGTTATTTGATCGATTTATTCGGTTAAACCGAATAAATAGAAATTATATTTTAGTTATATTAAAGAAATTATAAGTTTGTACACTTTTTGTTATATGTCAAAAATATATCAAAAGTAGGACTTCAATATATATATATATATATATATATATATATATATATATATATATATATTTAAAATATATATATATATATATATATATATATATATATATATATATATATATATATATATTATATATATATATATATATATATATATATATATATATATATATATATATATTTATATATATATATTTATATATATATTTATATATATATATAAATATATATATTATATATATATATCATATATATATATATATATATATATATATATATATATATATATATATATATATATATATATATATATATATATATATATATATATATATATATATATATATATAATTGTTGCTTTCAAATATATACATTTTTAGTCACTATAAATATAAATAGAATTAGGATTTTATAAATTAATAAATCTATTGGGGATTTCGGTTTTAAACCGAAACCGAATAAAAACATTTAGTATTTTCGAAACAGCAAAATCCCACCAAATTATTTTTCAAATGAACCGAATCTCTTATTCGGTTAGGTTCGATTCGAATTTCGGTCCAAAACCGAATAATGCTCACCCTTACACATACGGGCACAACAATGGTCAGAAAAAACTATACCTTTAACAGCACTGCATAATGAACGCTATTGATAATGACACTTCTAATAGTGGGGAGGCATAAACGCTATAGATAAACTGTTATTGTATGAACTTTTAATAGCATTTTCTATGAACGCTATCGATGATGATATTATAATAGCAGGGAGGCTCAAACGTTATAGATAAACTGCTATTATATTACCTTTTAATAGCACTGACTAATGAACGCTATTGATGATGACATTCTATAGCAGGGAGGCTGGAACGCTATAGGTAAACTGCTATTGTATGCCCTATTTGTTGTAGTGCTCAAACCCATTAAGAGGCATTATAGGGTTTTTTTATTGGGTTTGAGGGTGGCTTATATATATATATATATATATATATATATATATATATATATATATATATATATATATATATATATATATATCAAAGTTCAACCAAACCCTAACCCTACCAAACCTCATCCTTCTACTTTGGTCGAACCCCCCCTCCCCCCCCCCTCCCTCTCCTCTTTATCTCCATATTCGGTAGCCCCGTTGCCCAATCAACCATCCAAACCTCACCCCTTCATCAAACACCTCTTCATCCTTCATAAAACCCACCCTTTTCATCCTCCATCCATCCAACTTCTCAAAACAAATCCTAGAAGCACCATCTTCACCATCCAAACTTCAAGAATTCTTGCCAACACCTTCAATCCTTCAAGAAGAGGTTAGCAAGCAAGCAAAGTATGAAAAGTTGGGATCTTGGACAAGGAGGAGCACCTGCAACCCTTCCAACAAAGGATGTCCGTCGAGATTTCATCTTTTTCCATCTCAAACCCCATGCTTGTAATTTTATAGAAAATATAAGTTTAATATCATATAGATTATATTTGATGCCTTTTATTCTATATTTTTATCTCAAGAAGTTGTATGTTGGATTGTTGAGAAACCGGGTTACGGTAGAACAAGTTTTAGCACCATTAATGCAAAACTTTAGAAAATTGTTAGAATTTTTCCAAATTGAATTTAATGTAGGTTTATTAATTTAAAATATAATATTTGAACATATTTTTGTGATTTTATCATCTTAGATATGATCGAAAAAAATAGGGATCAAAATACTAGCTTTTAGGAAAGTTGCTGACATTGAATAGTTAAAACTTTGTGATTAATTTGGCCATTGAATCCAAGTTTATTTTATGTAAAATAATCAAAATTAATTATATCTTAAAATATTGTTTTTTGTATTTAAATCATATTAGACATTTGGTGATGTTTCGGACAAGTTTCGGATAGACTAGCAGACAAAAAAGTCAACTAGTATGAATTTTTCTTAAAATTTTAAATATGGAATTCATAGCTTAATTTTGTATTTTTAATCAATATTTTTACAATTTTGGATGATTTTTATGCATGTCCATGAAGTACGAACTTAATCGTAAATTTTGGAAGTCGATAACCGTAAAACTAGGTCACGATGTCTCATGAAAAATTTTGTGTATGAATTTAATGGTTTCATGAGGTATTTGTACATGGTTAATTATAGTTAGTAATAATAATTTTAGATAATTTAGTCATATTATAATTTTCTTGGTTAAATACTTAAAGCAGTTAATAAATTATTTAGGTGCATTGGATTTTTGAGGCATTGACACAGGCGCGACGTTTTGTCTTCACACTGCAGAATCAGGCAAATGTACCTTGCCAAAGTTTTAATATTTTTGTCATATTTTTTCATTATTGTTGTCTTTCATTTTTTTTCTCTAGATGTTGTGGACATAGGATTAGTTGATACTTAGCGTCCGAATGGTATTCGAGTGCCGATGTATGTAGATATCGGATATAAACACTAGGTATAATAATGCATTCTATTTATGTTCATTGACACGATAGACCACAGGACACTGACACGGTCATGATACAGAGTTTTACGTGACATTTCATGGTTATGGACTCTGTGATAGGATACATGACTTGTTGTTTGTATTGGGGATATACTTGACTTCACATGACTCGACTCGATAGCAATAGGACATGGGGTCGAAAAATATTATCGCTATGTCAAGCTATCTTGACATGCTTGGCCTTGTCTCTATAGCCGGGACTTGGTTGTTACCTTACTCGTTTGCCACTGTCTCCGTAGTCAAGCTTTGGTGTTATCTTGACACATTTGTGCAATGTACCACAACACGGTGGCTTGGGTGTGACTTGATGAGGTGCTTGTGAGCCTCAGTAATTGAAGCATGATATCTGAAAAGTGTTCTCACATGCATTTCACTTAGACGGCTATAGTAGTTACCATTTAATATTTATATTCTCACTTTACTGTTACATTGGCGTGTATATTATGTACGTTGTTACGTCCCTCTATGGACTTGGTGATCTCTTCAGGTAGTTGGTTGTGCAGATATAGTTTGCGGATCAGGGAGGTATTGCTATTACCGATTTAGGTGTTTATTATGAGATACTTACCCATTACTTGTATTCTGCTATCTATCCTAGTTTCGTAGACCTATATTGTTCTTAGGGTCTACTCAAACATATATATTAATGGGCTACAAACCATGACATATTTTATTCTTTATATTATATATGGTTTGATAGATATATGTTAGTTTATTTAATAGATAGATTTAAAAAACCAAGACAGCTTATACGTATTCGAGCTGCGCTGGAGTTTGCTTGATACGTAGCTGGCATGTGTACATATCCTAGTCCTACGTCTTCTGGGACTGGGGCGTTACATGGGAGAGCTCAACTACTATCTCAGACTACAAATCAGACAGAATTCATAAGGGACATTCATCAATCAAGCCAAGTACATGAAGGAATTGCTAAAGAAGTTGGACTTAGACAACGCAAAACCTATCGACACACCAATGGCTATATTAAATACCTTGATCATGATGAAAGTGGTAACCCGGTCGACCAGTGTAAGTATCAAGTTATGATTGGTACTTTACTATACTTAATTGCTAATCGTCCTGATATCATGTTCAGTGTTTGCATATATGCTAGATATCAAGGCAATCCTAAGAAATCACACCTATGCACAGTTAACGTATCTTTTGATACCTTATGGGTACTTCTACTGTCGGCTTATGGTATCCCAAAACCATATCCTTTGACCTCATTGGTTACTCGGATGTTGATTTTGTTGAATGCAAAGTAATCCATAAAAGTACCAGTGGTACGTGTCATTTCCGAGGAAAGGATTTAGTCTCCTGGTTTAGCAAGAAGCAAAATTTTGTTGCATTATCAACAACTGAAGCGGAATATATTGTTGTAGGAAGTTGTTGTGCACAAATTTTTTGGATGAAGCAAACCCTAGAAGACTACATTTTGTATTGCTAAAATATTCACATTTTCTATGATAACACTAGCACAATTATTTGACTAAGAACCCAGTATGTCACTCACTAACCAAGCACATAGAAATACATCATCACTTTCTGCGTGATCATCAATTACACGAGGATATTTGTCAAAAATTTATTGATACTGACCACCAGGTAGCAGACATCTTTACAAAACCATTATTAGAAGATCGATTCAATTTTACTCGTCGTGAGTTAGGCATTCTCGATTCGTGTTCTGAAGCATAAATGAAATATCTTGTTAAAATGACGTATTATTTATTCCTATATTAATTAAAATTAATTTTGTTTTGGGTACAAACAAAAAGGGCCTTTATGTCACACAGACGTAAGCGTCTGAAGTGACACGGTGCTTAAGCGTCCTCGGACCTTCCCTCGCTAGGATCCAGCCCCTGCAACTAACCCGAGATATTTAAACTTTATTACTTAAAAGATTAAAAGCATTTTATTTTAATTATATAATTAAATATGCTAGGAACAAGGGAACCAAACTCATACCGAACTCTGACCAAGTTCGGGCCAAATTCGGTCCCTTAGTTCCAGACCTGAACCCGAGGCTGGCCCAATCTTTTTAAGTTGTTATTGTGATTTTTTTACCACTATTCATCCAAACCACCCGAGCAGCCCTCTTCTCCTTCATATTTCATCTTCTTTCGCAAAACCCTAGGCTTTTAGAAACCCTAACCCTAGAAATCTCTCTATCCAAGGGTATTCATCTCTCCATAGTTGGGATCTAAGGGTTTTTCCGAGTTCTCTTACATTTTATATCGTTCTTTTACGGTCTAATCTCTCAATTTTTTTATGGCACATAAATTATTTAACAAGAAAAAGAGACGAGTTGATGAGGCATCCTCATCTAACCCTCCTTGAGATCCTCTGCCCAATTTGTTTAGCCCTTCGGAACTCGAAGAAGGTGAGTTTGACGGATCTTTATTTGGGAATTTAGAAGTGTCATTTGAATGGTTTGAGGATTTTCAAAAGTGGAAAATCCGTCCGGGGAATCCAGTTAGTTTTACCATTTTTTGGACCATGTTTAATTTTTTCAAACCCTAGGTATTGCTGATCTTGTTCAAGTTACATATCCAATTTATTCCAATGCCATTCCTATGTTCTATTGTAACTTGCAAAACTCACATGGTCCATATTTTTATGGGTTTATGGTATTAAAAGTGAATTCGATGATGACGACTTGAGCGAGATTCTCCATACGAGATGCTCTAGTCGACATCAGGATAATCAATTTTGGTAATGACATGACCCTTGAATCATTCAAGGATGCGATGTGTGATCCATTCCCTCGACCTCATGGCAGACTTATGGCCAAATATCTAAACCAACATTTTTATAAGATGCATCGTATGATTCTTTTTGTATTCTATTCAAGACATAATCTACTGATGAGATCACGTATTTTGAGATATCAACTCTTTATTATATTCATTTTGGTATTCTTTTAGTCTATGCAAAACTATGATTGAGGTTATGATTCGACGTCGCAAGAAAGGGCAAAACCTACTCTATGCTATGTACATTCTGTAGAAGCTTTAAAAATGCCAGAGGAATGCATTGTGCCATTTACAGATGGCGTCAGGCCTATTTATCAAATGGCGCCCAGCATCATATGGCGCACATTATTAAATGGCGTTGGACATCAAATAGCGCAAGCTGCCACGTGGCAAGCTTCCTTGAGAAGCTAAGTCGTCAGTCATCATGACTGATAATACGACAGTCAAGAAAAATCCTTTCGAATCTCGAGCACACGGCGCTCGAGGAGGATTATGTCAGATCTGTCATAATGATGTTTGTTAGTTACTCTACGTCATTTTATCATTAGCACAAAATGACCAACTCTTTACAGAATCAATGCTCAGCGCATTTCACAATTGCCAATCAACATGGTGCGTACTTCATTCATTTTCATCCAAAAGTAGTTAAAGATGATGTGGCGAGCATGCCATTAATCTCGAAGAATGTACACGTAACACTGTCTATGACAAAGCACACTTCTTTTACAGAATGCCACACATCTTATGCAGTTAAGCTAACCGTTCGCGCAAATGGATGAAACAGAATATGGTACGCCAAACAGTACATAATGAACATGTTTTTACTGTGCACCAATCATTGTAACTGCCTGGTAGTTATCCCAAAACTCTATAAATAAGGTTTCAAAATCACTTCTCAAGGCATCATTAGTGATCATAATCTTTTGACATGGCTTCCGCAGCATGTTCAAGAACTTTTTTCCTCCGACATCGCATCGTCCAAGGGATAAAGTGATCGTCTTCTGATAAGATTCATATAGTTGTACATCCCCAGAATCAAATTGCACTATTGTACTTTCTTTTCTTAGTTTGTATCTAAGTCTTTTTCTTAGACTTTTGTTTTTGCAAACAAAATGGCGACTCTGCTGGGGACGACTTTCTCCTCTGACGAGAAAGTGATAACTCAATGCGATATTGTGTCGGTCGGCACGACGCTGGAGACTTTGGTCGTTAAGTTCGACCAACTGCTTACGAGGAATTGATTGGTGCTGGAGGTGCCAAGCAGGTTGCTGCCAAGCGCTCAACCGCCACTGCTGCCAAAACCAAAGCGCACGCCATCTGGACTCTGAAGTCCACTATCGTGCCAATTATTGCTACTGTTACTCAAGATAAGGGAAAGCGCCTAATAGCCACTCTCCATTTTTTCCCCAGTCCTGGACTTGGTGGAAAACTCACTCGATTGTGCCTCTGTGCCAATCGGTGCCAGAACATCTCTAAACAATAATTTTACTTCCAAGAAAGTAGGTTATGTTTAAAGTTTGATTCCTTCTGCCCATAAGCGCCGTGCTAAACATGCTGTGCCAGTACGCACAGAGTACTAAGGCATCTTGCCTACTCCAAACTAAGTTGGTTAGTGCCAAGCTGTCTCGCGCCAGCCAAGCCAGCGCCATGATCTCCTTACTCTGCACATATCAAGAATAGAACAGAGGAAGATAAGGGTATCACAGGCTCACAATCAAGTGGTGCCATAGGCCGACATATGCGGCTATAAGCGCATAATAGAACGTCCTCAAACAAGTCAGATGGCGTGCCAAAAGACTTTAAAGTAGTCTACGCCAACTACTAGTTCTTGCCCAGTGAGGCTCCTAAGAGCCAGAACCCACTCACTTATGCCAATGAGCTTAGAACTGCCTTATACATGCAGGGAACCCAAAAGTTTAGGAATAGGCATCATATTCTTAATGTAATCATGCAGAGTCTGCCTCCTTCTTAGTCTTCATATCCTTCTACTGGATCTGATCTTCGCGAACTCATTGTACAAAAGTGGAAGACTACGAGTTCATCTTATGCAGTGGTGACTCTATATCATGAACATCACTGTAATCAGTATCATGACATTGTAATCAATGATGCTGTAAGACAGCCAAACGGTCGGTATTTAATCGCTTATGTCACAACCTGCACCCAGTATTTGGGTAAGATCCGTGGGTACGTCCAGCCTACGATACAGAGTCGGCGGTAGTACGCTGTCTAGTCATCTCCACATTTGTAAAAACAACCACGCAGTTATATACATTTGCACAATATAAACCATATTACAGAATAGATCAAGACGAGATAAATTTTATAAAATAACCACAGTTTAGAGATAAGGGTAACAAATGATCTGACAAACTTCAAAATATATCAAAACATACTCAAGTGACATAATCTCCAAAGGAAATGAAATGTGCTCAGAGTACATCCACAATCAACTCATAAACCTTATGATAGAAATAATATCTAAAAGTCTCAAACTAAACCAATCTGTGAAATACTGAATAAATCTACTAAAAGCCATCTGTAGCGGGTAACTCCGCATAAGCAGCCTCCAACTCGTCTTGTGCGCCAAAATCGTGATCTGCAGTGTGCTCATAATAGACAACTATCTAAGTGTGTTAAAATATCTGTTTCGACATATGAACTGCTAGAGGTAAATTCGACACCCCGTACGTGAAGTGTGCGGCTGCTATTCTCCACGTAACATACGGGGATAGAAAGGGTAGTTCACACGTCTACTAAGATATTTTCCCTTTCGACCAGTTACATGAACCCAAACAAGTTACGAAACACAAGGTAAGCTAAAACAAGAATTTTATAAGTGGGGGTCCATGATAATAACTCGTGTGTCCATCGTGTCATCAAGTAGAGGAACATATGTTTAATATATACAGAGCAAAACTATCAGAATTGGAAAGAAATCAAAAAGTTTACTTGCCTGTTGTCCTGAGCTGTGGATACTGGCCAAGTGTTGGATCAAAGTCTAAGTAACCTGTATTTATAAATTTCTAATTAACACGTGAAATTGAACTACAATAAATCTTTCTTGAGTTTGTGCCAACTACCCTTATGCTTTGGGTTGGATCCCCTTAGCCTACTTTAATTAGATTAATATACATTTGGGGGGTATCCCTTTACCTATTCCATGTATAGTTACAAGGTCCCTTACTTAGTGTGCTGACACATGTATCTCATGTCTTTCCTACATTTGATTACCTATGTGAACCTTTCCAGTCATAACCCTGGTCATATAGTAAATCCCCGTTATTTGGTGATACTTGACAAGAGTACCCCTATCCAGAGTCATTACCTTCACATGAACACAGGTTGTACTTGTCCTCTTCTAAGTCTATCCTGCCATTTGGGACTGTCAGTATAAAGCATGGTCCAATTCACTCCTAACTGAAACATAGAGCCTCTATTTGTATATAGTACTTGGTACAAGATGACATAACAAGAAGAAAGCCACTGATAAGGTCAGAAAGCTAACATTTAATTTGTATCCAACCTACATATAAACAACACCAGTCTCGATATTATATAGGCAGCTTTTGTAGCTACTTCGAACTGAAGGTCTGCTATTCAAGATCAATGAACCAAGGTAATTATAATGCTCTTCGACAAATCCTAGGTAAACTAATACAAACAAACTAATACATGGTAAAATCTAATGTAAGTGCAAACTGGTACATCCAAGGGAGATACTAACTCTGATTTAGTTATGGCTACCTGGTTGTGATGACACTATAATTTCGATTACCAAAACACTCTGATGCAACCACACTCAACTTTCATTTCCTATATTCCTTTCTCGAGCACACACACATGTATAGAACAACAGCACCATTTGAACTTGATGGCATCCCAACCTGCTACCCTTACCTGGACTCTGCAGAGTAGTATACGATGCTCACTTCGCCTGTGCTCAGGTACATGGCATGAGTGATGCTATGCAGCGTACAACTCGACTCTCTGATACCACCTATAAATTTAACTTGTATTAACCAATAGCTATACCTCTAATACAAAGGGCTCGACCAAGGTTGACATTGTGTGCTAGTCATTCCTATCTGTGATACACATGTTGCTGTCACTCTGTAGCTCCCCTTCCCGAAAATATGAAAAATATTTTATTATTATTTATTGTATTTAAATAGTGATTTTGATTTTTATAAATAATTAATGATTGGCTTACCGAATTACGTTATTATTTTATTGGGGTTATAAAATGTTAATATTACTATGGTGGTTATTAAATATAAACTATTTATTATTTTTAATTATTATTAATTTATTCTTGATCAAAAGAATAATATATATATATATATATATATATATATATATATATATATATATATATATATATATATATGTATTGAGTGCAGGTGTATTTATGTATAAATATATATATACGTATATACGTGTGTATAAGATAGATTTATTATATAAGTAAATATATATATATGTTAAATAAATGGATATATATATAAAGGTATGTGTATATATAAATAATATATATGTATATAAATGTATATGGGAATACGTATATATATGAATATATATATATATATTGTATGTGTATGCATATATGTTATGTATTACGTGTTTGCGTGCGTGTTTGCGCCCGCATGCGTGTGTGTGCGCGCCCGCGCACGTGCATGTGTTTTTGTGCCCACGTGCGTGGAGCTTACAATTTTCCTAGCAGCTCATATGGCTGATTAAAGGGCAGGTCTGAGCTTGCTCATAACCCCGTTAACCTTTGAGGGTGAGTCTGAGAAATAGAGTTTTGAAAATAAAACTGGGGGCTGCAGGAGTTCGGTATTGACTTTTGGTTGTGGTGATAATGGTGGTGAATCACTGGTTTTCTGGACTGACTGCCTGTTTGGTCCAGGTATGACAAGTATGATGGCATATTGAATAGTCCCATTAGATGACATGTCGAGATCAGATGGTATGCAATCCCTTTCAAGTGAAAAACTTTATATGACCTCCATGTTGCTGTTTACCCAGAAATTTGATGTATCAATGATGATATCGACGAGTCGCTCTCAATCTCGTTACTCTTTGCACGATGTTGAGAAAAAAAAATTAGGAAGCAATTTTCATATAATGATGACACTGTCCATCCTTTGAGAGTAGATCCACTATGGATGATGCAGTAGATGCCTCAGGGATAAATTTCCTTTTATCCATTTCTGAAAGAAACCCCCTAGCTCTGTTTACTTCACCATTCTCCAACAATCCCTTAACAATAGCAATAAGCATCCCCAACCCGACCCCTATCAAACCCCATGCAGCAGTAGTAGGAGCCAGCCCGAATGGCCATACCCCCTTAGCTTCCCTAAGCAAGCCCACCGCTCAGTCTTAATTCCAACCCGAGCCAAGCACTCCCCACATGGGCGAACCGAGCAGAGACTTTCCCCCATCCCGCGCGTATACATAGAGCAGAGGGAGCGGACCCGCAAAACAAAGAGCCCAGCTAAACAGCTCGGCCCAGAAGATCATTTTCCGTTTATTACTCCAACAGCAACCAAGTGAAACCCGAACTCCCCATACGTATACCCGAGCCTTCACAGCCGCGCAAGTATATATCGAGATAGGGAGAGATCGAACAGTGCAAAACCCTAACGCCATCCTTCTCTGACCCGACGTGCGGCCACAGGAGCAACAACGAGCACCATCGCACGCCGTCGATGGCTGGAGGCCGACCACGGCACGCGCGTGTGTGAAGGCAGAGCGAGAGGGCAGCAGTAACAGCAGCCCCGCGGAGCCACTTCGTGCCGGGATTTCTTCACGTCCAATCAACGAATCGCCGAACCGATTTTGCAGGTTCGAACCTAATCTATACGCCTTCATTTCTCTTCAATTAGTTCGCTTTGATTTGCGATGTACACGATGATAAACGAGTTCCAAAACCGAGAAAAATCTCGATTTCTGGATTCAGAAATTGCCCTGAAAATGCCAAGTTGGCGGTCGATTTGCGATGAGGATATCGCAAATTCAGGGAAACCACTTGAACAAAGTTTTAGACAACCTAACCGAGATCGAAACCTTACTTTTAGATTTAATTCTAGTTGCTTATTTTCTATTTAAAATTAGGTTAAAGTTTTCCAAAAACCTGTTTCCAAAACAATAAAAATCTTCCACACGACGTACGTCACGCCAATCCAGACGACGTGGTCACGAACCGAAAGCATCGAAAGCTGCGTATCGGCTTCGTAGTCGTGTGGGCTTTGACGGAATTCAAATTGGTCGCGTGTGCGCGACGAATTTGATACGTATCCGTCGAAATTCATCGTATCGTACACTTTGCAAATTCTCCAATTACTTTGTGCACGCTCGTCAGATCGAGACGAAACTTATGCCAATAGAACCGTATCGTTTTTTTGGTCCTGTATGCCAAGTTTGGTCCAATTCTGAGACAGTTGAATCCGACGTCGTTTTGTGGGCCCCACGGTCCCGCTCAACGGACGATTTTGTGCACGGCCCGCCGGAATCCAACTCTGGACATACGGTTGGGTTCGTATCAGAAAATTGGATCCGTAGACATATAGTTTGACAACTTTAGAGGCCATTCACTCTGGCACGCTTTTCGGTGCAAAGCGGGTCCAACGGCGGACATCGTTTTTGCCCGAAATTACCGTTTTGCCCATGTGTCCAGAATTGGACTTAAGGATAGGCAATCCTAGCTAATTTGACTATTCTGAGAATGTTGGTACTATTTATTTCAGCATCCGGAGACTTCTGCTTGTGTTGATTGATTGTGGCTCGTGAGTGGTATTTATTATTGGTTTCTCCAGCTAAGGACCTCAGGCAAGTGCACTTTCTGATTGCTTTCCGATTCATAGTAGTTTTCTCATTTCATGTCTTTATATATATCTTGCTGCTTGTTGACACGCTCGTCACACGGAGTAGTCGGGAGGGGAAATATCTTAGTACACATGTGAACTACCCAGAAATATCCCCAAAATGTCTATTATTGCATGATAGCAGCTGCGCACGACACGTGCAGTGAGCCGGATTTACCCTTTAGCCGTTCACATGTCAAAAAGGATATTTCACACCACCTAGATAGATGTCTTTTATTAGCTTTTTCCTTGTTTACTTTTCTATCGTGCTATGTCATCAGTTTTCTTGCTAGCTTTCATCTCTCATATGTTATTTTCATGTCTTGTTAATTCTATTGTGTTTTGCATTGTCGTCGGTTTGTGTACTTGTTCCAATCCTGAC
This sequence comes from Iris pallida, assembly GCA_029216955.1. Lineage (NCBI taxonomy): Eukaryota > Viridiplantae > Streptophyta > Magnoliopsida > Asparagales > Iridaceae > Iris > Iris pallida. Next base: position 1,574,320 of record JANAVB010011200.1, on the reverse strand, counting down.
TGGATAACCAATATTTTTTAGGTTTAGCCGCGATCACTGTTAGCATTGAGAAGGCTTGGGTATGCTGAGGACAACCTAGAAATAGAAAACAAATATATCAATTCTATTTATTGTAAATCTTGTACTCTCTTTAATTGTAAATGTTGTAATAAATTTAGAAATGTGAATGAGCAGCAATGGTGATATTTGAGCATTTATTTCTTGCGGGCTTGACAGCGTTCTTCCGCCGACTCTGCGGCGTAGGCTGGCTTGGACACGTCTCGTATCCGAAAAGCGGGTGTGGGTCGTGACAAGTTTTTGTGGTGGCCCATGCAGGTCAAGTTTTGCAAAATATTGCGAACTCGTGATGGTACGTTAGTCGTACTATTGCAAGCCTGCGACTTGAAAATGCTCATTTACAACTAGGATTAAACTGATTTAAGACAATGACTAGGACTAGGAGTCCCTTGTTCAAATTGACCTTGGGTAGTTAAGGTTATTAGATAGGCCATGCGAATTAGATAACTTGCTAGATCTCTATAGGTACACTATTACTTTTGATATGACCATGTGATCCAATGTGGATATACTATTCACTTGGTATGTTAGACTTGCCCAGAATTAAGACGTTAATTTTGATAAACTGTTTAAATTTCTTTTGCTTTATTAGATATAAATCTTATATCATAAGTTATAATTGCCTATTTTAAAATTCTCTTTTGCTGTAAGGAGTTAGTTTATAATTTCTGATTCTATTATTTGTGTATAAATTTTGAGTTAGATTTTGATTCTCACAAAACTCGAACTACTTGTACCTTCTTTCCAAAAATCTCGCGTACTTGTATTTTTGACTACCTTGACCAACGCTGCTATTACGGCCTAGTTTTGCAAGCTTACTCTTTTATCGAGCTTGATTCGAGACATATGTTTATTGGGGACGCCCGCTAACATATTGTCTAATCAGAATCATTGTATTATGGTCTGATCAACCATGATGCATTTTGGTTTGCTCTTCATTTAAATTACCCTACGTGGACTAAGATATAGAGATATCCAGGATCTCATCCGCGATTGCTTGACAATTCCTCTTGAATTATATATTCGTCTTTGAATCACGTAATTGTATTCAGTGACATCTCTCTTGAACTCTTTATCGTTTTCGTCTTCACTGATTGGAAAGACGAAAACTCGTAATTGATAGATAGATACAGGGTATTCCCAAGGCTATGATAGTTGTATATACAAGTGTAGCTACCATCAGCCAGCCCTATGACAGGAACCTTGCTATTATATCCTAGCCTCTAAGGTGGGTAGACTGTATGCCTTCAAAAATTTTGGTATATAAGAGGATTACCGATTGATTGGAATAATTTTCCATTAGGATGATGATTAGCGCCCATGGACTCCCACTTTCCATTTAGATTATTTTTGTGCCCCGACCGTGTCATTAATATTCGGAGCACGTGACCAACTGTTATCTTCCAACAAACTTTATATGCAAGATCTAGACGAGTCCACCTTCATCTAGGTATATCATGTCCCACTCAAACTCGTCCCCTTGTACTCTATTTTTAGGGTACGACTTTCAGGTAAAAAGGACTAGCTATAACCTTTACCATAATACCGATAAACTTTCTGACTTTCCCTAGAACCTCAACCTTGATTCAATTCATTCGACCCAATATATGGTTGTGATTCACTCGAAGTCCACTACACACATGTGACTAATGTGCCACTCAATTGTGTCTTCTTGTGCTACTTAAACACAAAAGTCACTGAAGGCATACTTTTGGGTTTGAGGGACTTAGCTAACCAACCTAACTGTCAACTAGCTCAATCACTTGGGTTGAAATCTATTCTAGGTTACTCTAACTAGTAGAAATAGTTTTATCATTGGGATCTTGACCAGTCCATATAGATTGAAATCCAAGGTTCATCCAACCAACGAGTGATATCCCTTGCTCGTGTGTTTAAATAACTACGGAGAGATCACATTCTTAATTTCTCAAATTCTATTCTATTTTGGAACCTTGTTTAGAATTTCGAGAACAGAATTTTTGTATTGCATAGATTGCAAGCCCCTCTAAGAAACGAAGAGTTCTTCGATTTAGCAAGTGACTATACTAGAGTAGCCCAATCTAGCTAATAAGTTAGTGGTTCGTAAATACCCTTTTAGTTGTATCGTTGGAAACCCTCTACCGCTCTGAAAGTTCATATTTGCTCTCGATTATTTTTCTTATCTTCTTGTCCTCCCTACTTCGGAGCGACGAATAGTCATGCTTACTAGAGTTTATTAAAAAAAATTTTAGCTACTTGTATAAATTTGTGCTTGTTAAAGTTTGGATTGCTTGACAGGTAGGAAAGGATTATTGATATCATATTCCTAGATATTTGTTGGTAGGATTGTTAGCAAACAGTTAGAAGGTTTAAGATTTTAGTTTGAGGAGTAGTATGACCTAAGGTGGGTAGAAGGCCTCAAGGACTTGTAGTTACAAACTGGCTAGGAGGAGGATATAAATAATTTTGGAGAAATTAAATTTGAGAAGATTGTGGTAATAGTGGATTTATTCCTTGACTTTTATTTTTAAATTTTAGGCATGGTTATGAATTAGAATTTCGAGGACGAAATTATTTTAAGGTGGGTAGATTTGTAGCTCCCCTTCCCGAAAATATAAAAAATATTTTATTATTATTTATTGTATTTAAATAGTGATTTTGATTTTTATAAATAATTAATGATTGGCTTACCGAATTACGTTATTATTTTATTGTGGTTATAAAATGTTAATATTACTATGGTGGTTATTAAATATAAACTATTTATTATTTTTAATTATTATTAATTTATTCTTGATCAAAAGAATTATATATATATATATATATATATATATATATATATATATATATGTATTGAGTGCAGGTGTATTTATGTATAAATATATATATATACGTATATACGTGTGTATAAGATAGATTTATTATATAAGTAAATATATATATATGTTAAATAAATGGATATATATATAAAGGTATGTGTATATATAAATAATATATATGTATATAAATGTATATGGGAATACGTATATATATGAATATATATATTGTATGTGTATGCATATATGTTATGTATTACGTGTGTGCGTGCGTGTGCGCGCCCGCGCACGTGCATGTGTTTTTGTACCCGCGTGCGTGGAGCTTACAATTTTCCTAGCAGCTCATATGGCTGATTAAAGGGCAGGTCTGAGCTTGCTCATAACCCCGTTAACCTTTGAGGGTGAGTCTGAGAAATAGAGTTTTGAAAATAAAACTGGGGGCTGCAGGAGTTCGGTATTGACTTTTGGTTGTGGTGATAATGGTGGTGAATCACTGGTTTTCTGGACTGACTACCTGTTTGGTCCAGGTATGACAAGTATGATGGCATATTAAATAGTCCCATTAGATGACATGTCGAGATCAGATGGTATGCAATCCCTTTCAAGTGAAAAACTTTATATGACCTCCATGTTGCTGTTTACCCAGAAATTTGATGTATCAATGATGATATCGACGAGTCACTCTCAATCTCGTTACTCTTTGCACGATGTTGAAAAAAAAATTAGGAAGCAATTTTCATATAATGATGACACTATCCATCCTTTGAGAGTAGATCCACTATGGATGATGCAGTAGATGCCTCAGGGATAAATTTCCTTTTATCCATTTCTGAAAGAAACCCCCTTGCTCTGTTTACTTCACCATTCTCCAACAATCCCTTAACAATAGCAATAAGCATCCCCAACCCGACCCCTATCAAACCCCATGCAGCAGTAGTAGGAGCCAGCCCGAATGGCCATACCCCCTTAGCTTCCCCAAGCAAGCCCACCGCTCAGTCTTAATTCCAACCCGAGCCAAGCACTCCCCACATGGGCGAACCGAGCAGAGACTTTCCCCCATCCCGCGCGTATACATAGAGCAGAGGGAGCGGACCCGCAAAACCAAGAGCCCAGCTAAACAGCTCGGCCCAGAAGATCATTTTCCCTTTATTACTCCAACAGCAACCAAGTGAAACACGAACTCCCCTTACGTATACCCGAGCCTTCACAGCCGCGCAAGTATATATCAAGATAGGGAGAGATCGAACAGTGTAAAACCCTAACGCCATCCTTCCCTGACCCGACGTGCGGCCATAGGAGCAACGGCGAGCACCATCGTGCGCCGCCGATGGATGGAGGCCGACCACGGCACGCGCGTGCGCGAAGGCAGAGCGAGAGGGCAGCAGTAACAGCAGCCCTGCGGAGCCACTTTGCGCCGGGATTTCTCCACGTCTAATCAACGAATCGCCGAACCGATTTTGCAGGTTCGAACCTAATGTATACACCTTCATCTCTCTTCAATTAGTTCGCTTTGATTTGCGATGTACACGACGATAAACGAGTTCCAAAACCGAGAAAAATCTCGATTTCTGGATTCAGAAATTGCCCTGAAAATGCCAAGTTGGCGGTCGATTTGCGATGAGGATATCGCAAATTCAGGGAAACCACTTGAACAAAGTTTTAGACAACCTAACCGAGATCGAAACCTTACTTTTAGATTTAATTCTAGTTGCTTATTTTCTGTTTAAAATTAGGTTAAAGTTTTCCAAAAACCTGTTTCCAAAACAATAAAAATCTTCCACACGACGTGCGTCACGCCAATCCGGACGACGTGGTCGCGAACCGAAAGCATCGAAAGCTGTGTATCGGCTTCGTGGTCGTGTGGGCTTTGACGGAATTCAAATTGGTCGCGTGTGCGCGACGAATTTGATGCGTATCCGTCGAAATTTATCGTATCGTGCACTTTACAAATTCTCCAATTACTTTGTGCACGCTCATCAGATCGAGACAAAACTTGTGCCAACAGAACCGTATCGTTTTTCTGGTCCTGTATGCCAAGTTTGGTCCAATTCTGAGACAATTGAATCCGACGTCGTTTTGTGGGCCCCACGGTCCCGCTCAACGGGCGATTTTGTGCACGGCCCGCCGGAATCCAACTCTGGACATACGGTTGGGTTCGTATCGGAAAACTGGATCCGTAGACATATAGTTTGACGACTTTAGAGACCATTCACTCTGGCACGCTTTTCGATGCAAAGCGGGTCCAACGACGGACATCGTTTTTGCCCAAAATAACCGTTTTGCCTATGTGTCCAGAATTGGACTTAAGGACAGGCAATCCTAGATAATTTGACTATTCTGAGAACGTTGGTACTATTTATTTCAGCATCCGGAGACTTCTGCTTGTGTTGATTGATTGTGGCTCGTGAGTGGTATTTATTATTGGTTTCTCCAGCTAAGGACCTCAGGCAAGTGCACTTTCTGATTGCTTTCCGATTCATAGTAGTTTTTTCATTTCATGTCTTTACATATATCTTGCTGCTTGTTGACACGCTCGTCACACGGAGTAGTCGGGAGGGGAAATATCTTAGTACACATGACTACCCAGAAACATCCCCAAAATGTCTATTATTGCATGATAGCAGCTGCGCACGACACGTACAGTGAGCCGGATTTATCCCTTAGCCGTTCACATGTCGAAAAGGATATTTCACACCACCTAGATAGATGTCTTTTATTAGCTTTTTCTTTGTTTACTTTTCTATCGTGCTATGTCATCAGTTTTCTTGCTAGCTTTCATCTCTCATATGCTATTTTCATGTCTTGTTAATTCTATTGTGTTTTGCATTGTCGTCGGTTTGTGTACTTGTTCCAATCCTGACTGGATAACCAATATTTTTCAGGTTTAGCCGCGATCACTATTAGCATTGGGAAGGCTTGGGTATGCTGAGGACAACCTAGAAATAGAAAGCAAATATATCAATTCCATTTATTGTAAATCTTGTACTCTCTTTAATTGTAAATGTTGTAATAAATTTAGAAATGTGAATGAGCAGCAATGGTGATATTTGAGCATTTATTTCTTGCGGGCTTGACAGCGTTCTACCGCCGACTCTGCGGCGTAGGCTAGCTTGGGCACGTCTCGTATCCGAAAAGCGGGTGCGGGTCGTGACACACTCACTCAAATCTTGAACCAACTCGACCCATGCTGGGCCATCCTCCTTGTTAGTTGCCTAACCCAATACCTTGTGATACCGGCTGCCTATTGATACCCTTCTCAAAATATACCTTACCATGCTCTGACCCTTCCCAACCCTTTACATAGTTGTTCTGCTATATGGGTACCCTACTCGATTCTCCTACTTATAGATGCCATCTATATTACATCCTTTTCCCTCCTATAAAATATGCTATGTCCTCTATAGGCATCATCATGTACACCTTGTTGTTATCTTAGTTTTCCTTTTTACTGCTATTTGTTATAATATCGAGGAGGGGTACATCATATATAATATTTGTATGGCTATATCACACAGGTATCCTAATGGTGTTTTCCCTAAAGACACTACTCTGTATCCGATAGACATAGCGCTCTGCTGTATCAGTAGCTTTAGGGACTATTTTATGTGTCAGACACCTACCAACTATTGGCATAGGGACACATCCCCTGACGACTGACACCTAGTGTACCTCTGATACAAAGGCTCAACTCAGGTTGTGCCTGCGCTTGCTGCTTAGTCCCCTTCATCTAACTGTTTGACTGTAACCCATATAGGCGACTCATCTACCTACAGGCTACTACTGGCCAGGGTCCCCCATATTTGCCATGGATACCTCTATGCATTTGTCTATATGCAAATTTGGATACCATGTAGGTGTCCTAACATCCCCTGCTCTCGTCTACTCTGATATTTGTCAATATGCAATGGCAACTCTAACTGGACGCCCCCCACACATTTTGTACTAGCCCATGTCAGTCAAGTTATTGTTGTTTAGTTGGCTGCACCGGTCTATCCTTATTCTCGTTCATTACCCAAAATTTATATATTAACTGTTATATCTATATCAATTATTCATTTGATCCCTAATGTTAATCTGCACTGGTATCGATTGTTACGCTCGAGGGACACATGCACCCTCCCAATCCCTAATTGATACCCTACTGGTATCTTTCTGATACCCTGTATAAAGGACATGGTCTTCCTTCCTACTCACTCCTTAATGTAAACTCTGCCTACAGCAGTACAAGCACACTCTATAATGTATGTTTCAAGTATCCGAATCACCTGTACCTAGGGGTCGTATTTTATTATTCATCCAGACATTTGACATGGACGTTGAAGCCTTACCAATTTCTACTAGCACATTACTTCTTAGAACTATAAACGAACATGTAGCGATATACTCAATGGAAAGAGGTTTCGATCCTTACCATAACGAAGTATGTTCTGTAGGTTGCCAAGGATGCGCCGGCAGTCTCGAGACGGAGATCTACAGACTTTGCGAAGGAGGTTGTAACTTCTTTTAGGGTTTCGATGAGGGAAAATGAAAGAGTTGGCTGACCTCTAATATATAGTCGGGTTAAGTATATATATCATCTCTTTTTGTGATTAGAAGAATCGAATTTGAATTCGATACAAACAAATCCATATGGGTTTAAACCAGTCGGCGAAGGTTTTGAAATCTGAATACAGGGTTTCATGGGGTCGGCCAAAAGGAAGAATTAGATAGAGGGAAACTGGATTTAAAAAGTATTTTGGGTTTACTCACAAGGACTCGAGACTGTCATATATTGGAATTGAAGATTTTGAATACAAAGGGGGCTTATGAGTTCGTATTCAAACAAAAATGGAGTCCATATATAAAACAGTTAAGATTTGAATCTCAACTTCCCTTTAAGTCCCTATCAATTGAATATTACCACTTTACTCTCTACATTGTTATTTTTAAGTAAATAAAATAACTAAAATAAAATTAGTGAATGAGCACAAGTTGTAAATAATTATTAAGAATGAGGAGAATTGGTCTAGGGGTTCACAAATCTACCCTCCTTAAAATAATTTTGTCCTCAAAATTTAAAGAGAGGCACAAGGGTCGGAATTTATACCTCATGCCTCGAAAAGGTAAGGATAGAGCTCTCGCATCTTGTCTTCCCTCTCCCAAGTGGATTCGCCCGGAGAATGGTGCCTCCATGCGAGACTCGCCAATGGAATAGTCTGTTTGTGCAGCACTTTCTGCCTGCGATCCAAGGTCTCTACAGGCTGCTCCTGGTAGCTAAGGCTCAGTGCCACCTCAATCTCTGCATGGACTAGCACGTGACTGGGGTCTGCCACGTAATGTCTCAACTGGGACACATGAAATACGTTGTGCACTCCCTCCAATACGGGTGGTAATGCCAAGCGGTATGCCACCTCTCCGATATTCTCGAGGATGTCAAACGGCCCGATGTACCTCGGACTGAGCTTCCCGCCTCCTCCGAAACATATCGTACCACGTGTCGGAGATATCTTCAAGAACACCATGTCGCCAACCTAGATTTAAGCAAGAGGTCACGACCTATTCCTATCATGATTAACAATTACAACTAAGAAGAACTATACCTCAAACTTTAATGGTCTCCGGTGACTGTCAGCCCAGTGCTTCTGCCTGTCCTGAGCCACACGAAGTTGCTCCCTAATCAGCTTCACCTTTTCCGTAGCATCCACGATCATCTCCGGCCCCAACAGTACTTTCTCACCCATGTCATCCCAAGATAGTGGGGTACGACATCTCTGCCCATATAAAGCCTCAAATGGGGCCGATACTAGTATGGTAGCTGTTGTTGTAGGAGAACTCCATGAGGTGAAGGTGATCCTCCCAAGAGCTACCAAAGTCTAGTACGCATGTCCGCAGTATATCCTCGAGCGTCTGAATGGTCCGCTCTGACTACCCATCTGTCTGTGGATGATAGGCTATGCTGAACTTGAACGATGTGCCCAAGCTAGCCTGCAGACTCCTCCATAAGTGAGATATAAACCTGCTATCGCGGTCGAAGACGATACTCACTGGAATGCCATAAAACCTGACGATATGATTCACATACAACTCCGACAACCTCTCCGTGGATAGTCCCACTTTGAATGGTATAAAGTGGGCCGATTTGGTCAACCTGTCAGCGATGACCCAAATCACATCCTTCCCACCTGGCGATCGTGGAAGACCAGAAACAAAATCCATAGTGATATATTCCCACTTCCACTCGGGAATCGGCAACGGCTGAAGTAAACCTTCTGGTCTCTGCCTCTCGGCTTTGACCTACTAACATACAAGGCATCTAGAAATAAAGCGTGCCACCTCTCGCTTCATGTCGTACCACCATACGTGGGCTTTCATATCCTTGTACATCTTGTTGGCTCCAGGATGCAAGGAATATTGAGAACGTTGTGCCTCCTGCATGACCTCCTCTCACAGCTCTCTACTAGGTACACATAATCTCATCTCATGCCTCAACGAGCCATCCTCTGCAATGGTGAAGTCCTCCAACAAATCGGTCTGTACCTGTGCTATTATACCCCTCAGCTGCTCGTCCTAATGTTGTGCCTCTCGTATCCTGTCTATCAGTTCAGACTGAATCGACATGCCCATCCTCTGCATCTCGACTCCGGGAATGACGACCTTAATGCCTAAGCTCTCCAAGTCTGCTAAAAAGTGTCGGTCTCTCGTCAAGAACATAGCTATTGGGTACCGACTCAAGGCATCTGCAACTATGTTTGCCTTCCCTGGATGGTACTGCAACGAGATATTAAAATCTTTCTTCCATTACAGCCATCTGCGTTGCCTCATATTCAGCTCCTTCTGCGTGAAAACATACATCAAGCTTTTGTGGTCAGTGAATATTTCTACACGCTCTCCGTACAAGTAGTGTTTTCACAACTTCAGGGCGAATATAACTGCCGCCAACTCTAGGTCGTGGGTGGGGTAATTCTTCTCATATGGTCATAGCTGTCTGGATGCATATGATATCACCTTCTTGTTCTACTCTAAAACATACCCCAAGCCTTTCCCTGAAGCATCGCTATAGATAGAAAAACTGCCGGAACCGGATGGCAACGTCAATATGGTAGTGGTCATCAAACTCTTCTTCATCTCGTCAAATGCAGCCTGGCAGTTCTCTGTCCACACGAACTCTACGTCCTTCCGAGTGAGTCTAGACATCGGCTCTGCGATCCGAGCAAAGTCCTGTACGAACTTCCTATAGTACCCCACCAATCCCAAGAAGCTTCGAATCTTAGCTACAGAAGTCGGAGTGGTCCATGACTCAACGGCAGCAATCTTCTTCGGGTTGACGGATATACCATCTCATGTCACCACATGCCCAAGGAATTCCACCTTGTCTAGAAAAAACTCGCACTTCGAAAGCTTTCCATAGAGTTTCTCCTTCCTGAGGGTCTCCAGCACGATCCTCAGATGCTCCTCGTGCTCTTTCGGCGACTTCGAATAAATGAGGATGTCATCGATGAAGACCACTACGAACTTATCATGGTATGGGTGGAACACCTTGTTCATCAAATTCATGAAGACTGCCACGGCATTGGTCAACCCAAACGGCATCACCATAAATTTGTACTAGCCGTACTTGGTCTGGAAAGCTGTCTTCGGTATATCCTCCTTCTTCACTTTCACTTGGTGGTACCCCGACCTCAAGTCGATCTTCGAAAATACCCGTGCGTGGCTCAACTGATCGAAAAGATCGCCAATTCTTGGTAGCGGGTATTTGTTCTTGATTGTCTTATTATTCAAGGTCCGGTAGTCGATACACATACGCACCGTCCCGTCCTTCTTTGGCACGAACAACACCGGTACACCCCAAGGTGACAAACTCGATCTAATGAACCCTTTCTCCAGTAGCTCGTCAATCTGCTTCTTCAATTCCACGGCTTCTTTGTTGTTGATCCTGTACACTTGCCGCGACTCTGGCTCCGCGCCTGGCACAAGATCAAAGGAGAACTCGACATCTCCGTCTAGCGGCAGTCCCGACAGATCCTCAAAAAAATATCGAGAAACTCTGCGATGATGGGATGAGGTAGCTTCTTCTCCGCTACCATGGTCCCACAAATGGCGTCGCTAAGATGCTCTACTGCTCCTCTAGCAAACTCGAACACGATCTCTCCAGGTGGACTAAACACAACACATCTGCGGTGACAATCAATGATGGCAAAATATTTACTCAACCAGTCCATGCCGAGCACTATATCAAAGCTTGGAAGTGGCATTATGAGTAAACTAGCGCACATTTTCCGGCCTCCTATGGTAACGCAGCGACCGACGTAAACATCCTTTACTAAGATGATGCCTCTGCCAGTCGAAATTTTATAAGTGCATTCTAAAGGCTCAGATACAATACTATGTCTAAAAATAAAAGCTGCAGATATGAAGCTATGACTGGCGCCAGAATCGAATAAAGAAATAGCTAAAAAGGACTAAAGGAGAACAGAACCTGCTATCATGTCAGGAGACGCCAGTGTCTCTTCGGCCGCCGTGGCATACGCTCTGTCCTGCCGCTGGTGCTGGACGAAGCGCTACTGCTGTGTGGGCAGGGGTCCTCTCTGCTGCTGGGTATCGTGGGCCTCGTCGGTGCTCCCGGGACAGGAACTGTCCCCTGTGCTGAACAGGGCAGTACTAGGGTGCACTCTCGTAGCTAGTGCGCACTCGACCCACAGAATAGACATACTCCGAGTCGCTTCCTGCACACCTCCCATGTATGCCCTGGCTTCTTACAGTAGGAGCAAGGACCGACTGGTTGTCTCTGTTGATTCTGCTGGATAGTTGGGACTCTAGCTGGAGGTTGGTACTGCTGTCGCTGGAAGCGGGGCTGTGGCTGATGCTGCTATGTTGCGAACTTTCCTGGAGTATTGGATCATTTTGCCGATCCGAACTGGCTGTTGCATCCTCCGTAGGCATCTCGGTCCCTCTTCTACTCGCGCTTCATCTCCTTTTCCACTGCTTGCACAACCTTCAGGATTCTTCCGTAGGTGGTGGCCTAGCTAGTGGCGATGGCAATTCGAATATCATGCGATAGCCCTTTTCTGAACTTCTTCGCTTTGGCTTCCGGAGTCAAAGCATATGCGAAACGGCTGAGGCAGGAGAACTCGGCGGTGTACTCGTCGATGGAGAGATTGCCCTGCTCCAGGGTTTCGAACTCATTTTTTTAACTCTTCTCTGGTCGCATCGGGGTAAAAATTTATCTTGAACAGCTCCTTGAATTCTTTCCAAGTCACATCTGGCGCGGTGAATCGAGGATCGTCTCTATACCACGTGCAGGCGATGTCATAGAGCTGCATGTTAGCCGTCTCAACCTTCTTATCCTTAGGAATTTGAGCCATCCGGAGGTTGCGATCCACGTTCTCCAACCTGTCGTCTGCGTAGAGTATCCATTCCGTTCCTTAGAATTCCCTGGGACTAAGGCCCATAAAATTCTTGGAAGTTCCGGGGCGCAGTGGGGGGAGCATCTCTAGTATGAAGAGCCTCCCTCAGGTTATCACAAAAGTCGTCGGCCTGCCGCGTTTGGGAAGTGATGAGCTGTTGGAAGATCCCAAGGAGCGTAGCATTGTCCAGCACAGGTGCTGGAGGCAAAACTGGTGCTGGATGCAGGAAGGGTGCTGGTGGAGGAAACTGTGCTGGTGGTGGAGTCGGCAGAGGGAACTGGGAAGGTGGTAGAATGTCATCTCGACGAAATCTCGAAGCCTGCGGCTGGGGCGTCTCGCCTAGATAGGTGAAATGGCCTCCGTGGGTCGGTGGGGTTCCGTTCGTGGAAGACCCGCTGACGGTAGCTTGGGTGTTTAAGGGAGCGGTGTTCCTGCCTTGGGAATCCATATAACTGCCACAAAAGGAAAATCGTTAGTTGGTACAAAGATTCAAACAAGATGTAGATCAAAGGAGTGATTAAGTTCAAATATGGAATTTAATAACGGTTTAAAACATGTAGAGATGGTCCTTAAATCTAATCTTATTCGCAGGACCGCAGTAGTACATCTAAGTTGAGTACTACCGCGAGTTCGCAACCTTTACAAAAATAGACCTGTATGGGCCACCATAAAACTGTGTCATGACCCGTACCCAGTATTTGGGCAAGAGCAGTGGATACGTCCAGCCTACGCCACAGAGTCGACGGTAGTACGATGTCTAGTCATCTCCACATTTGTAAAAACAACCACGCAGTTATATACATTTGCAAAATGTAAACCACATTGCAGAATAGATAAAGAGGAGATGAATTTTATAAAATAACCACAGTTTAGAGATAAGGGTAACAAATGATCTGACAAACTTCAAAATATATCAAAACGTACTCAAGTGACATAATCTCCAAAGGAAATGAAATGTGCTAAGAGTACATCCACAATCAACTCATGAACCTCAAGATAGAAATAATATCTAAAAGTCTCAAACTAAACCAATCTGTGAAATACTAAATAAATCTACTAAAAGCCATCTGTAGCGGACAACTCCGCATAAGCAGCCTCCAATTCATCCTATGCGCCAAAATCGGTATTTGCAGTGTGCTCATAATAGACAACTATCTAAGTGTGTTAAAATATCTGTTTCGACATGTGAACGGCTAGGGGTAAATTCGGCACCCCACATGTGAAGTGTGCAGCTGTGATTCTCCATGAAAGACACGGGGGATAGAAAGGATAGTTCACATGTCTACTAAGATATTTTCCCTTCCGACCAGTATACATGAACCCAAACAAGTTACGAAACATAAGGTAAGCTAAAACAAGAATTTAATAAGTGGGGGTCCATGATACTAACTCGTGTGTCCATCGTGTCATCAAGTAGAGGAATATATGTATAATATATACTGAGCAAAACTATCAGAATTGGAAACAAATCAGAAAGTGCACTTGCATGTTGTCCTGTGCTGTGGATACTGGCCAAGTGTTGGGTCAAAGTCCAAGTAACATGTATTTATAAATTTCTAATTAACACGTGAAATTGAACTATAATAAATCTTTCTTGAGTTAGTGACAACTACCCTTATGCTTTGGGTTGGATCCCCTTAGCCTACTTTAATTAGATTAATATACATTTGGGGGGTATCCCTTTACCTATTCCATGTATAGTTACTAGTTCCCTTACTTAGTGTGCTGACACATGTATCTCATGTCTTTCCTACATTTGATTACCTATGTGAACCTTCCCAGTCATAACCCTGGTCATATAGTAAATCCTCCTTATTTGGTGATACTTGACAAGAGTACCCCTGTCCAGAGTCTTTACCTTCACATGAACACAGGTTGTACTTGTCCTCTTCTAAGTCTATCCTGCCATTTAGGACTATCAGTATAAAGCCTGGTCCAATTCACTACTAACTGAAACATAGAGCCTCTATTTGTATATGGTACTTGGTACAAGATGACATAACAAGAACAAAGCCACTGATAAGGTCAGAAAGCTAACATTTAATTTGTATCCAACCTACATATAAACAACAACAGTCTCAATATTATATAGGCAGCTTTTGTAGCTACTTCGAACTGAAGGTCTGCTATTCAAGATCAATGAACCAAGGTAATTGTAATGCTCTTCGACAAATCCTAAGTAAATTGATACAAACAAACTAATACATGGTGAAATCTAATGTAAGTTCCAACTGGTACATCCAAAGGAGACACTAACTCTGATTTATTTATGGCTACCTGGTTGCGATGACACTACAATATCCATTACCAAAACACTCTGATGCAACCACACTCAACTTTCATTTCCTATATTCCTTTCTCGAACACACACACATGTATAGAACAGCAGCACTATTTGTACTTGATGGCATCCCAACCTGCTACCCTTACCTGGACTGTGTAGAGTTGTGTATGCTGCTCACTTCACCTATGCTCAGGTACATGGCATGAGTGATATTATGCAGGATACAAAGGGCTCGACCCAGGTTGACATTGTGTGCTAGTCATTCCTATCTGTGATACACATGTTGTTGTCACTCACTCAAATCTTGAACCAACTCGACCCATGCTGGGCCACCCTCCTTGTTGGTTGCCTAACCCGATACCTTGTGATACCTGCTGCCTATTGATACCCTTCTCAAAATATACCTTACCATGCTCTGACCCTTCCCAACCCTTTAACTAGTTGTTCTGCTACATAGGTACCCTACTGAATTCTCCTACTTATAGATGCCATCTATATTACATCCTTTTCCCTCCTATAAAATATGTTGTCCTCTATAGGCATCATCTTGTACACCTTGTTGTTATCTTAGTTTCCCTTTTTACTACTATTTGTTATAATGTCGAGGAGGGGTACACCATATACAATATTTGTATGGCTATATCACACAGGTATCCTAATGGTGTTTTCCCTAACGACACTACTCTGTATCCTATAGACATAGCCCTCTGCTGTATCAGTAGCTTTAGGGACTATTCTATGTGTCAGACACCTACCAACTATTGTCATAGGGACACATCCCCTCACGACTGATACCTAGTGTACCTCTGATACAAAGGCTCAACTCAGGTTGTGCCTGCACTTGCTGCTTAGTCCCCTTCATCTAACTGTTTGGCTGCAACCCATATAGGCAACTCATCTACCTACAGGCTACTACTGGCCAGGGTCCCCCACATTCGCCATAGATACCTCTATGCATTTGTCTATATGCAAATTAGGATACCATGTAGGTGTCCTAACATCCCCTGTGTAACACCCCAGAACCAGAATACTAGAGAGCGGGGGCGAACATAGCCAACTACGTATATTGAAGGGCAGCCCACCTCGCTATACGGTCACGGTTGTCTAGATACATGAGGGTTTAACTACAAGCCATCGGTCTCTTAAGGTCATGAACAAGCCTATTGTCTCAATCTCAAGCAAGTAATAACAGTTACAAGATATCAGATCACCAAATATACAATAGTAAGGCGTCAGAGATCATCTTCGCGTAGCGCAAGATCGCCAGAGTAGCGCAGCGTAAATGTTAAATACTACGCTAACACGTTAGAACGTGTGCGTAAAACTTCATCTTCTCCCCATGGCCAACACAAGCACATGTAAAAGCTCACGAACTCAAGCAAGCCCGATCTTGGTCAAGTCTCGATGAAATCCAAACATTCAAGAGCCAAACTTGCGTAAAATTAAAATCCCTACTACATGGAACTCTCCATTTCGGAAACAACCAAGTTTAGAAGATCAAAACCATGAAGATCAAAAATGCTAAAAATTAGATCTACCTGATACGAGCCATGGAATTCAAAAATGCTAAATACTAAAGTGTCTTAGATTCTCATGAGAAAGACAATGGAACAACAAAATCTGAGTTCCTCCATGAAGCAAGTTGCACTTGCCAAAGCCTCTCTCTCTGGTCGGTGGAGAGAGTTAATGGAGGAAGGAGAAGAGTAAATGAAGAGAAAGAATGCGTTGGTGGGTTAATAAATGGAGGAGATGGTGGTAGGTAGGGGTTTGCATTCCAACCCAAACCGAACCAACCAAACCGAACCCAACCGAAACCGATGCATACCAGAACCATGAAATGCTAACTAACTAATGCCAATGCAGAACCCAAGGCTAGCAAATTAGGACAAGTCTATATACGGGTCCAAGATTACGTACACGTATAATAAAATATGTAATACGAACTATGGTCGTTACACCCTGCTCCCGTCTACTCTGTTATTTGTAAATATGCAGTGGCAACTCTAACTGGATGCCCTCCCCCCCATACATCTTGTACTAGCCCATGGCAGTCAAGTTGTTGTTTAGATGATTGCACCGGTCTATCCTTATTTCCGTTCATTACCCAAAAGTCATATATTAACTGTTATATCTATATCAATTATTCATTCGATCCCTAATGTTAATCTGTACTGGTATCGATTGTTACGCTCGAGGGACACATGCACCCTCCTCATCCCTAATTGATACCCTACTGGTATCTCTCTGATACCCTGTATAAAGGACAGGGTCTTCCTTCCTACTCACTCCTTCATGTAAACTCTGCCTACACAGTACAAGCACACTCTAAAATATATGTTTCAAGTATCTGAATCACCTATACCTAGGGGTTGTATTTTACAATTCATCGAGACATTTGACACGGACATTGAAGCCTTACCAATTTCTGCTAGCACAATACTTCTTAGAACTATAAACGAACATGTAGCGTGATATACTCAATAGAAAGAGATTCGATCCTTACCTTAACGAAGTATGTTATGTAGGTTGCCAAGGATGCGTCGGCAGTCTCGAGACGGAGATCAACAGATTTTGCGAAGGAGGTTGTAATTTCTCTTAGGGTTTCGATGAGGGAAAACGGAAGAGTTGGCCGACCTCTAATATATAGTAGGGTTAAGGCTATGTATCATCTCTTTTTGGGATTAGAAGAATCGAATTTGAATTCGATACAAACAAATCCATATGGGTTTAAACCAGTCGGCCAAGGTTTTGAAATATGAATACAGTGTTTCCTGGGGTCGGCCAAAAGGGAGAATTAGATAGAGGAAAATTGGATTTAAAAAGTATTTTGGGTTTCCTCACAAGGATTCTAGACTGTCACATATTCGAATTGAAGATTTTGAATACAAAGGGGGCTTATGAGTTCATATTCATACAAAAGTGGAGTCCATATATAAAACAGTTAAGATTTGAATCTCAACTTTCCCTTTAAGTCCCTATCAATTGAATATTACCACTTTACTCTTTACATTGTTATTTTTAAGTAAATAAAATAACTAAAATAAAATTAATGAATGAACACAAGTTGTAAATAATTATTAAGAATGAGGAGAATTGGTCTAGGGGTTTACAGCTTGAATTACCCTCGTTCTCCTGATATGATTTTGATAGATGAAGATAACTCAGTTCATGCATCATCAACTGCATACGACGAATACCATTGTCGCTCACATGAAGTTGATGTCAAGTGTTGCTTTAAGACAGAAAAACGGTCTGTGTTCAACTGTTTGAATTACTCTCGATCTCACAATTACTCTTGATCTCCCAATGTGATCTTAGTGGATGAAGATGAACTGTAGTTTGCTTCTGTCAATATGACATCTCGTAGCACTGGGGATGAAAGACACTCGAGTTGTAATTCATCATGACCTTCAAGTCGACAAAATTGCAGTAAAATCCCAGACACTTCTGAAGGGGTCTACCAAAACACAAGATCAAGAAGCCGAGACTTCTTTGGTCAAAGGAATCTTCCCGAATCCAACCCTGGGTAGTGACTTACCAGACTTTAATAGTGACAATGAAGACTCAGATCAAACTATCCTGTCTGCCAGCTCATCTTTTGTATCAAGAGAAGTGTTTGCTTATGAGATGAACGAAGAGCAAGACGCTTCCAGTTCTGCTAGAAAAGAGCAAAGAATCGTTGCCTTGGAGGCTAATCTGAAGGCCATGGCTGACATGGTTACAAGCATGCATAAAGTAATCATGACAAAACATGTTGTTCCACCGGTTGTGAACCCAGTTTCAACTCAAGAATACGCAGCAGGTTCTGTACCTATCAACACAGGCCCTGGAGCATAGCCTTCTCAAGAATACGCAGCAGGTTCTGTACCTATCAACACAGGCTACTCCAAGTCATTTTGGTGCTGGGGGTGGTACTTACCATGCGGTTCCTCATCCTAACCCATCAAATCAGTCTGTTGGTCCTCAAATACCAAGATACCCTCTTGAAGCAGTTAAGCTTCTATGAAATCAGTTCAAGGCTTTTAAACAGAATGAGGGATTACAAAAGTTAGGGATCAAACAACCCTATCTTGTAGAATGGAAGGAAGTCTCGTTCCCACCTAATATAAGCCGTCGACCATAATGTTGTTTGATGGAAGCACATCTCAAAGTCAGTATATCAATCACTTCAAGATGATGACTGATCATCTCCAACAGAACGATACTCTACTTACCGAAGTGTTCGTCGGATGCTTGTCGGGGGTTGCCTATGACTGGTATCGAAGCATGTCGGATGGCTGCATAACATTCTTTACATCATTGAAACAGATGTTCCTCGAACGATTCAATAAAGGGACCCACGACATGACTTTGTCCGCCCATACCAAAATCAAACAGAAGCCTAATGAGACAGCCGAACGTTTCATCGAGCGCTTCCGACGAGACGCACTGAAAATGCCTCTGGGTACTCATGACGCATTAACTATAGATACATGCAAATCAAAACTGTTATCTATAGTCAGCATGTGGACGAGACCTACACAGTTTCAAGATTTGGGCTCCTTCATAATAAATGCTAGAGTAGCCGAAGACAGTGCTAAAAAGTTCAAGCAACTAGGCATCTAATGCCTAATTTGGATAAACATAAGTACCCCGCTACCAGCAGGGGTAGTCACCAAAACAATCGCAAAGGCAAAAAGGCCTTAGCCATCAATATAGGCCAGCTAGCACCTTCAATAATAGTGCCTCCAAAGAGGAAAGCACCATGACCCAAGCAAGAGTATTCCTTCGACGATGATGATGTCCTGAGCATCTTCGATTGTTTGATCAAAAGAAATAAGCTTCAACTGCCCGAGATCAAACGGCCAGACGAAGTAGGTAAGACTAATAATCCTAAATATTGCATGTATAACAACTTTCTGGGGCATCCAACCATGTCTTGCTATGTACTCAAAGGAAAGATCCAAGAGCTGGTCAACACCAAAGAAATCACTCTCCGAAAGGACAAGAAGACGGTGACACCCAATGTCGTCTCTCTACAATTTAGAGACTTTGCTACCTAGCTAGTCCCTAACGGTGTCGTCCCGATACCTAAAGCAACTATTGAGATCATCATCCTTCCGCTGGCTCGTAACAACAGTTTGGTGCCACTGTCAACAACCAAAGGCAAAATCATGTGGATTCATCTAGACCTGGTCGATGAATTCGAGCAGAAGACATCGACATCAATTTTTTTATCCAAGTCAAAGAAGTCGACCAAGTACAAATCATGCAACATGACTTCAAGTGAGCATTCCTCACTTGATGTCCATGTTCCTTCTTTTATGGATACTTTTATTTAGGCAGGATTCATGTTGTCTTCTTCAGAGACTGCTCTGCCGACATCAGAAGCCAACTACCAACCTGAATTCTATCGATACAGTAAGCAATCTCATGAACTGATGGTAAAGATGGGATATGACTTTCAAAAATCACCAGGTCTGAACAATGGAAAGGGGTCTCTGATACCTCTATCTTTATAATTTCAAGATAACAGGTCTCATGTTAGACTAGGATTCGGAACAGATCACACAATTCCTATTAGAGAAAGAAGTCCTCCAAAAGCAAGGCACGAATGAGAACCTATAACACGGTTTCCCTCTCATCTTCTTCAGAAGAAGAAGTCTTGACGGGTACTAGGATCAGAAGACTCTATCTCAGAGACTACCCAGATGGTCAAGGGAATGAAGTTGTCACTCCCTATCCTGCTCCTAATTCTCTTCCAATATTAGCTCTACTAGCTGACTCGGGGCCTTCTAAACTGACAGCAGCTGATAAGTGCAAACAGCAGGTTCGCTTTGACAAGAACCTAAAGAATACTCTACTGTAAGGTCTTCAGAAGCTATACAACTTTGACATATTGGCCCAGCTAGCCAATACTCCGGCTAGACTATCAATCTTTGAGCTCCTTCGTCTCTGGAAGAAAACTTGAGAAACATTGAGCAAAGCTCTGATGCAAGCTGATATTTGTCTTGCAAATCTGAAGAAATCAGACGAAGAACCAGTGGCATGCCCTTAATGTTATAGTGTGATGGAAATAATGCCAAACATTATTTTCATCTAAGATGACATGCTGCTAGAGGACAATCAGCACGACCGACCTCCTTATTTCACTGGTTATGTTGATACAATGAAGGTAGATCGCATTCTCGTCGATCTCGGGTCTACACTTAGCATAATCCCTAAAACTTTGCTGGATTCTCTAAAGATTCCAGTCCATAGCCTCTCAGCGACAGTGACAACTACCCCGGGTTCAATTTTGAAAAGAGTAAACCGCTGGAAAAGATTCACATGAGGGTCCAAATCGACGATCTTTGAAAAAAAAGCCACCTCTTATGTGATTGACAATCACATCTCCTATAACTTACTATTAGAAAGGCCGTGGTTGCATGAACATAATATTATGCCATCTACTCTCCACCAGTGCTTTAAGCACATGGACGACAACGAAGAAATCAAAAAAAATTGCTAACCTCAATCCTTTTCAATGTGTCGAGGCCTATTATACGGAGTCCATAATGTATAAAGAAGAGTACATGAAGGTCGTGTTTGCTATGGAGACAGATGAAGACCAAAAAGACGACCCAGATGAAGTCTTAGTGATTCCAGTTAAAGGATGCACTTCTTGTCCTTCAAGTACTTCTCAGATGCAAACCATCACTCTCGCCTCTCATATTGAAAAAATAGAGCAAAGGGAGCTCACCTCTTCTGAGCCTCTTGTTATCGACCTTTGTCGTAACAAGCCTACTACTTCTCTTTCTCCTCTTCTTATTATCGATATGAGAATGTCTCCAGCTAAGGTCAAAAATGTTGTTGTAACTGTTAAGACTGAAGATATCAAAAAAAGCAGTATCTCCTTCGCAGTATATTGATGTCAACTTTTATGCACAGCATTACTTGAAATTCTGGAAAATTTTGAACCTCTCATCTTAGGAGCAATTCAGCCTTTTCAAGATGAGATAGTGTACGAACCAATACAAAATTCATTCTTCGTAGTTCCTCCTTAGAATGACAATGAGCATCCAATTCTCTTCAGCAGAGAACGTAACCAAAGAACTATACTTGACAGCGATTCTGAAAATGACGATCGTGGAAGAATACAACTGCATTGTTACAGTCAGCAATCCAAGAATATCATTCAAAAAATGGGTTACAATTTTAGGTCTGGGTTGAATGGAGGTAAAGATAGACGTACTCCTATTCGACTACCTGCTCCAAAAGGAAGGTTATCACAATATTACAACAAGACTAGACATGGGTTAGGCTACATTACACTGAATACAACCCCAGATAGATCTGAATCAGACGAAGAGATACAATCTCACATTTTTTATTCTGCTTTATGGGAATCAGACACCAACATAGGAAGGTCCATCGACTAACTCTATCTATTAATATTGTGACAACTGAATTCCCAGAAGACGATGAGGATGATGATTTTATCGAGACTTATGAGAATGAGCCTTGGGCATAAAAGATGGATACCCAATAAGAGCTTCGCTTCGAACAGCGTGAACCACCCACTAAGGACGAGCTAATCCAGATCAACGTCGGAGATAAAGCTTCTTCAAGGCCAATCTTCATCAGCAAGAGCCTCCATGAGGCAGAAAAATAAGACTTGATCCAACTCATTAAAGAATACATTGATGTGTTCGCCTGGAGCTATGAAGATATGTCGGGACTAGATCCTCAGATTGCTACTCATAAGCTCAATATTTTGCCAAATACCAAGCCTGTTAAACAGCAACAGCGACGATTTTGACCTAATATGATGGACGACATAGAAGCTGAAGTCAAGAAGCTCATCGCATGTAGCTTTGTTATAGAGGAACAACATCCTGACTGGGTAGCTAATGTTGTCCCGGTTATGAAGAAGACATAAAAAGTTTGAGTCTGCATCGACTTCAGAGATCTCAACGCAGCTTGTCCCAAACCAGTTTCCTTTTCCAATCACCGATGTCATGATCGACAACACCTATGGTTCGAACAAATATCTTTCATGGACAGTTTCTCGGGGTATAATCAAATCAAGATGAATCCTGAGGACAAAAAACACACATCCTTTCACACTCTTCAGGGAGTATACTACTATATGGACATGCCGTTTGGTCTTAAGAATGCTGGTACTACCTATCAGTGGTCCAAGAGCACTATCTTTCGTAAACATTTACAAAAAATAGTCGAATGCTATGTCGACGATATTACTGTCAAGAGTCGTTTAAAGGAAGATCACATCCAAGACCTGAAGATTATCTTTAATCTAATACGTCAATATCAACTCAAGATGAATCCCCCCAAGTCATTTTTGGTGTCTCTAGTAGCAAATTTCATGGATTCATTATTTTCTTTAAGGGTATACATGTTGACCCCGATAAAGTCACGGCCATTCAAGAGATGCGTCCTCCACGCAACCTCAAAGAGCTACGAGGATTCCAAAGACAACTTGCCTATATCAGGAGATTCGTCTCAAATCTCTCTGGACGTTGTAGATCGTTCACCAAATTAATAAAGAAAGGAGTGTCTTTCGTTTGGACTGATGAATGTCAGCAAGCATTTGAAGACATTAACGGTACTAGATGAACCCCCCAGTCCTAATGCCTCCAATCATAGGAATTCCCTTCTTGATGTACATTCGAGCAATGAATCATTCTTTTAGTGCCATTTTAGACCAGAAGAACAATAAAGGCCATGAGCAAGCAATCTACTACCTTAGTCGCACGATCATCGATGCTGAACACCGATACATTTTGGTGGAAAATGAATGCTTAGCCTTAATGTTCGCCGTCCAGAAAGACGCGTCATTACATTACGGGCCAAACCATTCTTGTTATATCTAGAGTCATTCCTCTGCGGGTACTAATGAAAAAGCCTAGTACACTCAATTCTAGGCTTGCTACATGGGCGATTCTGCTAGCACAGTATGATATGGTCTATGTTTCGTAAAAGTCTATCAAGGGCCAAGCCTTAGCTGATTTCTTGGCTGCTTATCCAATCCCTAAGACTTCAAAACTCTATGACGAAATTCTCGATGAAATTTTAGAGTCTAACATGACTTCAGAAGGGATACACGCTTGGCGTCTATTCTTTCATAGTTCATCTAGAATCGGACCTAACGGTATCATCATCGCTGGAGTAGGAATTGTCCTCGTATCCCCGGAAGGGCTAGCCATTCAAAGAGCCTATTCTCCGGATGAGCCATGTTCCAACAATGTTGCCGAATATAATGCTTTGCTCATCGGTCTCCAGTTAGCTAATCAAGTTAGAGGCACGTAAGAAGTTCGACATCAAGATCTCATCCCCTATCAAGGAGCAGAAGTTAAACTTGCTATGTCATTCAAAGGTTTCTTTATTGAGCGTGTACGCCAAACGTGTAATACATAAGCCGATGCACTCACTAATCTAGCAGCAGTGTTAGTTGTTCCTGTGAGAAGGCAATAATTAATCATTATTGCTAATCGATAATTATTCTATGTCGAGAATAATTTGAATATTGAATTCAGTAATACAGTTGAGATTTGCACTACTAGTGAAGAATGGAGGACTTGTTTCATCGACTTTACAGTATATGACATTATACCAGAAGACCCTAAAGAAGCAACGACAATTCATCGTCGATCACTTTAATTCTATTACAATCACTCGTCCAAGACACTCTACCGTTGATCTTTTGACGGCATGCTCCTGTGTTGCCTCGCAGGTGACAAAGAAAAACAGATATTACGTAAAGCTCACGATGGTGTCTGCGATGCAAATCAGCCTGGTCCCAAGCTACAAGACTGTATCAGACGCATGGGATACTAGTGGCCCACTATGGCGGCGGATGCAATTGAATATGCAAGAAAATACAGAGCATGTCAAATCTATGTAGATTTCATCCACTAACCGTCAGAATTCTTACATCCAACTGCAGAATCCCAACCTTTGAAGCCTGGGGCATGGATGTCATTGGTCCTATCAATCAGTCATCATCTCGAGGACATCGGTTCATCCTAGCTATAACCGGTTACTTTTTAAAATAGGCGAAAGCTATTCCTTAGCTGAAGTCAAGACAAGTAGTGTCATCAATTTCATCAAGCATCATGTGATTTGTCGATTCGGAGTTCCTCGAAGAATCATTTATGACAACGGACCTCAGTTCGTAAGTTAGGCATTCATTCGATTCTGTAATGACACTCGAATCAACAATATTGCTTCTATAGCTTATAATCTCGTAGCCAACGGTTTAGCCGAAGTTTTGTAACCACCACTTTCCGGGAACTGGGGTATTTTTGACTTTTTGTGAATTTAAATATTTTAGTTATCTTTTAATTAATTGAATTGTATTAGTGATATTAATTTGGTAAAACCTTAGAACCACCTTGACCAAATGACTAGACATGTCCATGGTAGACTAAAATTGTTAGTTTTAACAAACTTTAAAACCTATTCTCATTTAGTTAGATAGTCTTTATTCTAATTAGATAGTCAATTGAGCTCTTAGGCTAAACACACTAAGTTAGAATGGACCCCTTCCTTAGAAATTGTCATGACAACTTGAGCAGGGCTTCATGGACAATTCTCCATGAACCAACCCTAGCCAAACCATGTGGCCGGCCATACTAGGTCCCTCCCCTTGCTATAATAGCATACATTCCTCCTTCTTCCCTCTTTCATTGAAACCCTAACCCTAATTTGTTATTCTTCCCCAAATTTCCTCCATCTCCCAAATTAAGTCCAAATTCCCTCAAACCAATTGCAATCTCTTTCCCTTGAAGAGGAGAAGCCTCTTTTGGCTAGCTTGGGAGCATTTGGAGCAATTTGACCCTTGGAGCTTGGTGGAGATTTAGATCTAAAGATTTGTTTATTGGAAATCTATCTCCAATTGGTAGGAGCTCTCTAAACCCTTCACATTTTCTTTCTTTAGTGTAGATGCATTCATTTAGGACCCCATTCCATTAGGGTGCCATTAGAGACGAGTTGAGGATCTCCTCTTCGTATTTGAAGGTTTTCCTCTTTCGATTTTGATTCGATTTGGGGGAAATCCAAAATTAGGATTCTAGGGTTAGTGAGATTGATAAATTAGGTCATGCTAGTGTTGTAGACCATGTAGGCATGTTTGGGGTCAACTTTGGATAGTCATCTCAATCTAGTTCAACTCATTCTTTGTCGTTCGATAGCACCCCTATCGATAGTCATCTCAATTTAATCAATCGAGTTCAACTCATTCTTGTTCGACACTATTAAATTCCCGCACTCGACTTTTCTAAGGTCGACGCAACTTTGGTGTATATGCCCAGCCCGACTTAGCCAACCGTGCTTACGCGAACTATTTTTTTGTTTTGTCGAAAACTGTTCTCCTATGTTTTGCAAAATAGATAGACTTATTGTATGGACATCCCGTAGGACATTTGAGAGAGAGCGCACCAACGATACTAACTTGCGGAAGCACAATTTAGAGTTTGCAGAAATAACGGAGTTAAAGAATTCAATCGATAGTCCAAGGACGTAAAGCCATGCTCTGATACCATTATGTCACGCCCCGCTCCCGTAGGAGCGATCGTCCTCGCTAAGGCGTGATGCCGCATGAGCCTAGATTTGCGCTCGTGCAAGGCGGGCTCCATAACGGCCGATTTCAGCGGCTGCGACGGGGTCGTCGCACAGAAGTCCCAAGCAGAGACATTGGACATGCAGCGGAAAGTAGAACCAAACACAAGTTATTCAAAATAAGCTCTTTATTGATATTGAAACAAAGGTTACAATGGGGTGCAAGGCTAAGATTACAAGTCACTCAAGTTCACTCTTCTCATATTACAAGTCACTCAGCTCTCTCTCATCTCTCAATTACAAGTCTTGAGCCAGTAGAAGCTTCGGAAGGCGACGTCCATACATTATGTCCCGTATAAGTCTTGACTCCATGTGGCCGCATGCTTCGAATCGCCAAGGAACTCCGTGCCTCGACGCATCCAAGCGATCTTCGCGCCACGAGCTTCTACCTGTGCCTGCATATGTAAACTATGTTGGTATAAGTACTCAACTGTACTGGTGGAATGAGCTCCTCGCCCACCCATACAAAACCAACACGTTAATTTACTTTGTGCAACATAGTCAAATCTTATCAATTGTCTTTTTAGTCTTGCCTTAGGATCAGTTTTATGACCGACGCCTTGCCTATTTTGTGTCTTTAGACCATCCCGTGTTTGCAACATCAATGTTAACTCAACAACGTTAATCTATCAAGTCGTGCTTGCCTTACGGCTTAAAATCAGAGACGCAACTATGCGATAAGACGCCATTCCCGTGTGACCGTGCTACAAACCCTTGCAGAGGCCGTGCCTCGCAACTCAAATGAGACTCAATCATATCGCCGCCTCGCGGCCCTTCGCTACTAAATCATCAACTGACCCATCCAACTTGTGAACTAAGTGTCACTCGACCAACTTTGCCTTACGGCATTTCTTGACTTAAACTCAAGACAACTCAAACCAAACTTATGCAACTTATATGCCGAAAACTCAAGACTCGACGCCACATCTCGTGCCGAAGCACGTCGCCTATGTGGTAGCCATTCTTAGGCCCAAACACTTGTGTTCCAACCATACACACATTCAACTAGACTAAATCCAAAGGCACACATGCGGATTGCCGCTCGTGCCGACCCATGTATATGAATTGGTCACTAACATCACAAGCTATCCTGGACTATAGCCTTGCCATTCGGCGACCCTTTCAACGCAAGTAGCTAGCCCCGCTGAAAGTTCCCAAATGACCCGAGCCGTTCAGCCAGCTACGGCTATACCTGTTTCCCTCCGGAACGACGCGGTCCCATGGCGCCCAGGGTTGCCACTCGTGGAAACTCCTCCTTGTCGACAAGTTGTCTAATGACCATGCAAGACTCGACACAAACTGACGTCTCACACAGTCATTCCTCTTCCAATGTTACCATCTCATTCAAACCAATATCAAGACTTCTATTATTGAGACCCCTCGACGACCCACGGTCGCGAGCATTCTTTCCATATATCCTTGAGACCCCTCGTCGACCCACGATTACGAGCATTCTTTCCATGTTACCTTGTCATTTCATTCAACTCAATGCCTATTCGATAGTCCTTTCTCCAAAACTTATTAAATCAACCGTGGTTCATGCCCTAAACACTAAGTCCGTGCATCGTACCTCAAACCGACTTTCGTTCTACGCGACACTATCGCCCAAGTCATACTTTATATGATGGGCCTTGAGATCATAAGACTTTATGGTTATACCCAACCGTAGAACTCGTAGGACCATGATTGCTAGCACTTTGATAGCCCAACATAACTTGCCTGACTTAGACGCGCAACGACACGACGAGAAAAGGCTGCGTCAGGCCTCGTATTGCAAGAACGTGCCGCGCATGTACTCGACTTCTGAAAGACCAAGTCATTTGGATGCCTAGACTTATGTCATAAACCGTGCAATGCAACTTAACTCATGGGGCAAGCCAAGGCTATGCTAAGCCTTGGACGATGGGACCATGCACGCTTTATGAAGCATTTATGCGGGCAACGCCTATGACTTAGGCTACGTTCATAACTTCGCCAACTCAAACCAACTTTCTTTCTTCCAAGCCACGGGACGAAGGATCGAATGTCATTTTCAAAGCATACTGTGCA
The DNA here is from genome assembly GCA_029216955.1 of Iris pallida. NCBI lineage: Eukaryota > Viridiplantae > Streptophyta > Magnoliopsida > Asparagales > Iridaceae > Iris > Iris pallida. The sequence continues at coordinate 1,546,151 of JANAVB010011200.1, read as the reverse complement.
CCAACTCTAAGCCACCGTTGGACCTTTCCATATTCTAACTCAATTCGACCCGTCGGGATTTTTTCTTTTAGCTATGTGAATTCGTCTCTTTTATTATCAAGCCTACTTATGCGAGTTGAAAATATGCGATTTATTATGTGAAGGCCAAGATGAGGCAAGTTCACCGAAACTAACCCACCTGAGCGAGCGGTCGTCTCGACCGAGCGTTGTCTTCGAGTAGCCATTGCAAGTCTAAGTTCGAACGCCGTTGGCGTTCCTAATCCTCCGATTGACAGAGCGGGACGGGGCACTACATCATACACCACTCAGAAAAAGTTTCATCCTCGAAACTAACTGAGTACTTACTTATTAACTTATCATTTTACTCAACATTCAAGAACTCTCGCACACACTACGCCTATGCATTTTCTCAATCCAAGCCACGCTCGTACTACCCTCAATCCGTTCTTCAAAACTCACAATCTCAAAATCCTCGACACTTCTCATTCCTCAAGTCTCACATGAATTCAACATATCACTTAGTTTGGATCATGCACACATTCCAGGCATCTCCAAAATACATGCATTTCAACCAAGCCTTGTGATAGTGAATCCAATTCCACCTATCCATCCATCCACTCAATCCTAAAAATCAATCCTACTGATGCTAACTCTCGCAACATGGACATCTCGCCTAGCCGCTAGGCAATCTCTTTAGGCTAAAGTCAATTATTAGTATTGGAATCACAGTTTCCAAACAACGATATCAACACTGACCCCATCCTAAGGTCAAACCAAGTTGATAGTACAGGGTTTTCTACCAAAGCTCGTATCACTCTGATTTCTAAACATCGAGCATCAATTCCCTACACACATCACAACATTTCATCGTACAGGGTCTGAGTCATTCAACAAAGCCATCCTACGATCACTCACGTTCAACCAATTCCACGACGTATCGATATCAATCGTTTATCAAGCCATTTCATATAGTCTATCTCTTTGAACATGTCTGACATAGTTCGCCTATCAATCTTTCTCAAATTAAGCACGCTACGAAACAATTCATCGCTAATCCATAATTCACATTTTATACTCCCTAAGTCATTCATCCCAATTCATGTAATCGATCACAAGGTCGTCCGATTTAGCAATATATTGTGCCCCGATCTCACGCGAGTCCGATTATCCACGGTGGGCACGAATCACCATGCACGCTCCCGCGAGATAATCATTCTCATCGGGACGTAACTCTTGTTTAAGTATAGACTAATTCATTCTTCATGCATGGATTGGACCTACTCAATCCTCAAGTTTCATTCATTCATCACAAATTCTCGAATTTACCTTCGCATCAAGCCAACAGTCGAGACAATCAAAGTTGCCGTATCCCAATTTTTTTGACTTCGATCATTCCCGCGACATGAATCACCATGCCAGCACTCACGATGAACGATCGCCCCAAATTCGATGCAACGCATGTGCGAGGCTAGAGTTGTGCTCGCACAAGACAAGAATGTCGACGATGTGGTTATCCGCGTAACCCTCAAAACACAATCATTTTCATCCGACATTCATCTCAATCAAAATCCTAAGTATGACATCCAACTGAACAATAACACTTGCACGATCGTCATTCGCCGAGTCAAAGTACTCCCGAGTTATCGCATATCGATCTTTGATACGCCTTAATACCATCGACGATATGCGTAACCTGACGATCTTCCTTTGCAACCAATTTTGAGTCGTACGAATGATGCCATCGTTCGACTGGATAATCTCCTTGATATTCAATTCAAGTTTGATCATTATCCCTTTATCTTAAGTCATCAACCAAAGTATTTCCTCAATTTGCATCGTCTCTTTGTTAACTAAATCATCGAGCAACGTTCAATCCAATCCTTAGAGTCATTACGTAACTTGAAAAATTACTTTTTCATGCACGCTATCTTCCTATCGTGCTAACTTTCTCTATACGATCTTACCTAACGATTCCCTTTATCAAGTCATCCGTTCGCTACACCTTAACTTTTTTTTCGATTCGATTTCATCTACTCGATCATCTTGCGTTTCATACTTGCGCAATCCTCAATCTCGTGCACGGTTCGTGCGCTCAATTTTTAGGTTGTTCGAATCACACATCGTCAAATCTTAAGACTATAACTTGTTCAACGACACTCAATCTAAGGCTTTGCATAACGTGACGCTTGCTGATAGACTCACCGACACCCCGAATCCTCAATCGATCGACGGACATCCCTGAGGCTATCGCATACACCACTCAAGGATGAAGTCATTCAACAAATCCTCAAAACTATCATTCGATTCACAATCTACTTCCTCGAATTTTCGTCCGAACGATTCCTTAAATTTTAAGCACACTCACCTTATATCGCACCGACGATAACATTATCGTTCGATAGCACCCCTATCGATAGTCATCTCAATTTACTCAATCAAGTTCAACTCATTCTTGTTCGATACTATTCAATTCCCGCACTCAACTTTTCTAAGGTCGACGCAACTTTGGTGTATATGCCCAGCCCGACTTAGCCAACCGTGCTTACGCGAACTATCTTTTTATTTTGTCAAAAACTGTTCTCCTATATTTTGCAAAATAGATAGACATATTGTATGGACATCCCGCAGGATATTTGAGAGAGAGCGCACCAACGATATCAACTTACGGAAGCACAATTCAGAGTTTGCAGAAATAATGGAGTTAAAGAATTCAACCGATAGTCCAAGGACGTAAAGCCATGCTCTGATACCATTGTATCACGTCCCGCTCCCGTAGGAGCGATCATCCTCGCTAAGGCGTGATACTGCACGAGCCTAGATTTGCGCTCGTGCAAGGCGGGTTCCATAATGGCTGATTTCAGCGGCTGCGACGGGGTCGTCGCACAGAAGTCCCAAGCAGAGACATTGGACATGCAGCGGAAAGTAGAACCAAACACAAGTTATTCAAAATAAGCTCTTTATTGATATTGAAACAAAGGTTACAATGGGGAGCAAGGCCAAGATTACAAGTCGATCAAGTTCACTCTTCCCATATTACAAGTCACTCAGCTCTCTCTCATCTCTCAATTACTAGTCTTGAGCCAGCGGAAGCTTCGAAAGGCGACGTCCATACATTATGTCCCGTATAAGTCTTGACTCCATGCGGCTGCCCGCTTCGAATCGCCAAGTAACTCCGTGCCTCGACACATCCAAGCGAGCTCTGCACCACGAGCTTTTACCTATGCCTGCACATATAAACTATGTGGGTGTCAGTACTCAACTGCACTGGTGGAATGAGCTCCTCGGCCACCCATACAAAACCAACACGTTAATTTACTTTATGCAACATAGTCCAATCTTATCAATTGTCTTTCCAGTCTTGCCTTAGGATCAGTTTTATGACCGACGCCTTGCCTATTTTGTGTCTTTAGACCATCCCGTGCTCGCAACATCAATGTTAACTCAACAATGTTAACCTATCAAGTCATGTTTGCCTTACGACTTAAAATCAGAGACGCAACTACGTGATAAGATGCCATTTTCGTGTGACCGTGCTACAAACCCTTGCTGATGCCGTGCCTCGCAACTCAAATGAGACTCAATCATATCGCCGTCTCGCGGCCCTTGCCGCCTCGCGGCCCTTCGCTACTAAATCATCAACTGACCCATCCAACTTGTGAACTAAGTGTCACTCGACCAACTTTGTCTTGGGGCGTTTCCTGACTTAAACTCAAGACAACTAAAACCAAACTTATGTAACTTATATGCCGACAACTCAAGACTCGATGCCACATTTCGTGCCGAAGCACGTCGTCTATGTGGTAGCCATTCTTAGGCCCAAACACTTGTGTTCCAACCATACACACATTCAACTAGACTAAATCCAAAGGAACACACGAGGATTGTCGCTCGTGCCGATCCATCTATATAAATTGGTCACTAACATCACAAGCTATCCTAGACTATAGCCTTGCCATTCGGTGACCCTTTCAACGCAAGTAGCTAGCCCCGCTGAAAGTTCCCGAATGACCCGAACTGTAAAACCCCTAAATTTCTACTATATTTTTTTTATTTAAATTTGGTACTGATTTAAAATTTTGTATTGTAAGTCGCGTAGTCGTATTTTACGTCGCGCACGAAATTTTATTTTTCGTAATTGCTCGACGAGTGCAAATATGTACGAGCGTACATTTTTTTAGGAAAAACATTTTCCTAATATTTTTTTATAGTTTCAATATATATATAATAAGTATTTTAGTTATCGTTCCAAAATTTCAAATTTGTTATTTATTTATAAAGCCTTTTTTACATAGTTATATAATAAGTATTTTTTTCCTATAAAATGGTATATTAGAAAAGTATATTTATGTAAATATCATTTGGACATACATATATAATTTGTAAATATTTATTGAGTTTAATTGTAAATAATAATGTATTTTCAAAATTATTATATTAGTATTTTTAGAAAATATATTTGGAAGTTATTGTAGCCATTTAAATCTTGATTTGATTTTTGGAATTTTTTAAATAGTTAAATATTTGAAAATTTGATTTATCTTATTCGATTTTAAACTAAAATCTAATTTGATTTAAATTAGATTTGTACTTGGAATTGGATTTGATTGCTTTTAAATTTAAACTACGAATTATCTATTTTTGGGTTTTAAAATATTCCTAGTACATATCCAATTGGGAATTCCCACATCCTATAAATAGGCAGGTACTCCTCTAATTCATTATTCATCCACAATAATTTTCTCCACAAATCTACGTGCATCGTGTCCGTGTTCCACCATCCATAATCTTATTCTATGTTTCTTTTACAAATACAATTTCATCAAATCCAGTCGTGTCGGACACATCCCAGACACGACGTCCAAATCTCCAATCCAAATCCCTAACCCTAATCCTAATTTTCCTAGACCACCACCGTCAGCCTCTCCGAACCACCTTCCCAACCCGTTCACCACCACTGCCACAGTCGACCCCGTCTCAACGACCAACAACTTCCAGCCACCACCATCACCATCGACTGCATCGCCACAAAATTTGGCCATCGGCCGCGACCACCCTGTACATCCAAACCACCACCGCCCTCACGACCACATCGGAGACCCAGCCACCCACAGCCCTTACCGCAGCCACAGCAGCCAAACCCCGACACATCGCCCACGACCACCTGACCCAAAACCCCACACCACAATCACCGGCCGTTCCCTCCGAGACCACCGCCAAACAAAGAAAAGAATAGGAAAAGAAAATTTTTACCACCATCGCCCATACACTCACCTCCGCCGGAGCAGCGCCCTCCACGGCGTCCGCCGCGTCAAACCTCCGTGCCCTAGCCTCCTCATCTACCTATCAGTGTCGCCTTTTTCTATCCGCCGTCGTTGTGGACTACGCCCCTTCCGGCGAGCATCCGACCACGTCCTCGCCTCTTCGCCTGTCACCGTTGACCATTCCGCCGATTCCCCTCCATCTCGAGCGGGTGGCCGCCATGGGCGAGCTCGCCGCCCTCTTCTACCGCGTGCACCGAGCTACCCCCAGGCCACAAATTGCCGCCGCCTTCGACTGGGCAGCGTCGCCCTAGCCATCTAGAGCCGTCTGGCGCAGAACCCTAGTCACGGTCGAGCTCCAACGCCATGACCGTCGCGTCCAGCCTCCAGCGCCGCCCTCCACTCTCTAAACGCACGATCCCATCCGCACTTGCCGCCCGCGTCCTCGGCCAAGCCCCGGCCGTCGAACCCCTGTCCTCCGCCTTAGCCGTTCCTCCGTCCTGCTCCCTCTCCATCGAACCCCATCCGCCGCTGCGCTCATCCACCGCGCGCAGTCGGCCAAGCTCCTCCGCCGATCTCGATCGTCCGCTCCCCTATTCTCTTCCGTTTGCTTTCTCACTCTCTTTCCTCCTTTCTAAAAAGGAGTAGGGTTTTAATGTGATTTGTTATTTTAATTTTATTTTATTCTCCTTTTTTCTGTTGTTGTTATTATTATTATTATTATTATTATTATTATTATTATTATTATTATTATTATTATTATTATTATTATTATTATCTTTTTAATTACAGAATATTAAGTATATATTAGTGGTATTATATTTGATTTAAGAATTTTTATTATTACTAATTATATTGTTATTATTATAGGTATAAGTAAATATTTTCGACATTGGGTTAGAAGTCCTAATTGCACTTGCTATATATATTTGTGGCATTTAAAAGTATAGCTTATTAATAAAATTTTATTTTTACAAAATATGGTTCTTAACCTTAAAAAAATTTTCTAATATTATTTTGGTTCGCCTAAAAATATTTTTGATTTATAAGTTATAGGTTTTTATTTGATAAAACTTACAATTTTGCCTTAAAAAGACTTTTGATTTTTTTTTTCGAATATTTATTCGAAAGCACATTTTGACTAATAAATTATATTTCAAGTATTATATATTAGTTTTCAAAAATCATATATTTATTATTCGTCAAAATTTTCTTTATTCTTCCGACCAAGACTCAACTCTCTTATTCCTATTCCTTCGCCAATTCGAGACTACCTTATGTCCACCCTAACTAAATTGACCCTTCTGGACCCAATGGAACTGCCCATGCCACCATCAGAGGTCACCTGGCATAGTTGTTATACCAAAGTTGCAGTTTGTGCCACCGTGATATTCGCAGCACATCAGGCGTACTACCAGGCAAGACACCTTGCCATCTGCTGTTTATTTATTTTAGCTCATATTTCATGCATTAGTATTATTTTATTTATACAAAATAATCTGTGATACATGGCTTAACCTGTTAGAACTTACTGTTCATTATATTTCCTGCTGTGTATTATTTTCTTACAAATTAAACCTAGAATTAAGGGACCACCTTTGTGTGTTGCATTCATGGCCTTAACACGTTGTACCACGAAGTTGTGTGTCGCATGTAGAACACGAAAGTACATGATTGGCTGGCCACCAGAACGTACAAACCGTGCGATAGGAATAACCGCTAATAGATGTTGCATGCTAGTTTGACTTAGCGGTTATAGTGGTTTTGTGTTGTGGATACAACACAGTAGACATTGGGCGGGGAGGACAATTCCTTAGCGTATGGGCTTCGATGCACTTCCCATGTGACCCGGACTCTCCGCTGGAGATACGGGGTTGATGACCCATGATTACTGACGGCCACTGACGATTCTGCGGAACGTCATGCTCTTACTGATGGGGCCTCTGGTGCCCAAGAGGGACTACGCCAATCCTATTTACCCAGGGCCCATGCGTAGGAAGGATTGTTCTTAACTACATTTTACTTAGAATGGTAGGCTACCTTTATCCGTTAGGTACAAGTACTTTTGATTTGGGTACTTGTATCTGACCGTGGCTTGGAACAATAACTTGTCGCGAATTATTTCGTCACATCTTGTCCTTATTTGGTTGTAGGTGTGACTTACTACTTCGATGAGAAGGTATTGAACCTCGTTGGGGTCCGGATACCATATTGGATTCTTAGCATAGAAAGATACGTCGACGTGAATTAGTTTACCATCTCCTGTCCTTGTTTGGTTGGTGGGATGGTACGCTCGTTCAGTAGGTGCGTATTGGACCATGTTATAATTCAATTGACTTATTTATTTGAGCAATATTTATTCAGTTTATATGGCATGGTATTATGTGTCTTGTTACGTCCCTCTGAGGATCTGGTTATCTCTCCAGGTGTGTGCTATTGTCTTTCGCAGGTGCTCTATCCGTGGCCATGATCGTCACTACTTCTTCGAGGATGATTCCACTTAGATTGTCTTCGCTTCACTCGCCAAAATTATTTATTTTATCATGTATTTTCCTTTGCTTGTTGGTAGTGGATTTGTCTCCGCCCAACATATTATATCAAGACAAATTCATAGTTGATTATATGATATCTTTTATTCATTTATTTTGTGTGGATGAGATTAGTTATGGTTCTACTGTATTTTACAGCTTATGTATTCATACGAGGTTTCCATATATTGGAGTGTACTTCGTATGTATACAGCTGGCATGTCTACGTTCCTAGTCCTACGTATTTTGGGACTGGGGCGTTACATGTTTTATGGTGGCCCATGCAGGTCAAGCTAAATTATTTGGTTACTTTACCGTACCAAGCAAGCCTGCGTATAGGATTAGAATTCTAGGATCTCATCCACATACTTGATCTCTTTCCTTGATTTTATCTACCGTTTGACTCATTAATTGCATCTTGCTTGCTTCCTTCCATCCCTATTCTTATCTTCCCTTCGTGCTTGCTAGAGATTGACCCTACTAATTAGTTGTCCCAAAACACCATTAGTTTAATTCTTTAAGTTGGGTAGAATATCTTATGAACTAGCAACCCCTTTGACCTAGTGACCTATATTAGCAAGCTTATTTAGATCCTAGAATCTAGAGGACCTAACCCGTCTAGCCAACCAAGGACTTGGACAAGAAAACTATAGGACGACTGTATGACTTAGAATCATTCTACCTTCTTTAAATCTTAATCACTCGTGCCTATGTATTTACCAATTTGACTAATGATGCTAATGTAGCCTAGTTTTTGCAAGCTTATTCTTTATCGAGTTTGTTCATGACATATGCTATTGGGCGCTCACTAGCCTATTGTCTAATCAGAATCGGTATATAATGGTCTGATCAACCAAGTGCACTTTGGTTCGCTTTTGTCTATTACTCTACGTGGATGGGGACATAATTAAACTTGGCCCTTACAATTCCATCCACGACTGCCTTGACAATTCTTTTGAAATTATTCGATCGTCTTTGAATCACGTATTCGTATTCGATAATGCCTCCTTCGAACTCTATATTGCTTCGCCCTCACCTATTTTAGGAGGACGCTAGCGTCATACTAGAACTTCCTCTAACCTTCCCATCGGCTACGACCATTCTCACCCAATGTTGCTATATCTTCATCCCAAACTACTCGGCCCTATCAAGACCCTCTAATCACTTAATTTGAGTGAATCTTTTTCATTCTATTAATCGTGACCCTCATTCATTACCCGTGACCATACCGTATTATTTTTCTATGATCTAGATCGTGATTTCTTACGGCATGATTTTGTTATTGATTGTTCCTCATCGATACCCCTTGTGTCTTCTCACCCCCTATGAATTCTTAATTTCGAGGACAAAATTCTTTTAAGTTGGGTAGGATGTAAAACCCCTAAATTTCTACTATATTTTTTTTATTTAAATTTGGTACTGATTTAAAATTTTGTATTGTACGTCGCGTAGTCGTATTTTACGTCGCGCACGAAATTTTACTTTTCGTAATTGCTCGACGAGTGCGAATATGTGCGAGCGTACATATTTTTAGAAAAAATATTTTTCTTATATTTTTTTTATAGTTTCAAAAAATATATAATAAGTATTTTAGTTATCGTTCCAAAATTTCAAATTTGTTATTTATTTATAAAGCCTTTTTTACATAGTTATATAATAAGTAATTTTTTTCTATAAAATGGTATATCAGAAAAATATATTTATGTAAATATCATTTGGACATACACATATAATTAGTAAATATTTATTGAGTTTAATTGTAAATAATAATGTATTTTTGAAATTATTATATTAGTATTTTTAGAAAATATATTTGGAAGTTATTGTAGCCATTTAAATCTTGATTTGATTTTTGAAATTTTTTAAATAGTTAAATATTTGAAAATTTGATTTATCCTATTCGATTTTAAACTAAAATCTAATTTGATTTAAATTAGATTTGTACTTGGAATTGGATTTGATTGCTTTTAAATTTAAACTACGAATTATCTATTTTTGGGTTTTAAAATATTCCTAGTACATATCCAATTGGAAATTCCCACATCCTATAAATAGGCAGGTACTCCACCAATTCATTATTCATCCACAACAATTTTCTCCACAAATCTACGTGCATCGTGTCCGTGTTCCACCATACATAATCTTATTTCATTTTTCTTTTACAAATACAATTTTATCAAATCCAGTCGTGTCGGACACATCCCAGACACGACGTCCAAATCTCCAATCCAAATCCCTAAACCTAATCCTAATTTTCCTAGACCACCACCGTCAGCCTCTCCGAACTACCTTCCCAACCCGTTCACCACCACTGCCACAGTCGACCCCGTCTCCACGACCAACAACTCCCAGCCACCACCATTACCATCGATTGCATCGCCACAAAATTTGGCCATCAGCCGCGACCACCCTGTCCACCCAAACCACCACCGCCCTCACGGCCATCACCGGAGACCCAGCCACCCACAGCCCTTACCGCGGCCACAGCAGCCAAACCCTGACACATCGCCCACGACCACCTGACCCAAAACCCCACACCACAATCATCGGTCGTTCCCTCCGAGACCACCGCCAAACAAAGAAAAGAATAGAAAAAGAAAATTTTTACCACCACCGCCCATACACTCACCTCCGCCGGAGCAGCACCCTCCGTGGCGTCCGCCGCGTCGAACCTCCGTGCCCTAGCCTCCTCATCTACCTATCAGCGCCGCTTTTTTCCATCCGACGTCGCCGTGGCCTACGCCCCTTCCGGCGAGCATCCGACCACCTCCTCGCCTCTCCGTCCGTCACCGTCGACCATTCTGCCGATTCCCCTCCGTCTTGAGCGGGTGGCCGCCATGGGCGAGCTTGCCGCCCTCTTCCATCGCGTGCGCCGAGCCACCCCAGTCCACAAATTGCCGCCGCCTTCGGCTGGGCAGCGTCGCCCTAGCCATCTAGAGCCGTCCGGCGCAGAACCCTAGTCACGGGCGAGGTCCAACGCCATGACCGTCGCGTCCAGCCTCCAGCGCCGCCCTCCACTCTCCAAACGCCCGATCCCATCCGTGCCCCGTCGCCCGTGACCTCGGCCAAGCCCCGGCCGTCGAACCCATGTCCTCCGCCTTAACCGTTCCTCTGTCGCACTCCCTCTCCATCGAACCCCATCTGCCGCTGCGCTCATCCACCGCGCGCTGCCAGCCAAGCTCCTCCGTCGATCTCGATCGTCCGCTCCCCTTGTCTCTTCCCTTTGCTTTCTCACTCTCTTTTCTACTTTCTAAAAAGGAGCAGGGTTTTAATGTGATTTGTTATTTTAATTTTATTTTATTCTCTTTTTTTTCTGTTGTTGTCGTTTTCATTATTATTATTATTATTATTATTATTATTATTATTATCTTTTTAATTACAGAATATTAAGTATATATTAGTGGTATTATATTTGATTTAAGAATTTTTATTATTACTAATTATATTGTTATTATTATAGGTATAAGTAAATATTTTCGACATTGGGTTAGAAGTCCTAATTGCACTTGCTATATATATTTGTGGCATTTAAAAGTATAGCTTATTAATAAAATTTTATTTTTACAAAATATGGTTCTTAACCTTAAATAAATTTTCTAATATTATTTTGGTTCGCCTAAAAATATTTTTGATTTATAAGATATAGGTTTTTATTTGACAAAACTTACAATTTTGCCTTAAAAAGACTTTTGATTTTTTTCGGATATTTATTCGAAAGCACATTTTGACTAATAAATTATATTTCAAGTATTATATATTAGTTTTCAAAAATCATATATTTATTATTCGTCAAAATTTTCTTTATTCTTCCGACCATATGACTCAACTCTCTTATTCATATTCTTTCGCCAATTCGAGACTACCTTATGTCCACCCTAACTAAATTGACCCTTCTGGACCCAATGGAACTGCCCATGCCACCATCAGAGGTCAACTTGCATAGTTGTTACACCGAAATTACAGTTTGTGCCACCGTGATATTCGCAGCACACCAGGCGTACTACCAGGCAAGACACCTTGCCATCTGCTGTTTATTTATTTTAGCTCAAATTTCATGCATTAGTATTATTTTATTTATACAAAATAAACTGTGATACATGGCTTAACCTGTTAGAACTTACTGTTTATTATATTTCCTGCTGTGTATTATTTTCTTACAAATTTAACCTAGAATTAAGGGACCACCTTTGTGTGTTGCATTCATGGCCTTGACACGTTGTACCACGAAGTTGTGTGTCGCATGTAGAACACGGAAGTACGTGATTGGCTGTCCACCAGTACGTACAAGCCGTACGATAGGAATAACCGCTAATAGATGTTGCATGCTAGTTTGACTTAGCGGTTATAGTGGTTTTGTGTTGTGGATACAACACAGTAGGTATTGGGCGGGAAGGACAATTCCTTAGCGTATGGGCTTCGATGCACTTCGCTTGTGACCCGGACTCTCCGCTGGAGATACGGGGTTGATGACCCATGATTACTGACGGCCACTGACGATTCTGCGGAACGTCATGCTCTTACTAATGGGGCCTCTGGTGCCCAAGGGGGACTACGCCAATCCTATTTAGCCAGGGCCCATGCGTAGGAAGGATTGTTCTTAACTACATTTCACTTAGAATGGTAGGCTACCTTTATCCGTTAGGTACGAGTACTTTTGGTTTGGGTACTTGTATCTGACCGTGGCTTGGAATAATAACTTGTCGCGAATTAGTTCGTCACATCTTGTCCTTGTTTGGTTGTAGGTGTGACTTACTACTTCGATGAGAAGGTATTGAACCTTGTTGGGGTCCGGATACCATATTGGATTCTTAGCATGGAAAGATACGTCACCGTGAATTAGTTTACCATCTTCTGTCCTTGTTTGGTTGGGGGGATGGTACGCTCGTTCAAAAGGTGCGTATTGGACCATGTTATAATTCAATTGACTTATTTATTTGAGCAATATTTATTCAGTTTATATGGCATGATATTATGTGTCTTGTTACGTCCCTCTGAGGACCTGGTTTTCTCCTCAGGTGTGTGCTATTGTCTTTCGCAGGTTCTCTATCCGTGGCCATGATCGTCACTACTTCTTCGAGGATGATTCCACTTAGATTGTCTTCGCTTCGCTCGCCAAAATTATTTATTCTATCATGTATTTTTCTTTACTTGTTGGTAGTGGATTTGTCTCCGCCCAACATATTATATCAAGACAAATTCATAGTTGATTATATGATATATTTTATTCATTTATTTCGTGTGGATGAGATTAGTTATGGTTCTACCGTATTTTACAGCTTATGTATTCATACGAGATTTCCATATATTGGAGTGTACTTCATATGTATACAGCTGGCATGTCTACGTTCCTAGTCCTACGTATTTTGGGACTGGGGCGTTACACGAGCAGTTCGTCCAGCTACGGCTATACCTGTTTCCCTCCGGAACGACGCAGTCCCATGGCGCCCAGGGTTACCGCTCGTAGAAACTCCTCATTATCGACAAGTTGTCCAATGACCATACAAGACTCGACACAAACTGACGTCTCACACAGTCATTCCTCTTCCAATGTTACCATCTTTTTTAAACCAATATCAAGACCTCATATCCTTGAGACCCCACGACGACCAACGGTCGCGAGCTTTCTTTCCATATATCCTTGAGACCCCTTGCCGACCCATGGTCGTGAGCATTCTTTCCATGTTACCTTGTCATTTCATTCAACTCAATGCCTATTCGATAGTCCTTTCTCCATAACTTATTAAATCAACCGTGGTTCATGCCTTAAATACTAAGTCCGTGCATCGTGCCTCAAACCGACTTCCGTTCTACGCGACACTATCACCCAAGTCATACTTTATATGACAGGCCTTGAGATCGTAAGACTTTATGGTTACACCCAACCATAGAACTCGTAGGACCATGATTGCTACCACTTTAATAGCCTAACATAACTTGCCTGACTTAGACGCGCAACGACTCGACGAGTAAAGGCTGCGTCGGGTCTCGCATTGCGGAAACGTGTCGCGCATACGCTCGACTTCTGAACGAACAAGTCATTTGGGTGCCTAGACTTATGTCATAAACCATGCAATACAACTTAACTCATGGGGCAAGCCAAGGCTATGCTAAGCCTTGGACGATGGGACCGTGCACGCTTTATGAAGCATTTATGCGGGCGACGCCTATGACTTAGGCTACATTCATAACTTCGCCAACTCAAACCAAATTTCCTTCTCCCAAGCCATGGGACGAAGGTTCGAGTGTTATTTTCAAAGCATGTCGTGCACCAACTCTAAGCCGACCGTTGGACCTTTCCATATTCTAACTCAACTCGACCGTCGGGATTATTCCCTTTAGCTATATAAATTCATCTTTTTTATTATCAAGCCTACTTGTGCGAGTTGAAAACATGCTATTTATTATGTGAAGGCTAAGATGAGGCAAGTTCTCCGAAACTACCCCACCTGAGCGAGCGGTCGTCTCGACCGAGCGATGTCTTCGAGTAGCCATTGCAAGGCTAAGTCCGAACGCCGTCGGCATTCCTATTCCTCCGATTGACTGAGCGGGACGGGGCACTACATTTTTTGCCATGTTTTATATATATTATGGTAGTCTAACAATTTGAATATGATTTGGGAAGATTTGGGGATATATCAATGGATTATGGGATTTGATATATTATGTGTTGTCTACTGTTGCTCATTCTTGTTCTGTCCGCTGATTGCATTTCTTTATCAAACCCCTTAGCTAGGAGCTACCCTAATAACCACCTATGATCAGTCCCACATCTATACAGTCAGTCCCCTATCCTCAAATTGGTTAGATCCTTAGTGAACAATTAGGTTCAGTCAAGTGTCATAGTGTGTATCTATACTTGTATATGAATATAGTATAACATGTAGAGAGTAGCCTTGTATCAGTCCTTATAGCAATGTCAGTCTTGTTTGTGCCTTACATAAATGTGAAGTCCAGATTTCTAATATGCAGACTTCACATTGTCGTGTAATGTTCAGTCTCCTCATCATATGATCAATCTTTGATCCATTTCACTCATTTACCTAACTGTCATGCATCATCTTGAATACAATCCAGATACTCTTCTATCCAGTTCAGGTAATTATCTATTGGTAATAGAAGATACACTTGTGGTCAGACCCTTAGCCTAGACTTTAGTCCATCTCCCTTGGTGTTGTAAACCCCCAATATTTTCTAATTATATTAGTGTTTTGAATAATTTTTTTATATCATTAGGAATTAATGTGGTAATTGGTATATTCGTAATTATAGATATATAGTAAATGTATGATTGTGCTAGATATTTTTAATTGTTAATAATATAGTTTTCAATTATTAAAAATCTTTTGTTACGTATTAAAGATTTATAGGATTTTTAGAATTTTAATCATATAAATATATATATATATATATATATATATATATATATATATATATATATATATATATATATAAATAGTTATTGAAAAAAAATATAAGTGTTTGGAGGGGACCAGCCACGTGGGCCGGTCCACCTCACCTCGAGACCCCTTTAATAGAATTGATCGCAGCAGCAGCTGCAAGGGGGTGGGCCCGACCCCACACCCCTACTAAATACACGGTATAGCAGCAACTGCTGCTAGGAGTATAACACGAGCCCCCCTTAGCTATTCCTATTCGGAATAATATAGCAGCGGCCAAGTATATATCCGCTCAAAGCCAAAGCCGAACCCTAACCCCCCTATCATAATCAAAAGCTTCTCGACCCCAAGGCCGCCGACCTTCCCCCACACCCCGCGCTCACCGTCGACCTCCTGTCCGTCGTTGCCGACGTCTGGATCGCCGTCAAATCACTCGGAGTCGACAGTAAACAGAGGATACTCTGTTTTCGAAAAACTCAGGTACCCATCTTCCAATTTCGATTTCTTTAAATCTGTTCGACGAAAGTTTGCTCTATCGAATGCTGTACATAGTAGACATAACCCTCTCAAAACCCCTTCTGGTAGAATCGAGCGAAACCCTATATATCGCTCGGTATTCGAACCCAAATTTTCTGAAAAACTGTTGAAACAGAACAGTTTCAAGGCAGTCCCAAACCCCGATTTGGAAGCCAAAATCTTGGCGATTATTCGACTGTTTTGTAAAACTAATTGAACACGTATGAAGACAACATAACCACGATTGAAACGTAACTGGTAGATCGGTATTTAGACTTCTGTGCAAGAATTAAATTCGTGTTAAACTTGGGTGAAAAACTGTTTTCGAAATAATAAATTTCAGTAGATTTTGTCCGATACGACGTACGCCCCGACAAACCGGGCGACGTGGTCGCACGCTATATGCATCGAAAGGCGCGTATGGACGTTGCGGACGTGTGGGAACTGACGGAACTCAGTTTCATCGCGTGTGCGCGACGAAATCAACGCGTATCCGTCGAGATACCCCCGTAACGACGTTTTGCCAACTTGCCCATAACTTCGTGTACAGTCGTCGAATCGAGACAAAACTTGCGCCAATAGGTTCGGATCGAAATTCTGGTCCTGCATGCCAAGTTTGGTTCGATTCTGAGAAGGTCGAATCGGAACCCAATTTTGGCGGGCCTGCGACCCACTCAAACAGGAATTTTGTACACGGCTCCTCGGAATCCAAAACTGGACATACCGTTGATTTCCTCTCCAAAAACTAAAACCGTAGACATATAGTTTGTCGAATTTAGAGACCGTAGACTTTGGCACGCATTTCGGTGCAAAGCAGGTCCAACGGCGGACATCGTTTTGACCCGAAATTATGATTTTGCCCATGTTCCAGAATTTGACTTTTGGACAGGCGTTTCCTAGGTATATCTTTTTCACCGAGATCATTTTTGATGTTTGTTTCAGCGTTTGGAGTCATCTGTGATTTATGAGTTTTGGTGCTGACACTTGCTACTCTTGGACTTGCCACTTTGCACCACCAGGCAAGATACCTTGTCACCTTACTCTGTGATTATTATATTCTTATTTTCAGTTGTTATTTTTAGTATTTTATTTTGTTATATTTAAACTGTGCGTCCAAGTCACACTTGGGTGCAAGCGACTCTATCGGTCGTTTATCTTGCTTTATTTATTCTCTTGCATTGACTTAGCTTATTGACCACCCATTGATATTGAGGTATTGGTATATCTCATATGGCCTTGACACTTGTTGTATCACGTGATATGTGTCACATGTAGGACATGTTTCCGCGTAGTTGGCTGGCCACTGATACATATGGAGCGTGCGACGGATAGGAGTAACTGCCAATAGTATTGCATGTTAGAAGACTTGGTGGTTACTAGAGGTTCATATCAGTCATGGAGATGACGATACTAGGCATTGGGTGGGGAGAACAATACCTGACGTATGGGATTCTTTACACTTCCATGATTACATGTGCGCTCCTCCGGAGATGCAGGCTCCAGGCGCCCTCTGACATTTCCCAGAGCGTTATGGACGTAGCCCTTGCACATGGTGCCCTCTGACGCTTCCCGAGCGTTATGGACGTAGGCCCCTAGTACCCTTTATGGGAACTATGTCGATCCCATTTACAGCCAGGGCTCATGCATCGAAGGATTGTATCTCAACTGCATACTCATATATAGTAGAATGGTCAGGAACCCGGTTGTATGCATACCTTTCTCTTATTATATTATCACAGTCATATGGCATGGTGTTTTCTTGTATCTTGCTATGTCCCCTGAGGACCTGGTTATCTCTAAGGTTTAGATGAGTTTCCACAGGAGTACGGAGCGGCATTGGAGCTATCCTACATTGATGATGAGGCAGTGCCTTATGATTCCTAGTCTATTACTTATCTGAGATAGTTGTAGACATTATTTTACATCTCTTTTCTTTCTATTTTGCGGAGTTGGACTCTGATCTTGTGAGACTATTTTTCATAGCTGTTTGGAGTGAGTATGTTCACCCGGCTATCTTTTGATACTCTTATTTATTCATTTGGACTTTATTATCTTCTGTGTTGAGCTGTGATGAGATTAGATATGTTATTCTGGCCTGTGATTATTTATTTACAGCTTATGTGCATATATAAGGATTCTATATATTGGAGTGTTCTTCGTATATGTGCAGCTGGCATGTTCACGTACTTGGCACAGTCATGTAATGCCCCTGTCCCAAAATACGTAGGACCAAGTACGTGAACATGCCAGCTGCACATATACAAAGAGCACTCCAATATATGGAATCCTCATATATGTACATAAGCTGTAAATAAATAATCACAGGCCATAATTACATATCTAATCTCATCACAACTCAACACAGAAGATAATAAAGTCCAAATGAATAAATAAGAGTATCAAAAGATAGCCGTGTGAACATACTCACTCCAAACAGCTATGAAAAATAGTCTAACAAGATCAGAGTCCAACCTCCGCAAAATAGAAAGAAAAGAGATGTAAAATAATGTCTACAACTGTCTCAGATAAGTAATAGACTAGGAATCATAAGGCACTGCCTTATCATCAATGTAGGATAGCTCCAATGCCGCTCCGTACTCATGTGGAAACTCGTCTAAACCTGGAGAGATAACCAGGTCCTCAGGGGACATAGCAAGATACAAGAAAACACCAGGCCATATAACTGTGATAATATAATAAGAGAAAGGTACGCATGCAACCGGGTTCCTGACCATTCTACTGTGAGTATGCAGTTGAGATACAATCCTTCGATGCATGATCCCTGGCTGTAAATGGGATGGGCATAGTTCCCATAGAGGGTACCAGGGGCCTACGTCCATAACGCTCGGGAAGCGTCAGAGGGCACCATGTGCAAGGGCTACGTCCATAACGCTCTGGGAAACGTCAGAGGGCGCCTGGAGCCTGTGTCTCCGGAGGAGTGCACAGGTAATCATGGAAGTGTAAAGAAGCCCATACATCAGGTATTGTTCTCCCCACCCAATGCCTAGTATCATCATCTCCATGACTGATATGAACCTCTAGTAACCGCCAAGTCTTCTAACATGCAATACTATTGGCAGTTACTCCTATCCGTCGCACGCTCCATACGTATCGGTGGCCAGCCAACTACGCAGAAACGTGTCCTACATGTGACTCACATCACGTGATACAACAAGTGTCAAGGCCATATGAGATATACCAATACCTCAACATCAATGGGTGGTCAATAAGCTAAGTCAATGCAAGAGAATAAATAAAGCAAGAAAAACGACCGATAGAGTCGCTTGCACCCAAGTGTGACTTGGACGCACAGCTTAAATATAACAAAATAAAATGCTAAAAATAACAACTGAAAATAAGAATATAATAATCACAGACTAAGGTGGCAAGGTATCTTGCCTTGTGGTGCAAAGTGGCAAGTCCAAGAGTAGCAAGTGTCAGCACCAAAACTCACAAATCACAGATGACTCCAAACGCTGAAACAAACATCAAAAATGATCTCGGTGAAGAAGATATACCTAGGAAATGCCTGTCCAAAAGTCAAATTCTGGAATAGGGCAAAATCGTAATTTCGGGTCAAAATGATGTCCGCTATTGGACCCGCTTTGCACCGAAATGCGTGCCAATGTCTACGGTCTCTAAAGTCGTCAAACTACATGTCTATGGTTTCAGTTTGAGGAGAGAAACTCAACGGTATGTCCAGTTTTAGATTCCGAGGAGCCGTGTACAAAATCGCACGTTTGAGTGGGTCGTGGGCCCGCCAAAATTGGGTTACGATTCGACCTTCTCAGAATCGAACCAAACTTGGCATGCAGGACCTGAATTTCAATTCGGAACTGTTGGCGCAAGTTTCTTCTCGATCCGACGACTGTACACGAAGTTATGGGCAAGTTGGCAAAACGTTGATACAGGATATCTCGACGGATACGCGTTGATTTCGTCGCGCACACACGACAAAACTGAGTTCCGTCAGTTCCCACACGTCCGCAACGTCCATACGCGCCTTTCGATGCATATAGCGCACGACCACATCGCCCAGTTTGTCGGGGCGTACGTCATATCCGACAAAATCTACTGAAATTTATTATTTCGAAAACAGTTTTTCACCCAAGTTTAACACGAATTTAATTCTTGCACAGAAATCTAAATACCGATCTACCAGTTACGTTTCAATCGTGGTTATGTTATCTTCACACGTGTTCAATTAGTTTTACAAAACATTCGAAGAATCGCCAAGATTTTGGCTTCCAAATCGGGGTTTGGGACTGTCCTGAAAATATTCTGTTTCGACAGTTTTTCGGGAAATTCGGGTTCGAATACCGAGCGATATATGGGATTTCGTTCGATTCTACCAGAAAGGGTTTTGAGAGGGTTATGTCTACTACGTACAGCATTCGATAGAGCAAACTTTCGTCGAACAGATTTAAAGAAATCGAAATTGGAAGATGGGTACCTGAGTTTTTCGAAAATAGAGTATCCTCTGTTTACTGTCGACTCCGAGCGATTTGACGGCGATCCAGACGTCGGTGACGACGGACAGGAGGTCGACGGTGAGCGCGGGGTATGGGGGAAGGTTGGCGGCCTTGGGGTCGAGAAGTTTTTGATTATGATAGGGGGTTAGGGTTCGGCTTTGGCTTTAAGCGGATATATACTTGCCGCTGCTATATTATTCCGAATAGGAATAGCTAAGGGGGGCTCGGGTTATACTCCTAGCAGCATTTGCTGCTATACCGTGTATTTAGTGGGGGTGTAGGGTCGGGCCCACCCCCTTGCAGCTGCTGCTGCGATCAATTCTGTTAAGGGGGTCTCGAGCTGAGGTGGACCGGCCCACGTGGCTGGTCCCCTCCAAACACTTATATTATTTATTTATTTTCAATAACTATATATATATATATATATATGATTAAAATTCTAAAAATCCTATAAATCTTTAATAGGTAACAAAAGATTTTTAATAATTAAAAACTATATTATTAACAATTAAAAATATCTAGCACAATCATACATTTACTATATATCTATAATTACGAATATACCAATTACCACATTAATTCCTAATGATATAAAAAAAATTATTTAAAACACTAATATAATTAGAAAATATTGGGGGTTTACATCCTACCCAACTTAAAGAAAATTTCGTCCTCGAAATTAAACTAAGGTCGGGGGATCAAATGCAATGCAAGGAAATATAATAGCACTTAAAATGCAAGACATACCTTCGTTTTCGAACAACTGTGGGTAGCGATTTCGAATGTCGTCCTCGCGCTCCCAAGTAGACTTCCCTGGCGAGTGATGCTTCCATGCCACGCAAACCAATGGAATAGATTGATTCTGTAACACCTTCACTCGGCGATCGAGGATACCTACTGGTTGCTCTTCGTACGACAGACTCGGTCCAACTGTGATCTCGGAGTGATCAAGCACATGATTGCTGTCCGCAATGTACCTCCTCAGCTGAGATACATGGAATACGTCATTTACTCCCTTTAGTGACGGTGGCAATGCCAATCTGTAGGCAACCTCTCCAACACGTTCCAAGACATCGAAAGGGCCGATGTACCTTGGCCTCAACTTGCCACGTCCTTCGAATCTAATCGTGCCCCTGGTGGGAGGTATCTTCAAGAACACATGGTCACCCTCTTTGAACTCCAAGGGTCGACGATGATTATCTGCCCACTGCTTCTGACGATCCTGTGCTGCTCGCAGGTGGTCCTGAATCTTCTTCACTGTCTCCACTGTGCTCAAGACCAACTCGGGACCCAATAGCTGTCGCTCTCCTATGTCGCTCCAACAAACAGGAGACCAACACTTCCTACCATATAATGCTTCAAACGGAGCCATTTGAATGCTCTCTTGATAGCTATTGTTGTAGAAAAACTCAACAAGATGAAGATGGTCCTCCCACAAACTGCCAAAATCAAGCATACACGCTCCCAACATATCCTCTAGCGTCTGAATGGTACGCTCCGATTGGCCGTTTGTCTGCGGATGATATGATGTGCTAAACTTCAATCGGGTGCCCAAACTCTCTTGTATCCTCTTCCAAAAGTGCGAGGTAAATCTCGAGTCACGGTCCGACACAATACTAACAGGCACACCCTGCAATCTCATAATCGGCTCCATATACATCTCTGCCAATACCTTTGTCGGCTGGCCTACTCTAAAAGGTATGAAATGGGCTGACTTCGTAAGTCTATCAACAATCACCCACATTGCGTCACGTCCTCTAGGACTCCGAGGAAAACCCGTGACAAAATCTATAGTAATGTGCTCCCACTTCCACTCGGGAATGGGCAGCAGCTGCAATAATTCGGCCATTCTCTGGTGCTCCGCCTTCACTTGTTAACATACCAAGCACTTGGCAACGAAACGAGCTATCTTTTGCTTCATTTCGTGCCACCAATAATACTGTCGTAAGTCACAATACATCTTGGTTCCTCCGGGATGAATAGAGTAAGTCGAACTGTGAGCCTCTGCCATAAGCTCCTGACGTAGCTCTCCATTGGGTACATAAATACGATCACCACATCGCAGTGTCCCATCTGAGTGGATCCTCAAACCTGTCTACTCTCCTGCTTCAGTCCTCTCTTTCAGCCATCGAAATCTAGCACCATTAGGCAATGCTGCCTTGATGCGCTCTACTAATGATAATTGCACTTGAAGGTTGGCTAATACGCCGTCTGCTCCAGGAAATACTACCTCAATACCAAGCTGCTCCATGTCTCTAATCAACTCCTTCTGTGTAGTCAAAAAGTGTGCCATGGGCTTACGGCTTAATGTGTCGGCCACGACATTAGCCTTGCCCGGATGATAATGAAGCTCGATCTCATAATCCTTCATCAACTCCAACCAACGTCGTTGTCGCATATTTAACTCCTTTTGTGTGAACACGTACTTGAGGCTCTTATGATCAGTGTAGATATCAACTTTCTCTCCGTGTGTAGATATCAACCTTCTCGTCGTACAAGTAGTGTCTCCATAGCTTTAAAGCAAAGATAACCGCTGCGAGCTCTAGATCGTGAGTCAGATAATTCTTCTCATGCACTCTCAACTGTCGCGATGCATATGCTACTACGCGACCGTGCTGCATCAATACACATCCTAATCCCCTTCCGGATGCGTCGCTGTAGATCACAAATCCTTCTGGGCCCGATGGTAGTGTCAAGATCGGTGCTGTGGTCAATCGCTTCTTCAACTCGTCAAAAGCGGCTTGACACTCGTCTGTCCATACAAACTCCTGATCCTTGCAAGTCAATCGAGTCATGGGCCCCGCTATTCGAGAGAAATCTTCTACAAACCATCGGTAGTAACCCGCAAGTCCGAGGAAACTTCTCACCTCAGAAGCTGATGTGGGAGCGGGCCATGATTTGACTGCTGTGATCTTCTCTGGGTCTACTGATATACCATCGCCCGTAACAATATGACCAAGGAATGATACTTCCTTGAGAAAGAAATCACGCTTGCTAAGATTCGCAAAAAGTCGCTCATTCCTCAACGTTCCCAACACTATCCGTAGATGCTGCTCATGCTCCTCTTGACTCTTGGAGTAAATCAAGATATCGTCTATAAAGACTACTACAAATTTGTCCAAGTATTGGTGAAAGATCTTGTTCATTAAATTCATGAAAACTGTGGAAGCATTGGTCAAACCGAAAGGCATGACCAAGAACTCGTAGTGTCCATACCTCGATCGAAAGGCCGTCTTTGCAATGTCTTCCTTCCGAACCTTCAATTGGTGATAGCCCATTGTAAGTCAATCTTGGAGAATACTTTTGCTCCACTCTGTTGATCGAATAAATCGTCTATACGCGGCAAGGGATACTTGTTCTTCACCGTCACTGCATTCAATGCTCTGTAGTCAATGCACATGCACACTGTCCCGTCTTTCTTAGGCACAAAAAGAACGGGTGCTCCCCATGGTGACGCACTGGCACGAATAAATCCTTTCTCTAATAAGTCATCAATCTGTGTCTTCATCTCTACCAACTCCTTGGGTGCCAGACGATATACTCGGGATGAAATAGGCTCGGCTCCGGGAGTAAGCTCAATAGAAAACTTAATATCTCGGTCAGGTGGTAATCCTGGCAACTCCTCGGGGAATACATCCTCGAACTCGGTGATAATAGGGTGCTGAGGGGTGTCTTGCATCATCATGTGAGTTTTCGATGTGGGTGCATCACAACTCTCTCCGTCTTCTTTGGTGAACTCAAACTCTGCTGCATTCGGGGGGTCTAAAGATAATACTGCTCCTATGGCAGTCTATGAGAGCAAAATACTGGCTCAACCAGTCCATACCAAGAACCACATCAAATGTTGCATAGGGAATACAAGAAGCCGTGCCATCATCTCTCTGCCATTTATCACTACAGGAAAAAGTATACAAATACCACTAACAGGTACAACTCCTCCTCCAGTGAGGATTTTAACATTCTTAGCTAAGGGTGTGATGGGAATGCTGTGTCTAGTGGCAAAACTAGTGGCTATAAATGAATGTGTGGCTCCAGTATCAAATAATATAATAGCAGGAAAAGATGCAACTAGAACCATACCTGCTATAACCTCCGCCTCTGTCTCTATATCCTCAACAGCAAGTGAGAATGCCTGCCCAAAATTTTGTTCTGGGCCATGAGCTCTAGCCTTCTTGTACTGTGTGCCTTGGGGAGGCAATGGTGGACGAGGTGCTCCTGCTATAGGCCGTGGTGCTAGGAGATCTGGGGCTATGGGCCTCAGATTTTGTCGAGCTTGTACTATTGCATGTTGCTCCGGACAATCTTTGAGCATGTGCTGATTGGATCCACATCTCAAGCATAATCCAAGGCGAGTCCTGCAGTCGTTCTGGATATGTCCTTGTTTTCCGCAGAAATGGCAAACGGGCTTCTGATAAGGTGAGGGCCTCTGCTGGAACTGTCCTGTGGTCCTCTTGATAGGTCCAATCTGAGTGGCTCGGGCTGGTGTAACTGCTGGGGTATGGCGCCTCGATGTCTGCTGCTGTTCCTTGCGAAGAATCTCCTGAGCACGAGCTTCTTCCAAGACAGCTGAATGGGAGACTCGAGACTGTGTAGTCGTATAAGACTTGAGCTCTGGTGCAAGCCCCTGGTGAAATCTCCTCGCCTTCTCTAACTCTGTTGGAATCAATCCCGCACCAAATTGACTCAGGCGATTAAATTTCGAGTCATATCATCAACTGTCATATTCCCTTGCTTCAGATGGAGGAACTGGTCGTAGAGACCATCTCGAACATGAATAGGGAAGAATCTCTCATAAAATGCATCATAGAACTGCTTCCAGGTGATCCCAGTGCCTAATCGTCTCTCTTCCACCTTCCACCAGTGGTGAGAATTGTCTTCTAACAGTAGGTCCACTGCTGTCATCCAATCTCGAGCTGGCAACTGGGATGTCTTTAGTAGCTTCTCGGTACTAATAAGCCACTGTGACATCTCTAATGGCTTCTCAGTTCCTCTAAAGGCCTTGGGGTTCATATCTGTAAAATTCTTGATAGAGCCTTCATAGGGATGCAGAGCCGGTGCTGGTACTGGTGCTGGAGGTGGTGGTGGGGGTCTAGCCATAGCTGTCATCATCGTCTGTCTCATCAGCTCAGTCTGTTGCCACTGAGCCTGCATCATGGTATACATAAACTGAGTAGTAGGACTTCCATCAGTCGGTGGTGGAGGCATCTGAGGTCCCGACTGTGGGGAAAACTGTTGAGGGAATGGTGGTGGTGGAGGCAGTGGTACATTCTCTCCCGATGGCATGGTAGTAGTCTATCCAGCCTGGCTGCCTGGGGGTGCTGCGATCTCTGGGTACTCCATCGTCGGTGTCGTAGTAGGCTACGACAGTCCTGGCTGGTAGGGTGTCGCTGGAGTCATGGGAGGATTCTGTCCCTCCGAGGTAGCCTCCTCACCAGATGTGAGGGCTAAGGCAGAAGTGTCTCTGCTTCGTAGATTCATACTGCTGGCACGAGGAAGATAAGTTGATATTACGAAAGATTAGATATGAAATAAATCGAATAATCAAGGAAGTTTCGAAAAGATTGGAAGTCAAGAGATAGTAGTAGTTCTAGATGAGATATTCCTATTCCTATATGCAGTCTTGTTGGACACAGTCATGTAACCCAATAATATTAAATTGGACCTGCATAGGCCACCACAAAAATATGTAACGCTCCAGTCCCAAAATACGTAGGACCAAGTACGTGAACATGCCAGCTGCACATATACGAAGAACACTCCAAGATATGGAATCCTCATATATGCACATAAGTTGTCAATAAATAATCACAGGCCAGAATAACATATCTACAGCTCAACACAGAAGATAATAAATTCCAAATGAATAAATAAGAGTATCAAAAGATAGCCGGGTGAACATACTCACTCCAAACAGCTATAAAAAATAGTCTCACAAGATCAGAGTCCAACCTCCACAAAATAGAAAGAAAAGAGATGTAAAACAATGTCTACAACTGTCTCAGATAAGTAATAGACTAGGAATCATAAGGCACTGCCTCATCATCAATGTAGGATAGCTCCAACGCCGCTCCGTACTCCTGTGGAAACTCGTCTAAACCTGGAGAGATAACCAGGTCCTCAGGGGACATAGCAAGATACAAGAAAACACCATGCCATATGACTGTGATAATATAATAAGAGAAAGGTATGCATGCAACCGGGTTCCTGACCATTCTACTGTGAGTATGCAGTTGAGATACAAACCTTCGACGCATGAGTCCTGGCTGTAAATGGGATCGGCATAGTTCCCATAGAGGGTACCAGGGGCCTACGTCCATAACGCTCGGGAAGCGTCAGAGGGCACCATGTGCAAGGGCTACGTCCATAACGCTCTAGAAAACGTCAGAGGGCGCTTGGAGCCTGCGTCTCCGGAGGAGAGCACAGGTAATCATGGAAGTGTAAAGAAGCCCATACGTCAGGTATTGTTCTCCCCACCCAATGCCTAGTATTATCATCTCTATGACTGATATGAACCTCTAGCAACCGCCAAGTCTTCTAACATGCAATACTATTGGCAGTTACTCCTATCCGTCGCACGCTCCATACGTATCGGTGGCCAGCCAACTACGCGGAAACGTGTCCTACATGTGACTCACATCACGTGATACAACAAGTGTCAAGGCCATATGAGATATACCAATACCTCAACATCAATGGGTGGTCAATAAGCTAAGCCAATGCAAGAGAATAAATAAAACAAGAAAAATGACCGATAGAGTCGCTTGCACCCAAGTGTGACTTGGACACACAGTTTAAATATAACAAAATAAAATGCTAAAAATAACAACTGGAAATAAGAATATAATAATCACAGAGTAAGGTGGCAAGGTATCTTGCCTGGTGGTACAAAGTGACAAGTCCAAGAGTAGCAAGTGTCAGCACCAAAACTCACAAATCACAGATGACTCCAAACGCTGAAACAAATATCAAAAATGATCTCGGTGAAGAAAATATACCTAGGAAACGCCTGTCCAAAAGTTAAATTCTGGAACAGGGGCAAAATCGTAATTTAGGGTCAAAACGTTGTCCGTCGTTGGACCCGCTTTGCACGAAACGCATGCCAAATTCTACGGCCTCTAAAGTCATCAAACTACATGTCTACAGTTTCAGTTTGAGGAGAGGAACTCAACGGTATGTCCAGTTTTGGATTCCGAGGATCCATGTACAAAATCGCCCGTTTGAGTGGGTCGCAGGCCCGCCAAAATTGGGTTCCGATTCGACCTTCTCAGAATCGAACCAAACTTGGCATGCAGGACCAGAATTTCGATCAGGACCTGTTGGCGTAAGTTTCGTCTCGATCCGACGACTGTACACGAAGTTATGGGCAAGTTGGCAAAACGTCAATACGGGAGTATCTCGACGGATACGCGTTGATTTCGTAGCGCACACGCGACGAAACTGAGTTTCGTCAGTTCAAACTCGTCTGCAACGTCCATACGCGCCTTTGGATGCGTATAGCGTACGACCACGTCGCCCAATTTGTCGGGGCGTACGTCGTATCGGACAAAATCTACTGAAATTTATTATTTCGAAAACAGTTTTTTACCCAAGTTTAACACGAATTTAATTCTTGCACAGAAATCTAAATACCGATCTACCAGTTACGTTTCAATCGTGGTTATGTTGTCTTCATACGTGTTCAATTAGTTTTGCAAAACAGTCGAAGAATCGTAAAGATTTTGGCTTCCAAATCGGGGTTTGGGACTGCCCTGAAACTGTTCTGTTTCGACAATTTTTTGGGAAATTTGGGTTCGAATACCGTGCGATATATGGGGTTTAGCTAGATTCTACCAAAAAGGGTTTTTAGAGGGTTATGTTTACTACGTACAGCATTCGATAGAGCAAACTTTCGTCGAACAGATTTAAAGAAATCAGAATTAGAAGATGGGTACCTGAGTTTTTCGAAAACAGAGTATTCTCTGTTTACTGTCGACTCCGAGCGATTTGACGGCGATCCAGACGTCGGCGACGACGGACAGGAGGTCGACGGTGAGCGCAGGGTGCGGGGGAAGGTTGGCGGCCTTGGGGTCGAAAAGTTTTTGATTATGATAGGGGGTTAGGGTTCGGCTTTGGCTTTGAGCGGATATATACTTGGCCGCTGCTATATTATTCCGAATAGGAATAGCTAAAGGGGGCTCGGGTTATACTCCTAGCAGCAGTTGCTGCTATACCGTGTATTTAGTGGGGGTGTGGGGTCGGGCCCACCCCCTTGCAGCTGCTGCTGCGATCAATTCTATTAAGGGGGTCTCGAGCTGAGGTGGACCGGCCCACGTGGCTGGTCCCCTCCAAACACTTATATTTTTTTTAATAACTATTTATATATAACTATATATATATTTTTTTACGGGATCAATTCCATATATATATTTATATATAACTCGGGATTATTGCAGCCGCTGCCCATTCCCGAGTGGAAGTGGGAGCACATTACTATGGATTTCGTTACAGGTTTTCCTCGGAGTCCTAGAGGACGTGACGCAGTGTGGGTGATTGTTGATAGACTTACGAAGTCAGCCCATTTCTTACCTTTTAGAGTGGGCCAATCGACAGAGGTATTGGCAGAGATGTATATGGAGCAGATTGTGAGATTGCATGGTGTGCCTGTTAGTATTGTGTCAGACCGTGACTCAAGATTTTCCTCGCACTTTTGGAAGAGCATGCAAAAGAGTTTGGGCACCCGATTGAAGTTTAGCACATCGTATCATCCGCAGACAGATGGCCAGTCGGAGCGTACCATTCAGACGCTAGAGGATATGTTGAGAGCGTGTATACTTGATTTTGGCGGTTTGTGGGAGGACCATCTTCATTTTGTTGAGTTTTCCTACAACAATAGCTATCAAGCGAGCATTCAAATGGCTCTATTTGAAGCATTATATGGTAGGAAGTGTCGTTCTCCTGTTTGTTGGAGCGACATAGGAGAGCGACAGCTATTGGGTCCCGAGTTGGTCTTGAGCATAGTGGAGACAGTGAAGAAGATTCAGGACCACCTACGAGCAGCACAGGATCGACAGAAGCAGTGGGCAGATAATCGTCGTCGACCCTTGGAGTTCAAAGAGGGTGACCATGTGTTCTTGAAGATATCCCCCACCAGGGGCACGATTAGATTCGGAGGATGTGGCAAGTTGAGTCCAAGGTACATCGGCCCTTTCGATGTCTTGGAACGTGTTGGAGAGGTTTCCTACAGATTGGCATTGCCACCGTCACTAAAGGGAGTAAATGACGTATTCCATGTATCTCAGCTGAGGAGGTACATTGCGGACAACAATCATGTACTTGATCACTCCGAGATCACAGTTGGACCGAGTCTGTCGTACGAAGAGCAACCAATAGATATCCTCGATCGCTGAGTGAAGGTGTTACGAAATCAATCTATTCCATTGGTTCGCGTGGCATGGAAGCATCACTCGCCAGGGAAGTCTACTTGGGAGCGCGAGGATGACATCCAAAATCGCTACCCACAGTTGTTCGAAAACGAAGGTATGTCTTGCATTTTAAGTGCTATTATATTTTCTAGCATTGCATTTGATCCCCCGACCTTAGTTTAATTTCGAGGACGAAATTTTCTTTAAGTTGGGTAGGATGTAAACCCCCAATATTTTCTAATTATATTAGTGTTTTAAATAAAAAAAATTTATATCATTAGGAATTAATGTGGTAATTGGTATATTCGTAACTATAGATATATTGTAAATGTATGATTGTGCTAGATATTTTTAATTGTTAATAATATAGTTTTCAATTATTAAAAATCTTTTGTTACGTATTAAAGATTTATAGGATTTTTAGAATTTTAATCATATATAAATATATATATATATATATATATATATATAGTTATATATAAATAGTTATATATAAATAGTTATTGAAAAAAAAATAAGTGTTTGGAGGAGACCAGCCACGTGGGCCGGTCCACCTCAGCTCGAGACCCCCTTAATAGAATTGATCGCAGCAGCAGCTGCAAGGGGGTGGGCCCGACCCCATACCCCCACTAAATACACGGTATAGCAGCAACTGCTGTAAGGAGTATAACCCGAGCCCCCCTTAGCTATTCCTATTCGGAATAATATAGCAGCGGCCAAGTATATATCCGTTCAAAGCCAAAGCCGAACCCTAACCCCCCTATCATAATCAAAAGCTTCTCGACCCCAAGACCGCCAACCTTCCCCCACACCTCGCGCTCACCATCGACCTTCTGTCCGTCGTCGTCGACGTCTGGATCGCCATCAAATCGCTTGGAGTCGACAGTAAACAGAGGATACTCTGTTTTCAAAAAACTCAGGTACCCATCTTCCAATTTCGATTTCTTTAAATCTGTTCGACAAAAGTTTGCTCTATCGAATGCTGTATGTAGTAGACATAACCCTCTCAAAAACCTTTCTGGTAGAATCGAGCGAAACCCCATATATCGCTTTGTATTCGAACCCAAATTTCTCGAAAAACTGTCGAAACAGAACAGTTTCAGGGCAGTCCCAAACCCCGATTTGGAAGCCAAAATCTTGGCGATTCTTCGACTGTTTTGTAAAACTAATTGAACATGTGTGAAGAAAACATAACCAAGATTGAAACGTAACTGGTAGATCGGTATTTAGATTTCTGTGAAAGAATTAAATTCGTGTTAAACTTGGGTGAAAAATTGTTTTCGAAATAATAAATTTCAGTAGATTTTGTCTGATACGACGTACGCCCCGACAAACCGGGCGACGTGGTCGCGCGCTATACACATCGAAAGGCGCGTATGGACGTTAGGGACGTGTGGGAACTGACGGAACTCAGTTTCGTCGCGTGTGCGCGACGAAATCAACGCGTATCCGACGAGATACCCCCGTATCGACCTTTTGCCAACTTGCCTATAACTTTGTGTGCAGTCGTCGAATCTAGATGAAACTTGCGCCAACAGGTCCGGATCGAAATTTTGGTCCTGCATGCCAAGTTTGGTTCAATTCTGAGAAGGTCGAATCGGAACCCAATTTTGGCGGGCCTACGACCCACTCAAACGGGCGATTTTGTACACGGCTCCTCGGAATCCAAAACTGGCCATACTATTGAGTTCCTCTCCTCAAACTGAAATTGTAGACATGTAGTTTGACGACTTTAGAGACCGTAGACTTTGGCACGTATTTCGGTGCAAAGTGGGTCCAACGGCGGACATCGTTTTGACCCGAAATTACGATTTTGCCCTTGTTCCAGAATTTGACTTTTGGACAGGCATTTCATAGGTATATATTATTCACCGAGATCATTTTTGATGTTTGTTTCAGCGTTTGGAGTCATCTGTGATTTGTGAGTTTTGGTGCTGACACTTGCTACTCTTGGACTTGCCACTTTGCACCACTAGGCAAGATACCTTGCCACCTTACTCTGTGATTATTATATTCTTATTTTCAGTTGTTATTTTTAGCATTTTATTTTGTGATATTTAAACTGTGTGTCTAAGTCACACTTGGGTGCAAACGACTCTATCGGTCGTTTTTCTTGCTTTATTTATTCTCTTTCATTGACTTAGCTTATTGACCACCCATTAATATTGAGGTATTGTTATATCTCATATGGCCTTGACACTTGTTGTATCACGTGATGTGAGTCACATGTAGGACACGTTTCCGCGTAGTTGGCTGGCCACCGTTACGTATGGAGCGTGCGACGGATAGGAGTAACTGCCAATAGTATTGTATGTTAGAAGACTTGGCGGTTACTAGAGGTTCATATCAGTCATGGAGATGATGATACTAGGCATTGGGTGGGGAGAACAATACCTGACATATGGGCTTCTTTACACTTCCATGATTACCTGTGCGCTCCTCCGGAGACGCAGGCTCCAGGCGCCCTCTGACGTTTCCCAGAGCGTTATGGACATAGCCCTTGCACATGGTGCCCTCTGACACTTCCCGAACGTTATGGACGTAGGCCCCTTGTACCCTTTATGGGAACTATGCCGATCCCATTTACAGCCAGGGCTCATGCGTCGAAGGATTGTATCTCAACTGCATACTCACAGTAGAATGGTCTGGAACCCGGTTGCATGCATACCTTTCTCTTATTATATTATCACAGTCATATGGCATGGTGTTTCCTTGTATCTTGCTATTTCCTCTGAGGACCTGGTTATCTCTCCAGGTTTGGACGAGTTTCCACAGGAGTACGGAGCGGCATTGGAGCTATCCTACATTGATGATGAGGCAGTGCCTTATAATTTCTAGTCTATTACTTATCTGAGACAGTTGTAGACATTATTTTACATCGCTTTTCTTTCTATTTTATGGAGGTTGGACTCTGATCTTGTGAGACTATTTTTCATAGCTGTTTGGAGTGAGTATGTTCACCCGGCTATCTTTTGATACTCTTATTTATTCATTTGGACTTTATTATCTTCTGTATTGAGCTGTGATGAGATTAGATATGTTATTCTGGCCGGTGATTATTTATTTACAACTTATGTGCATATATGAGGACTCCATATATTGGAGTGTTCTTCGTATATGTGCAGTTGGCATGTTCACGTACTTGGTCCTACGTATTTTGGGACTGGGGCGCTACAGGTGTTCTGCTTCTAACTATAGTTCAGTCATTTAGCATGTAATATCCCGTCTTGAGTTTCCAAGATGTCTGTCCTATTTGAACATTTTATCCCCCATCATACCAGTATCAGTCCACACTAAGTTATCAGTCCCCATTTCAAAGTTGCAGTCCATTTCTTCTCACTCCTATGACCAGTCCCAAATATCCACTGATACTTGGGTATCAGTCCAGATTGATGTCCTGCATCCAAAACATGCAGTGCAGTCCATATACCATCCTTTGAATCAGTCCCTCTTTTATATAAAATATTCAATCCTCTTAGTTTTTATCAGTCCCATATCAAAGAGCATCAGCCTTATTTGATTTAACTCACATTTGAATGTTGCAGTCCATTCCATGTTAGCCATACTGAACATTAGTTCAGATTTTGGTATACCTATGTACTAGTCATTCCTATTCAAGCCCCATGCTTAGCTCAGTCTGTGTTTTAATGTTAAGTCCATGTACTTATATCAGTAGCCTATTAGGTTCTGTACTTCCCTACATAATCTAGGATGCCCAATCACATAGCCTACTATCTTGCATATTCCTTGCCTCTGTCCACTTCAAGATTATGCAGCCATTTGTAGTTGTATGTTTCAGTATATGAATTGTTCTGCTACTTCTTGTATAGCCCATTTGTTAACTATATTTCAGTCCCCCTTTTTATTAGTTGGTTAGAAAGTGAGAAGGGGCTTTATTTCCCTTACAGTAGGTGACCATAGGAAGGGAAAGATAAGCCATAGCAGTAGCAAACCGCAAATAGGACAGATCAATGTAAGGGACCATTAGTGTTGACTGAAATTGATGTATTATTGGATAGAGATTAGGAATTTGAGAAGCTCTCCCTGCAGGCAGGGAGTGAGAACCTGTTCACACAGTTTAGATTGGGTGTTCTGTAGTAAAGAAAGGAACTTGGGGTGTTGGCCAAGTCGAGACATCAAGTTTTGGACTGGAACTTGGTATCAAAAATAGAACTGATACCCATGTATCAGTCAGAGGGTGGAAGTCCCTATGTTAGGTAGAGTAGGTGCTTACATATGGGTGTTCTATCCCTTTTGTATCCTAATATTTAGTTAACCTTTAGAATATCATTCTTGTGATATTGCCCTGTCCACTTGGCCTTTGATTTGACCAGTCCCCATGTTATCTTAGGTATCTATCCACCATAATTGTGTTTAGTCCTGAACATGACCCAATAATTAGCCTCTTGTGAGTTAGCCCCACATATGTAGGTCATTATATATATAGATACTTACCATCAGATATGCTTATGTTTGTATATTCATATATGTGTTGGTAAGAGTTTTAGGTAAGATACTATATAGGTGATTATATATATATATATATATATATATATATATATATATATATATATATATATATATATATATATATATATATATATATAAAATATATATGTATTTATATAACTCAGTTAAGTACATATATGTAATGTACATACATATATTATAGGTATATGAGAAATTGTGGGTTTGATATTGAGTTTGAGTATGGTATATCATACACACATCATAGGGTAGGTAGGTAATGTTGGGTTGTGGTTTTGATGCCACATTGGCTTAGCACTAATACAGTCTAAATTAGACGAAACCCTAGAATAGGCTAAAACCAACCAAGTTAACCAATTAGCTAAAGTTTGACCTAGTATTGACCTAAATTGACTTCCATGACCTAGAAAAGGCCTAGAAGCATGTAATTAGTGCATTCAAACATATTGTTCACTCTAGAACACCAAATAACTTTGTACATTCCATATATAGGTTTGTGTGACACCACATTAGGCATCGATCCTCATCCATTGCCCTGGATGATAGGTGAGTACATTCTATGATAGTTTTCATTTGCTTGATGATTATTATGATTCAGCTTCTAGTATAGTTCTATTTGATTCTCTATCACAACACGGATTGGTATTCTGGATTCATTCACTTGCGACATATGTATTAAACTTGTCTGGCCCCTACTACTGAAACCACTCACTGGAACCACCTACTGGAAATACCTACTGGCACCACTTACTTCCTTGCTAGACTTATACTTTATTTATGTGTTGAGATATGGATTCACTTGTACTAGTCGGGACGGAGAAATACTCGAGTAGACATGTAAACATTCTCAATCGTACTTGAACAACTCCAAATGGTCTAATCTGGAAAGATAGCCTTCGTACGCTTGCCAAGCGTGTAATGCACCGTATTTACCCCTAGCCGTTTACATGTCAAAGGCGGTATTTTAAAACACACTGGATTAGTGTCTTATACTAGATTAACATTATCTCATGTTATACTATTTGGACTCACGTCATCTCTATGCTAGTTCTGTTATCTCTATTTACAGTCTTCACTGCCATGCTCTTCTGATTCACTATGGTTGCTTTCTTTGTTCCTTAGTCAAACTATTGCTCTATTTCATTTCATTTCTCAGCTTTCTATGTTCATCAAGTATTACTTGCTATAACTGTTTTATAGTCTTTGTCATTTATTTGGAACTGTAGGAGGAGATGTGCTCATTCCATCCTGACTGGATATATTTTTCACATGATTACTCAGGGGATCTGTGTCCCACTTACTACGGATTCGAGGAAGGGATAGCTACCATGGGTCCAGATTCTCAGGAGTGACCGAGAGACTTAGTTCTACCTTGACTTGTTTTAGATTCTCTGTTAGAACTTTTGACTTATAATAATGGAGATTTGTTATTTAATTCTGAGACTTGTATTTGATTTTATATTAGTTGTTGTTGAGACTTTGTAGTTTTTTAGATTTCTTTGATATCTTATCGTGCTTTAGACTGTGATTGAGTATTCAATGTTATCTTTATACTTGTCCTCCATTCGGAGTTGAGATCTATGACAGGTACATTATATCATTGTGTGAGTTGTTAGTTAGCAACCTAGACATCGTTCTACCGTCGATTCTACGGAGTAGGCTGTGCGCTGTTACGCACTCATGCCCTATACCGGGTGTGGATCGTGACACATTTTTAGAGGTATCCCATATAGGTCGAGATTCGCATTAGTACGATATCGTGGTAGTACGACGATTTAGTTGTACTATTGTGAGCCTCCGATAGGAGATAAGAATAGGCTATAGGATGAGAGGATACTCAATCATGGCTAGGATTTTCCATAGATTTGAATCTACTAACACTTGTTCAAATCGGAATAATCTATTTTCATACATGTTCTTCTTTGATAATTTCATCTTTACTCCATTATTGACCTCTTGTTTGCTCAGTCTTCAGGATGCCGCCGAAGACTCGATGTCACGACCTGCACCCACTGTGAGGGTATGAGTACGTAACAACGCCCAACCTACGCCGCAGTGTCAGCGGTAGAACGATGTTCTTGGTCATAAACTATAACTAACACTATATAAAATACTCTCCAACTGGAGGCCAATCACAGAAGGTAAAACTCAATCACAAACTAGAGGTAGAATATAGCACGATAGAATAGATAAGGAAATCCTCAAAACTGAGGTACAACAGAAATGAAATAAATCAAGTTAACAACTACCAGTCTCAACATCTCCATAAATATAAAACTCTGAAATCAAGACAACGACTAACATAAAAAGGAGAACAGCCTAGACGGTCTAAACTATGCATTGGTATCATCCTCAGCAGCTGCCTGAACCTCTCCAGGGGTCCAGGTCGCGAGTGTCATCTAGGCAAGCTCCATAGTAAGGGGTGCGGGTTCCTCATCATCCTTTGTAAAATTTTTAACAGGTCCAGTCAGGACGGGAGCGAGCACAATACATCTCACGCAGATCATAACAGGTTAGAAAATATAAACATGCAAGAGAGTACGATACATAAAACTGAAAGTACATGATGTAAATAGAGAGAGAACTGTAATGGAAATATCTACTATAAGTAGAGGGCTACCAGTGACTAGTGATTTAGAGTACAAAGTCGACATGTGAACGGCTGGATTTGCACATGAATATACTAATGAGCCGCACATGGTTATACTATTTTGGAATTGTTCACATGACTATTTATACTCTCCCATACCCCAATCAATACACAAGGATCCAGACAAGTTATGTTACGTACATGATTTTCACATGAAAGTCCATAGATGGATGCACATGAAGTATACATGAGTGCTCAGAACTGAGTGTACATGAATTCCACATGAAGGCCCGTGAAGGGTACACATGAAGTATAGGTTATACATGAAATACATGAAAAATATGACCGAACATGAGAGCACATGAGAGTACACGAGCGAGCATGAACGAGCATGAAGTACATGAGAAACATGAATAACATGAGAGCGAAAAATACATGATGTACATGAAACACACGACATGATGTATCCGATGCTCCCGAGGGGGATAACATCTCAATATAGGGATCCATATAGTACCAATCCATGATAATATCGTGACAGCATCAAATAAGATAATCTAGAGCAGGAATATAATCCTAGGCCAGTTATAAAATGATCAGAGAATATACTCGCCTGGTATCTGGATATCTGTGAGAATATACTGCCCGAGATGAGGTATCTGACTCCTATTTAGAGCAACACAAGTCAAGATGTATACATGGGATGATAAATGTAATCTACATTGCATCTGCATGCTGTCTAGGTCAAACTAGACTAAAGTCAACTCTTGGTCAACTCTGATCAACTACACTAGTCAACTAGGTCAACTTGGCCACTCCTAACCCAATCAAGTCTCACTAAACCATACCAAGCCTAGGCTAGCATCACATACAATCACAAGGCCACACAAGTTATCCAACATCCATGTTTACATATATATATATACATATATACTCACTGTACATAAGGCATACTTATATATAGGAAATTCATCCATGGCTATATGCCCACATACATATATATATATTCATATGTTTAATCATACACACATATTACATATATATATTACATACAATATCTATATATATAGACATACATAGGACATCTTAAAGGAAACTAATGTATACATACATACATACATATATATATACAATGATATATATATACGTAGAGGGTTAGAGAGAGAAGAACATGCATATAGGGCAACGTGTCAAGGTTATGTGTACATATACATAGTGTGTGATCAAAACAATGTGTGGTCAGTTAACAAGTTATGAATAAAGAGGGGTTTAGGCATTAGGTTCTCAGATTTCTGTGATAGTGTGCAATGTGTTTGAAACCCCGGTTTAGACAGTGAAGCAGTGTGTAAAGTCAGGAACCATGTGTGACAGTGAGCAATTATCTATTTCTAGATTTTGTGTACTTGTGTGTTCAACTCAGATTTAGGTGTGTGTAAACATGTGATGTCAGGGTGAATGATATGGGGGTGTGTGTATGACAGTGTATAGAAATCCAGTAGGAAATGTGTTCTCAGATTCAATTTTTCAGGAATAAAGCAATATGTAAATGAACTCATGTTCTCAGTTATTCAGGAAACAGTGAATGTGTATGAGTGTCTAAAAATGTGTGTGTGGACTTAGTGTACATGTTCTCTGTATTCAGTCCTAGGTTTCCAGTTTTCAGAGTGTACAAGGGTGTATAGTGGACAAGTTGTGCACAGATATTGAACATGTGAATGGTTTACATGTGTGTGTTCAGGTTCAATGTGTACAAACAAGTGTGATGTCAACTGTCTCAGGTTTAGATTCATAGGTTAACAGTTTAACAGGGAACATTGTGCAAATTCTCAGATTTCTACATAACCAAATCTCAGGTTTTGGTAATTAGGGAAAATCTCAGTTTTCTATCGAAAACCCAACTCAGCATACATTTAATCAGCAAAACAAAACTCAGTTTTAAACAGAAAAACCAATTCTCATTTTAATCTCAGTAAACATATACAAAACTCAACTCAGTGTAAATTATTTGGAATCTCATGTATCGATATAAAACTAAGAATATCTTAGGAATGAACTCAATTCAATAAAACTATACCAAAATCGAAACCAATGTAATCCCAGGTATTAACACATTATGCAGTATGTTATTTACATGTAATTTGATATTTTAAACAGTTAAACTGATTTAAATCTTAAAACCCAATTTCAAAAAACCCATGTATCTGAACATTGCAAACCCGAGCATTCAAACCTCAAATTCGTTTTAAAAACCAATTTAATCAACAAATTAAAAGTGCAGACCTAAGGGGCATATCTTACGTGTCAAGGGGGGTTTTCTCGTGTCCATACAACAGGACACGAGGTGTCCAAACGAATCGAACACACAGTGACAGTAAAACGTGAAATACAGCATCATGCTGCCAAGTCGTGTCTAATAGGACACGACACAGAGCTCGATGGGGCTCGAGCTTGGGCACACACATAGAGGAGGTCTAGGGCTAGACATTAGACCCCCTGAATCGAGTCCAAGCGGTGTTAGGATGCGACACGAAATGCGTATCCGACACATCTGTACCGTACGCACAGTCAGTGTAAAAACTACTGCGGGTCAGATTCCGTGTCCGATACGACACGAGGGTGTCTCAAACTTGGGAGGGGTCTATCAGAGGTGGTCCACACCTCTGTGTCAAAAATGAGGTGTCCACATGGCGTGTCCACAGAGAAACATGACACAGGTAGCAGGGCACACGTGCGCAGTATCGTATAGCGTGTCCACGACCGTTTCTGACACGAAAATGACATGAATTCGTGTTCAGTCAGAAGGGGTTCAAAAACACACATCAAGGGCTTCCCAAATATGTACTTTTTTTTAGAAAATACAAAGATTTAATCTATTTAAGTATTTCATCAAACACCTACGTAGACACATTGATATGTGTCCGATACGGACACGAAATAGACACAAATTTTACCCAAATTCTAGGGGCAGCTAGGGGACACCTAGATCTAGCCCTAAATGCAAAGAAAATAGAATATTAGATCAATTTAAGGAGTTTTACCAATAGGTGCAAATAGCAAGAAAAAGATCCAAATGAAGTGTTCCTCCTTGCTGGCTCAAATCCCCAAATTGATCCCAAACTGAAATTCCTCTCCATCAACAGTAAGTAGGGGTTGATTAGATTCATATTGAAAATATTTGGGTCAAAAAGGACTTGAAATGAGAAAGTTATGGATTAGGAAAGATGGCTCCTTACCTCTTTCTTCAAAATGTTGAAACAACACAAAAGAGGCAAGAACATAATAAAGAGAGTATTTATAAGAGGAAAAGCACTAGGTGGCTGGTCATAAAGAATGATATTTGGGTTAGGGTTTCAAGTCATGGGCCATGGGCCAAGTTTCATAATTCATGGAACCAATTTCTAAGTCTCAAGTCTATGGACCAAATCACCAATCCTCTTATTTCAAACTTGATCCTAAGTGACCTAACTTAAGTTGATTTAAGTTAGACTAGGGTCTCACCATGCTAATCAAGTCACCATAGCTAGGGTCAACATCTAGGTTAGTCTCTTAAGTTACAACTAGTAAAAGTCAAAATAAACAACCACCAATCCAATAATTAATCAATAAATTCCAGTAAGTCAAAATGAACAAATTATCCCTAGGCTAAAAATGATAAATAGATATCCTAATCACATGGTTAGGCTCTAGGGCAGACAGTCTCTACGGTTTCACTAGCTGCACATCAAAATCACAAGTCATGATTTTAAATAGTTTTAAAATGATTAAAAATTACCAAAAATCATATTATAATTTAAATATCATAATTAAGTAATTAAAATCATAAAATTTCAAAATTACCCTCATTTAGAAAATTGGGTGTTACAAGTCTACCCACCTTAAATAAATTTTGTTCTCGAAATTTAAGATGGTAGTACTCCTTCTAGGTCAAACACCACCACAATTATAGTCTCAAAATCACACAGTTCGATAATCATATGCGTCTGTCCAAAATCATGATACTCAGAATCTTTGTCATGCTAGTGAGCAAGGCTATGATAATCACAGAGTCCTTGACTAAGGTACATACCTCTAGAATCATGGTATTTAAAATTTTTGCATTACCGCATGCTTGGCAGCAAAAACCTTAAATTCCCACACCCGAGAAATACGTCCTAAATCTGACTATATGTCCTCACTATACCAGCTAACACGACTATCGAAGATTCTAGATCACATAACTGAGGTGACTTAGCCCATATGATTCATCTCAGAAGAAAATTAAACATAACAC
Source organism: Iris pallida (assembly GCA_029216955.1). Taxonomy (NCBI): domain Eukaryota; kingdom Viridiplantae; phylum Streptophyta; class Magnoliopsida; order Asparagales; family Iridaceae; genus Iris; species Iris pallida. Next base: position 1,505,231 of record JANAVB010011200.1, on the reverse strand, counting down.
AAGAATAACAGGACAAAATTGATCAATCAAGAAGGAACAGAGGGAATCGAATTTTCAGACAGTTAATAAGAGGCAATTACGAAAGTGGAATCGAGAAGAACGGAACCTGCAACTAGATCTCCAATGGACTGTGCATTCTCGACTGTCCTGGAGAATGCTCGCCCTGCTGGCTTCCCCTAGCCTGCTGCTGATGCTACATGTACCTCTGCTGCTGAGTTGGTAAGGGTAATCCCTTCTACTGGCCTACCGGAGCCCTAGCTCTTGCTCCCTGAACTGTCTGTCCAAATGACTCAAGACACTCTCTCAGCCGATGATCGGATCCTCCGTAAAGTAAAAATCTACCCAGCCTCTTTCGGCATTCACCCTAAGCGTGCCCTGGTCTCTCACAGAAGGGGCAAATGATAACAAGCTGCTGTCCCGGGGCCTGGTGCTACCTCTGTGGCTGCTGCGCCTGCTGAAAGGGTACACGGTCCTGAAACTGCCACTGCTGAAAGTAGACCCTCGGCTGCTGATACTGCTGCTGAATCTGTAGGTGGGGCATCTGCTGCGGATACTGCTACTGAATCTGTAAGTGGGGCCTCTGCTGCGGATACAGCTGCTGAATCTGTATGTGGAGCCTCTTGGCCGGGCCTGCACTGCTACTAGCTCCCTGTGTGTCTCGCGTCCTCTTATCCTTCAGCCCAAGATCGTCCGCCGCTGCCATGGCTCCTACCAGAATCTGCTCGAAAGTGGCATCGCGGCCGCTCTTGGTATACGACCTGATCTCCCTGATCAGAACCTGCGGAACCTCCTCGCTTTCCCGGCCTTAGTAAGATCCTCAACGACTCTACCTAAACGGCAGAACTCTTCGGCGTATTCCTCAACGGTCTGGTTCCCTTGAACCAAACTCTCGAACTGTGCCTCCAAGGCACCGAGTGCTATATTGGGAAAGAATTTCTCCTTGAACAGTTTCTTGAATGCTGCCCAAGTCTGACCGGCTGTACCAACCCTCGGGTCCGTCTAGCACTAAGTACGGGCCAAGTCCTGCATCTGATTGGCTGCTGCCTCGATCTGTAATCTAGCTTGTATCTGTACCAATCGAAATATCTCCTCAATGTGCTCTATCCAATCGTCAGCATATATGATGCCCTCTGCACCCTTGAAGTCTCGGGGTCCCATCTTCTTAAAGGATTGGATGTCTGGAGTCCTCGGCTGAAACGGCTGCATCTGACCTCCCAGTGGCTGAGCAACCACCAGCTCTACTGTCATCCTGACCAACTGGTGAGTATCTTGTATGCTCTGTCAAAAATCAGCAAACTGGCTCTGCTGTATCTGCTGCTGAGTCTCCAAGAATCGCTGGAAAAGGGTAAACATCTGAGCCGCATCCACTGTCCCTGAAGGTAACTGCTGCTTATACATATTCGGAATAACAGGAGAAGACCTCCGAACAGGTGGAGGTACACTCCCAAAAGCTGTAGAAGCTCCTATATGAGCAGAAATAGGAGGTTCTATAGTCCCAGCGTCTACAATCGGACGAGGGGTAGTAGGCCTCTCACCAGCGTCTGCTGGGCCAGAGCGATGCGATCGTGTCTCAATCACCATCCTGGAGACAGATCAAACAAGGAATCAATACTGAGATAGAAACGATAATTCAAGGGAGGACAGTTATTCAAGGAAGCAATCTTCAACAGGAATTTAGACGGCAGGAATTCAGTTAAGAGTTTTTCCTAATGTGATTGAGTACCTCAAGAATAATCCTAATCCTACTGCAGGCTATAGTGGTACTCTAATTCGAATACCACTACATAAACTCGACCTGCATGGGTTACCAGTAATAATATGTTACGACCCGCACCCATTGTGAGGGTACGAGTACGTAACAGCGTCCAGCCTACGCCTAAGTGTCGGCGATAGAACGCTGTTCTAGGTCATGAACTATAACTAACACAATATGAAATACTCTCCAACTGGAGACCAATCACAGAAGGTACAACTCAATCACAATCTAGAGGTAGAATATAGCACGATGGAATAGATAAGGAAATCCTCAAAACTGAGGTACAACAGAAATGAAATAAATCAAGTTAACAACTACCAGTCTCAACATCTCCATAAATATACAACTCTGAAATCAAGACAACGACTAACATGAAAAGAAGAACAACCTAGACTATCTAAACTATGCATGGGTATCATCTCAGCAGCTGCCTGAACCTTCCCAGAGGTCCAGGTCGCGAGTGTCATCTAGGCAAGCTCCATAGTAAGGGGTGCAGGGTTTCTCATCATCCTCTGTAAAATTTTCAATAGGTCCAGTCAGGACGAGAGCGAGCATAATACATCTCATGCAGATCATAATAGGTTAGAAAATATAAACATACAAGAGAGTACGATACATGAAACTAAAAGAAAGTACATGATATAAATAGAGAGAGAACTGTAATAGAAATATCTACTATAAGTAGAGAGCTACCAGTGGCTAGTGATTTAGAGTACAAAATCGACATGTAAATGGCTGGATTTGTACATGATTATACTAAAGAGGCGCACATGGTTATACTACTTTGGAATTGTTCACATGACTATTTATACTCCCCCATACCCCAATCAATACACAAGGATCCAGACAAGTTATGTTACGTACATGATTATCACATTAAAGCCCATAGATGGGTGTACATGAAGCATACATGAGGGCTAAGAACGGAGTACACATGAATTCCACATAAAGGCCCATGAAGGGTACACATGAAGTATAGGTTATACATGAAATACACGAGAAACATGATCGAACATGAGAGCACATGAGAGTACACAAGCGAGCATGAACGAGCATGAAGCACATAAGAAACATGAATAACATGAGAGCGAGGAATACATGATGTACAAGAAACACATGACATGATGTATCCGATGCTCCCAAGGGGGATAACATCTCAATGTAGGGATCCATTTAGTACCAATCCGTGATAATATCGTGACAGCATCAAATAAGGTAATCTAGAGCAGGAATATAATCCTAGGCAAGTTATAAAATGATCAGAGAATGTACTCGCCTGGTATCTGGATATCTGTGAGAATATACTGCCCGAAATGAGGTATCTGACTCCTATTTAGAGCAACACAAGTCAAGATGTATACAGGGGATGATAAATGTAATCTACATTGCATCTGCATGCTGTCTAGGTCAAACTAGACTAAAGTCAACTCTTGGTCAACTCTGGTCAACTATACTAGTCAACTAGGTCAACTTAGCCACTCCTAACCCAATCAAGTCTCACTAAACCAAACAAATCCTAGGCTAGCATCACATACAATCACAAGGCCACACAAGTTATCCAACATACATGTTTATATATATATATATATATATATATATATATATATATATATATATATATATATATATATATAAAAAATATATATATATATATATAAAATATATTTTTTTTTTATATATATATAAAATATATATATATATATTTTTATATATATATACATACATGTTTATATATATATATATATATATATATATATATATATATATATATATATATATATATATACTCAAAAAAAAATATATACATATATATACTCACTGTACATAAGGCATACTTATATATAGGAAATTCATCTATGGCTATATGGCCACATACATATATATATATATATATTCATATGTTTAATCATACACACATATTACATATATATATTACATACAATATCTATATATATATAGGCATACATAGGACATCTCAAAGGAAACTAATGTATACATACATGCATATATATATACAATGATATATATATATATAGAGGGTTAGAGAGGGAAGAACATGCATATAGGGCAATGTGTCAAGGTTATGTGTACATATACATAGTGTGTGATCAAAACAATGTGTGGTCAGTTAACAAATTATGAATAAAGAGGGGTTTAGGCATTAGGTTCTCAGATTTCCGTGACAACGTGTAATGTGTTTGAAACCCCAGTTTAGACAGTGAAGCAGTGTGTAAAGTCAGGAACCATGTGTGACAGTGAGAAATTATCTATTTCCAGATTTTGTGTACTTGTGTGTACAACTCAGATTTAGGTGTGTGTAAACATGTGATGTGAGGGTGAATGATATGGGGGTGTGTGTATGACAGTGTATAGAAATCCAGTAGGAAATGTGTTCTCAGATTCAGTTTTTCAGGAACAAAGCAATATGTAAATGAACTCATGTTCTCAATTATTCAGGAAACAGTGAATGTGTATGAGCGTCTAAACATGTGTGTGTGGACTTAGTGTTCATGTTTTCAGTATTCAGTCCTAGGTTTCCAGTTTTCAGAGTGTACAAGGGTGTACAGTAGACAAGTTGTGCACAGATATTGAAAATGTGAAGGGTTTACATGTGTGTGTTCAGGTTCAATGTGTACAAACAAGTGTGATGTCAAGTGTCTCAGGTTTAGATTCATATATTAACAATTTAACAGGGAACATTGTGCAAATTCTCAGATTTCTACATAACCAAATCTCAGGTTTTGGTAATTAGGAAAAATCTCAGTTTTCTATGAAAACCCAACTCAGTATACATTTAATCAGCAAAACAAAACTCAGTATTAAATCCAAAATCCAATTCTCATTTTAATCTCAGTAAATATATACAAAACTCAACTCAGTGTAAATTATTTGAAATCTCATGTATCGATATAAAACTGAGAACATCTTAGGAATGAACTCAATTCAATAAAACTGTACCAAAATTGAAACCAATGTAATCCCAGGTATTAACACATCATGTAGTATGTTATTTACATGTAATTTGATATTTTAAACAATTAAACTGATTTAAATCTTAAAACCCAATTTCAAAATACCCAGGTATCAGAACATTGCAAACCCGAGCATTCAAACCTCAAATTCATTTTAAAAACCATTTAAATCAACAAATTAAATGTGCAGACATAAGGGGCATATCATACGTGTCATTGGGGGTTTTCTCGTGTCCATACAACTGGACACGAGGTGTCCGAATGAATCGAACACACAGTGACAGTAAATGTGAAATACAGCATCGTGCTGCCATGTCGTGTCTAATAGGACACGACACAGAGCTCGATGGGGCTCGAGCTTGGGCACACACATAGAGGAGGTCTAGGGCTAGACATTAGACCACCTGAATCGAGTCTAAGCGGTGTTAGGACGCGACACGAAATGCGTATCCGATGCGTCTGTACCATGCGCACAGTTAGTATAAAAACCAGTGCGGGTCAGATCCCGTGTTCGATACGACACAAAGGTGTCTCAAACTTGGGAAGGGATCTTTTAGAGGTGACCCACACCTCTGTGTCAAAAATGAGGTGCCCACATGGCGTGTCCACAGAGAAACAGGACACAGGTAGCAGGGCCCCCATGTGCTGTGTCGTACAGCGTGTCTACGATCGTTTTCGACACGAAGACGACACGAATTCGTGTTCAGTCAGTAAGGGTTCAAAAACACACATCAAGGGCTTCCCAAATATGTAATTTGTTTTAGAAAATACAAAGATTTAATCCATTCAAGCATTTCGTCAAACACCTACGTAGACACATTAATACGTATCCGATACGGACACGAAATAGACACGAATTCTACCCAAATTCTAGGGACAGCTAGGGGACACCTAGATCTAGCCCTAAATGCAAAGAAAACAGAATATTAGATCAATTTAAGGAGTTTTACCTATAGGTGCAAATAGCAAAAAATGCCCAAAATAAAGTGTTCCTCCTTGCTAGCTCAAATCCCCAAATTGATCCCAAACTGAAATTCCTCTCCATCAACAATAAGTAGGGGTTGATTAGATTCATATGCAAAAGATTTGGATCAAAAAGGACTTAAAATAAGAAAGTTATGGATTAGGGCAGATGGCTCCTTACCTCTTTCTTCAAAATGTTGAAACAACACAAAAGAGGTAAGAAAATAATGAAGAGATTATTTATAAGGGGAACAGCCCTAGGTGGCTGGTCATAATGAATGAAATTAGGGTTAGAGTTTCAAGTCATGGGCCATGGACCAATTTCTAAGTCTCAAGTCTATGGACCAAATCCCCAATCCTCCTATTTCAAACTTGATCCTAAGTGACCTAACTTAAGTTGACTTAAGTTAGACCAGGGTCTCACCATGCTAATCAAGTCACAATTGCTAGGGTCAACATCTAGGTTAGTCTCTTAAGTCACAACTAGTAAAAGTTAAAATCAACAACCACCAATCCAATAATTAATCAATAAATTCCAATAAGTCAAAATGACCAAATTACCCTAGGCTAAAAATGATAAATAGATATCCCATTCACATGGTTATGCTCTAGGGAAGACAGTCTCTACGGTTTCGCTAGCTGCACATCAAAATCACAAGTCATAATTTTAAATAGTTTTAAAATAATTAAAAATCACCAAAAATCATATTATTATTTAAATATCATAATTAAATAATTAAAATCACAAAATTTCAGAATTACCTTCATTTAGAAAACTGGGTGTTATACTCAATCACACCATTTTGTCCCAGACACTGCTTCTGAGAGGACTACCACCTCTCATCCGGTTCAACATGAAGTTGGGACTGCTCCCCTCCTTGTGTTTGCTCACGTGGGAGTATCTACTACTTTTGGGGGTCCTTCTCCACCTGTTTCGATGATTTTTGTAGTTATTCCCGATATTCTTTAGCCTCCACCATCACCTCCTGCTCCGGTAGATATCGCACAACTGTTTACGTAATTCAGAGAAATAAGGAGCGCTCAGCACCGTCAGTTCGCCGATATGAGGCAGGTTATTGATAATGCTCACCAAGTGGCGATGGCGACAATTGAGAGGGTGACTCAAGTCCAGCCGCCCGGAGGTCAGCCTCAGTATCCGAGGCTGGGACTTTCATCAATTTTTAGAATATGCGGCCCAAGGACTTCTACGGTACGGAGGGTATCTTTTATGTAGACGATTGGATCGAGCATATAAAGGGGATCTGCCGTCTAGCAAAGATTTTGGACCGTCTGTAGATCAAGGCAACGGGCAGTCAGATGTTCGACCTTGCCATTATATGGTACCGTACCGATCCGAAGGTCAGAGTTGAAGGGCAGACTTGAGAGGCTTTCAAGAATCTTTTCAAGGAGAAGTTTTTCCCAGATGTGGCTCTCTGTGCCTTGAAGAGTCAGCTCGAGACCCTCATCCGGGGGAACAGGACAGTAGAGGAGTTTGTTGGGGACTTCTGTCATCTGGGAAGATTCGTGGAAGGGCTGAGTGATGTGGCGAAGGTTAGGAAGTTTCACAAGGGCTTGATCAAGGAGATCAAGTCACTGACCAAGAGCGACCGTGATGCCATTTTTGAGCAGACCTTGGTGGGCACTCTTACAGCTAGGGATGACTTGGAGTTCAAGTCCAAGAGAGGCAGGGATGAATCAGGAGGTGCGAGTGGTAGTGTGAAGCATCCCTTAGTGCAGAAGGTAGTGCACCAGCTGTTTGCCATTGATTGTAAAAGAATAGAACAATTATCGGAGGACTGAACTTAGACTCACAATCAAACTCGTTTGTACAAAGAAAGCCTAGGGACGAAAACCTAGGTACAGCAATTTAAGTACAATTGTTTATTTTAGATTTTGGGGGGTGACGATAGAGGCTCGGGAAAGCGATGGCAGCTCTGCCTTACTCCTTGGACGATCGGGTGTAGCCTTGGCTCTGGAGAAGAAGTACTTGGCGTTGATGAATAAATGCCCTCTTTGTTCTCTCTGTATGCTCCTCTGTCCTTTCGATCTCTGTATATTCTCTCTCTGATTCTCTCTAGATCCGAGCGGGAGGGTCCTCTCTGTTTGTGTGTGTAACACCCAAGTCCCAAAATACGTAGGACTAGGAACGTAGACATGCCAGCTGTATACATACGAAGTACTCTCCAATATATGGAACCCTCGTATGAATACATAAGCTGTAAAATGTAGTTAGAACCATAACTAATCTCATCCACACAAAATAAATGAATAAAAGACATCATATAAAGATAATGAATTGTCTTGATACATTATATTGGGCGGAGACAAATCCACTACCAACAAAATAAGGAAAAGTACATAAAAATGAAATGGGTGGCGAGCGAAGCGAAGACGATCCAATGCAATCATCCTCGAGGAAATAGCATTGATCACGGGAAGAGCTAGAAGACCTGCGAAAGACAATAGCACACACCTGGAGAGATAACCAGGTCCTCAGAGGGACATAACAAGACACATAATATCATGCCATATAAACTGAATAAATATTGCTCAAATAAATAAGAAATATCTACAATAGGGTACCTAGCCATACTATAGTAAAAATGCAATAAAGAACAAACCTTTGACGCATGGGCCGGATCAGGAATATCAGGGATCAGGACCGTACCTCCCACTGGAGATAACCTGCTATCAGGACCGTACCTTCCATTGGAGATAATCGGCAATCAGGACAGTGCATATATGACCCATACATTAAGGAGCTGTTCTTCCCACCCAATGCCTACCATGTTGTATCCACAACAGTAAACCTCTATAACCGCTAAGTCAAACTAGCATGCAATTTCTATTAGCGATTATTCCTATCGCACAGCTTATACGCACCGGTGGCCAGCCAGTCACGCATGTCCGTGTTCTACATGCGACACAAAACTTCATGTTACAACATGTCAAGGCCTATGAATGCAACACACAAAGGTGGTCCCTTAATTCTAGGTTTAATGTATAAGAAAAATAATACATAGCAGAAAATATAAATGAACAGTAAGTTCTAACAGGTTATGTCTTGTATCACAGTTTATTTTGTATAAAGATAATAATGAACAATAAATAAATTATGAGCTAAAATAAATAAACAGCAAATGGCAAGGTGTCTTGCCTGGTAGGACGCCTGGTGTGCTGCGATAATTAAGGTGGCACAAACTGCGACTTTGGTGCAACAACTATGCAAGGTGACCTCTGATGTCGGCACGGACCGGTGATCGGGTCTAGAACGGTCAATTTGGTTAGGGTGGACATAAGGTAGTCTAGGATTGGCGAGATGATAGGAAAACTGGGATTAGTCACGATTTAGTTACGATCAACTTTGATAATCAAAAGAAATTCGCGGAGGAAAAATATTTATATTACTTAAAAATATATTTTATGAGTCAAACTATGTCTTTAGACCAATACTAGAAAATTGAAGATCATTTTTAGGCAAAAATCCTAATTTTGTAAAAAAATATGATTTTAGATAGAAAAATATTATTTAAATAACTACTTTGAAAATTTTAGAAAAGAAAAAAAATCGTTTTTAGGCTAAATTGTAATTTATAGGTCAAAGAACTATATTTTAATTATATAGAAATTCTGCAATAATATTCAACAAAATATTTTCATGAGTCAAAAATATTTTTAGATAATTGCCTTGAAAATTCTGAAAAATCAGTTTAGGGCTAAGAATATTAATTTGAAAATATAGGTAGGGTTAAGTTCACTACTGTATTTGTTACAAAATAAGTTTTGAGGATTTTTATCAAAATAACTACTAATCAACAACAATTGTAGTACTAAAATAATAAGAATATTAATAATTAACAGAATACTCATATTTTACTACATTATCAAAGAACAGGAATTACAAATAATAATAATGATAATATTAATAAAATCATAATAATAGTAACAGTAATAATAACTAATAATAATAATCTATTCTACTATATAATAGGAAAACTTAGATGGTGAAACTTTTGAATTCCGAAAATACCCTTACATACTTATGCTAATTAAAAATAGTTCATTAATTTTAATAAGGACAACTTAGTAATTAAGAAGACTACCCTTTGGTCTTCCTAAACTAATTTAAGAAATGTTAAAATACGTGCAAAGCACGTGCACATATGCTAGTAATAATAATAATAATAATAATAATAATAAAACCACAATAGAAAAAAATAATAAAAAGAAAAGAAAAAAACATTAAATAAAATAAAACAAAAAAAATAAAATATAAAAATTATCAAAAACAGAGAGTAGCTACTCTCTTCTTTCGTAGATAGGGAAGAGAAAGAGAGAAGTGTGGAGAGAAAGGGAATTGAAGGGGGAAAGTGAACGGTAGTGGTTCGTCGGGCTAGACGCGCGACGGGGCGGTGAAGGAGTCCGATCGGCGGGGCTTGATTGCCGGAGAGGGGCGTGAGGTGGTGAGGACGAGCATGTGGAAGAGAAGATCGGCAGAGAGGGGAAGCGAAGGTTTAGGAGCTGCCGGCGGCTGGAGGTACTGGTAGATGCGACGGAGTGCACGGGGCGGAGATCCGGTGGAGCGGAGGAAGGAAGGATAGGAGGGTTCGATTGGCGCTGCGGCGGCGCTGAAGAAGGAGAGGGAAGAAGTGGCGGCGATCTCGCCGGGGCTCGGAGTGCGGGCGGCGGCTCGCGGCGAAGGGGGAGACGCGTGCGGTGGATCTCGCCGGAGTGGCGAGGATGTGGACACTCGGATCCAGCGGCGGAGTCGGGGTTTCGGTGGCCGGAGCTTAGCAACGGGAGACAGGGGTTTCCGGTGGGCGGACGCGGTGCTGAGCGGTTAACCGCGGCCAGGAGGAGACGAACACGGGTCGGAGGTCGGCGGTCAGGTCATGCGGTGGAGGCTCGCGACTACGGCGGTGGAACGGCGTGACGGAGGGGCGATCGGCGGCTAAGGGTTTCGGCGAACGAGACAAGGTGCGTGGGTTGTGTTTGTGTTTTTGTTGATTTGGGTTTTCTTGGAAAATTTTAGGGTCTGGCGATGGCCGTGATGGCGGTGGTGTTGAGGGACGGTGACGGAAAGAGGCCGGGGTTGCAGGTGGCGAGGGTGCCGGGATCGGGTGGCGATAATTGTGGCGGTGGCTGTTGTTTGGGCTGGGTTGTGTCGGGTCTGGGTGTTTGGTGGTCGTGGTTGTAATGGTGGTGGTTTCGGTGACGGTGGTGACACGGTTTCTTTGGTGTTGGTGGACGATGACAGGGGTTGGACGGAAAGACGGTGTCGGGCTATCGTGGTGGTTGGGTCTTGGTGATGATGGAGGATTGGCTAATCTGCGGTGGGCCGAGGAGGCTAGGGTTTGGATTAGGGCTAGGGTTAGAGAATTAGGGATCAAAATTAGGGTTTAGGGATTCGATGATGTCGGGGTGTGTCCGACACGAGGAAAGAGATAAATTGTATATGTAACAATGGAATAAGATATGGACACTGACACGGTACACGCACATTTGTGGTGGAGAAAATTATGGAGGAATTAATAAAAAGTTGGAGGTATACCTGCCTATTTATAGGATGTGGGAATTCCCAATTGGATAAGAATTAGGATTCCTTTAAACCCAATTTAGATATTTCCTAATTTAATTTAAATCAGTTTAAACCCAAATCCAAATATAAATCCAATTTAAATCTAATTAAATTTTTAGCTCAAAATCAAATGGGATAAATCAAACTTCAAATATTTACTATTTAAATAAATCCATAAATTTAAATCAAGATTTAAATCTTCACAATAATTTCGAAATATATTTTCCAAAAATATTAAAAATAATAATTTCGAAAATTATATTAATATTTTTAAATATCTTTTTGAATAATAAATTATTGATATTAATAATTCTTGAAAATTATATTTTTATTTAAAATAAACTAGCAAAATATTTATGAAATATATGTATGCACGAATAATATTATTTATTTATAAATAAAAGGCCTTTCATAAATAAAATCATAAATTTAGGAAATTTTGATAGCTGAATTAAACCATAAAAATAAGAAAAATGTTTTTCTAAAAATATGTACGCTCGCAAATATTCGCACTCGTCGAGTAATTACGAAAAATAAAAATTTCGTACGCGACGTACAATAGGACTACACGACGTACAATAAAAATTTAAATCAGTACCAAAATTTAATAACAAAAAAATAGTAGAAATTTAAGGGTTTTACAGTGTGTCTCTGTCTGTCTATGTGTGTCTATTACAAGGGAATGGCACCTTGCTATTTATAAGAGTGAGGAGGCATCATTAGGATTTTGCAATGATTGTCTATTCTCAAAAGTCGGCGGTCTGAGAATTAATCTGGGCCGTCCATATTGCATATGATAGATTTAAGCAATTAATGTGATTGCATTAAATCGCTGTGGACAATAAATGCTGATTGCCATGAATATTCGCGACTGGTAATGGTCTGCCATGTGTCTAATTTGCTCGATTTGATTTGATTTGGGCACTTATTGCGACAAATCTGATTAGGATTTGTTAACATCCATAACTCCAGGAAGATAAGACCGCCACGTGTCTCAATCATCTTGGCAGAGCCGTAGATAAGTGGGCCGTATGAGGCTACATGGCCGCATGAAGATGGACAGCCGCATGGGAATAAACAGTCGCATGAAGATGGGCAGCCGCATGGGCGTGGACAGCCGTATGGGAGTGGGCAGCCGTATGCTGATGGGCGGCCATATAAGAGATGCAGCCGCATGCTGATGGGCGGCCGCATAAAGGATGCAGCCGCATGAAGATGGGCGGCCGCAGCCGCATGCCTCAGGATTAAATGGATTCTGCCAGCTGTGAGAAGATTTTCTCCTCTTCCCTAGGGATGCGCCATTACGTCAGTCATTATTGTACCTTTTTGTCAGAGCTGTCATTTGTTAGAGCTGTCAGCCGTCATGGCATTAAATACAGCAAAAGACGAAGGGAAGAGCTGTTGATGGCCACGTAGCTCCTCTCTAGGCCGCATCGAATTATTCGAGCCGCATAGACTCTTGAGCCGCATGGATTCCTAAGCCGCATGGGCTCTCTGAGCCGCATGGAGATTCTTGGCCGCATGAACCTTTCTTTATTCTTTTTTATGCTTCTACAAGACCCCCTTTAAAGTTTTCAATTTACAAAAATTAAAATACTTTGAATAAGAAGCATGGCTATGTATAAACTCTTCTGGCCGCATGGTCGTTACAGCCGCATGGGTGTCTCAGCCGCATAGCCCCCTCAGCCGCATGGCCATCTGAGCCGCATGGTCGTTCCAGCCGTATGGCCATCTGAACCGTATGGGCTCCTTGCCACGTCTTCATGCCATGTGTGCAAATATTTTGCATTGATTACCCTTAATTTGCTGCCAGATTCAAGGCCACTTTTTGGGGCAGGATCCCAAGAGTTTAGCCTTAAATAATCAGATCGCCTTGATAACCGAAGAGTCGGTTATTCTGCACATGAATCGATGCATTGGTCCATTGGAGTTCTGCCTATAAATAGCAGGGTGTTTGGGAAAGACTTTCTTTTACTTTCTGCTATTGCCCTAGCTCTCTTGTCTTCGTCCTCCTTCTCTGATCATAGTAATGGATCCCAAGAAGACAGTTGCGGCGAAGAAGGCAGCGTCTTCATCGGCGGCGAAGGGTAAGAAAGATGCTTCTGCGGCGACGAATGTGGTAGCTCCTCCGCCAGCTGACGTGCCCGTAGTTAACCCCGATGTCCACCCCGCTATCGATGGTAAGGACCTTTACGTGAGTTTGGAACCCTAACTGCCATGGCTACGTCGCATATTTTATGCACGAGCCTTCATCTTCATGTGTGCCGCATGTACATCTCAAGGTCAAGCCGCGAGCCGCATGAGAATCGTTGTTGTGGCCGCATACGCACTTCATCGACGAAGCTGCATAGGCTGCGCTGAGCCATATAGACTCGTACGAATTCGTTTGTCACGTGAACAGTATGAACTTATCCAAACTTTGAGAGCCATATGAGGGCACTGCCGCATGAACCTTCGCTGAACGGAGCCGCATAAGTATTTTTCTGAGTTGAGCCGCATGAGGCTCCATTAAGTTGGAGCCGCATAAGCTCGAAAACACCCATCGGTTCTCTTTGTCCATATTTTTGACTTATTTTCTTTCGTCTTCTTTTTTCAGTAAATTTCCCAGTTAACGCTGCGGGGGAACCTCTAGTGGGTCGTGCTCAGGCCGCTATGGGCTATAGGTACGATCAGATAGTTCGGTATGTGGTGGACCAGCTTCCTAGTAACGAGCCTTTGACGAGGATAAATGCCCTCAATAACCAACCTTTCCACTTCCTATGTGCTATGATGAATTCGGAAAAATTGGAAGGGGAATACCTGAAACCTGCATTCTTCTTTGGAGACGCTTTACTGTGAAGAACAGTCAAGTTCTGGATATATCGGAGAACTGGAGCTTCATTTCTAACGGGATTGCGATCCGTATCCCTCAAATGGAGCGCCACTTCCTACTATCTTGGTTCAATATGTTCCCGCTGGACAGGAAGATGGAAGAGTCTTTGACTCCTACCCAAAATGGGATATTTGTAGGTGACATCCATTACAACAACAGCATGAAGTCAGTGTGTGTGGGCAAGGTGCATGCCAGCCGTTATGTAATGGGATTGGCCCCGGGTGCTTTCTTGAATGTGTCGGGTCCCAATTTTACGTTTTCTTCAGCCGATACTTTCCAGAACAAACTTGCTAGGAAAGGCTCATATCCAATCGGCCGGTTGGCACTCCCAAGTTGGATACACCCCATCCCCTCATGGATCAATCTGTCTATATGGATCTCGCGAAAGTATAAGACTTTTCTACGTGAGATTGGTCTTTATCACGCTATTCGGGGTACCAGCCACGGCTTACCTGTAAACAAGAAGTTATTCATGGCTTTGTTGGAGATGTACAACTGTCGTACGGGAACCTTCTATACCCCTGTAGGGGAAATAGGGCTTGCACTCCATGAGATGCATGCAATTTCCAAACTTCCTTGGGGGGATGAAGCTTTTGAAGCATACACTCCTACGAATGAGGAGTTCGAAGAGCCGGAAGAACGATCCCCGGGATTCGTGGCTATTTATCAGGAAATACTGTGCCATTATAGTACGTGCCAGCAGATAGCCAAGAAGGAAAGTAGCTCGGAAGGAAATGCTCTCCATACTAAGGACTGGGTGAACTATCTCTTCTCGACGGGAGCCTCAGGCCGAGTTACTTCCCGAAGTCCTCAATCCCGGAAGGCGGTTCAGGCTTTAATGTCGTCGACAAAGAGGTTAGCCTCCACCAGCGACAAATTTTGGAGCCAGACCGACTCTTTTCGTTATTTTTATCAGGATACCCAAGAGCTGTCAGAGAAGGCGCTCCTAGCAGGATTTTTGACGGTATGGCTGCAGAATTGTGTAGTCTCAGGAGGAACTGGTTCTATTGAAAGGATCAGCCGTAATTTTATTCTCCCTGCTGTGAAGCTAGTTTTTAGAGTAAAACTAGCTCTTCTCCCTGCCATGGTGTGCAGCATACACCGTGGCCTCCGTACTTTTACTTCCAAGGTTATCGTCCGCGAGGTGACAAAAGACTTTGAAAGGACCGAGTTGCCCTATCATTATCTGATGGGGTGGCTATTAATGCACTGTCGGTCTTTGATGAGACTGGGTTCTAAAGATGGCATGATTGCTGATGATGCTTTTATCTTCCGCTATCGCAATGAGCCTTGGGAGTATGATACTATGCATGCCTGCTGGATGGCGCTGGCGAGAGCAGATAGGTACAACTTTTTTGTATCCGTCCCTCGTTTTACTGCTGAGGAAATAGCAGACGTATATCTCGACGGTATTGGTCCTTCTCAACTTTTAGACAGCCAGATGCTTTTGTGGTTGCGTAACATCCGCCCCGCCCACTTGGTATACCGCAACCGTAATGCTGTCTTCCTGGAACCTTACCTGTCCAGCAGGTTTGCTCGTCAGTTTGGGTACAGCCAACTTTTTCTGGATAGTCCCAGTTCTTGTCTGGGTTTTGAAGGTAGCCTCCTTGATGGCATCAGGGCCTGGCATTACTATGATACATTTCATACCCGTGCCACTTTCTCGGTTTCTGCCATTGAGGCGTCGGTAGAGATTTTGTACATGGCGGCCTTGTACCATGTCATAGCGAACAAGCTCTCCATTGGTTTTAGCCCGGGTACCAGTTTTATTATTGGTACTGGCTTGGATGAGAAGCCCCAAGGGGCCAGGACGAGGAAGAAGAAGAAGAATAGAGTCGAAGTGCCAGACTCAGACTCCACCACTGCGGATGATGAGGACAAGGAGTGTGATGCAGATGACTCTTCCTTCCCGGTAGAAGATGTTGGGGTGGATCAGCCGCCTGTTTTGTTAAATAAGATGGCAGCGGATCAGCCACCCGTAGCACCTGGTTTTGTACGGAAGCGTAGCAGACAAATTTCCCTTGTTAGCAGTATTCCTTATTCCCGAAAGTTGGCTGCGACCAGACGTCGTAGGCTAACTATAAGGGAGAGAAGCGAGGAGCTCGACCCCGCTTCGGAGGTAAAGCGAATTACTACCATTTTATTCAGTTCTTCATTTCCTCCAGTTTTGATCTTTAATCATTTTCCTTCCCTTCTGTAGGTGTCAGAAGAAGAGGAATCTCAAGTTGCTGAGGTCATGACTCAAGATGACGGAGGTTCCGATGGACCTGTCCCCGAAATTACCAAATTTCATCAGGATGACGCTGATCGAGTCGTACCTCCCTCTGGGGTGGCTGGGACAGAAGAGCCAACAAAATTTAACTTGAAGGTCGCGGGTGAGGAAACCATGTCAGCTGCGAGCGAGTTACAACCTCCATGCTCCTCCCCTTGTAAGATAAGCCGAATTTTAACTTACGAGGAGGCCTATCTGCTCTATCATCACATCCTTCGGGTTACGTCGATTGATGGTTCCTCTGGACATACAGGTCCTGCCTCTCCAGTGTCGATGATGGACATTGTTGAGACAGGCTCTGCCGAAGGGGCATTGGCGGAGAGGAGCGTACCTCCTCCCCTTTCGGTTCGTCTTGAGGGACCTCCCGCTGTCTCGAGTTCGGAAAGTCAATTGGTAGGACAGCCGGGGCAGGGGACAATGGTCCTTGCGTCTTCTTCTGCTCAGGCGGCTCCGAGAGTCGACCTCTCTGCCCTGCCAAGTGTCCAGGCTCTTCGAGTGACGGAGGAAGAGTTAGCCGCTATCCGCACATTGTTCCGCTCGAAATTTGTCCCCTTGGGGGCAAGTTCTAGCGCACCTCCTTCGACGTTGTTGGCCTCGCTTTCTTTGACGCCGTCCTCTACAGAGGTTCTGGACGAAGCATTACAAGACGTGGTTGACAGCTTTTATCGTCACTTGAAGAGGAGGGTAGCGGCTACTATGAAAAGAGGGACCTCTTTTGTCTTGGCCCGACAATGCGCCTAGGGTCATATTGATATCCTTAAGACTCTTCCCGGTGGGACAGGGGTAGCCGTGCTTCTGGAGACGAAATTGCTAGAGGCTGATCAGCTGGTGAACCAGCTTCAGGTGCTGCGGCAGGCTGATCAGTCTGCTACAATAGATCAGGAGCACGGTTTCCTCACAGCTGTTGTAGAGGAGGTAAGGGCTTCTCGGGATAAGACCAGGCCGGCCATACTGAAGGACCTTCGTGACCTATCTGATCGATATGATGAGTTGAGCCACGAGAGTGAAGATGTTACGGCTCGAGAAGCGACTGCCTCCCGTGGGATCATTGACACGTGGGAGCGGATCCTTGAGCTTCAGAGGAAGTTAGCTTTCCTGGAGTCTGAGCTTGAGGCTGCCCATACCGAAAGGGGGCTAATTATCCAGGAGGCTGACAGAGTGAATAGTGCTTCGGCTGATCTGGAAATTGCCCTTGAGAAGTTGGAGGACGACTGGCAGGCACACATGGACTTGGATAATACGGAGCATTTATTCCAGGAAGCGGAGCGCCGAGCTAAACAGCGGCTTGATCAGGGGACCACCTTGGTGAAGAACCGTCTCCTGGAACTATGTAATGCCGAACCATAGACGGCCTTTTTCTCCTTTTTTTTATTTTTGTTCTTTTTCTTTCTTTAAATGAGACCTTATCCCTAGAACATGTAGTACTTTTTGCCTTCCGAATAAAAGAGCATGCTTTATTCCATCCTTTATTTGTACTGCCTGTTGTGCTTGTGGTGCTATGGTGGCATTTGCCCCAAATGAGGGACTTATTTGTGGACCTGTTACCCTTGGCATACCTTGGTTTTAGGTACGGATAACAAGTTTGATTGGGGATACCTAGAACAGTTCCACGACAATGTGGTCATGGACGTTCTGGGTATCGGGAGAGAGAATACCATGGAGCAGCTGGGCTCCCGGAGCATGATGAGGAATGATAGGCCTGTACTAAGGAACTTAGCAAAGGACATTTGTGGGCCTATTATCCTTGGCATACCTTGACTTAGGATACGGATAATAGGATGAAAGGGAACCAACATACTTACTCAGAGGTAACGAGGACATGGCAAGTATGGGGGTTTTACCGAGGAATCTTCCTACTCAAAGGTAATGAGGACATGGCAGGAGTGGACTCAACGAAGGGTGTTTGTGGTCAGCAGAGGATATTTATGGACCTATTATCCTCGGCGTACCCTGGTTCAGGATACGAATAATAAGACGAGAGAGAATCAACATACTTACTCAGAGGTAATGAGGACATGGCAAGTATGAGGGTTTTATCGTAGAGTCTTCCTACTCAGAGGTAATGAGGACATGGCAGGGGTGGACTCAACGGAGGATATTTGTGGACCTATTATCCTTGACGTATCCTGAGGGTTTTTTTGGTACAGATAATAAGTCGAGGGAGGACCGACATATTTACTCAGAGGTAATGAGGACATGGCAAATATATGGGTTTCTTCGATGGAGCCTTCCCACTCAGAGGTAATGAGGACATGGCAGAAGTGGGCTCCATGAAGGGGTATATAGAATGACTCAGAGGTAATGAGGACATGGAAGTTCTATGTAGAGGGGTGATTTGTTTTTGGCGGAAGTAAAACGACTCAGAGGTAACATCGACGTGGTCATTTTAGAAATTTTGTGGATCCGTTACCCTTTTTGTGCACAGAGAGTGCGGGTAGTAGATCATGAGGGAGGAGCTCTTTCATAGAAATAAGTTCAGAGGTATGATCATACATGACTTACTACCTAAAAGAGTGACCGGAATGTGAGTTCAGAGACACCTGCGGGTACATAACTCGATAATCTGGGAGAGTTGGAATGTGAGTTCAGCGGTACCGACGGGTACATGACTCGATAATCTGGAATTTGGAAATGTGAGTTCAGCGGCACCAGCGGGTACATAACTCGATAATCTGGAGTGTTGTGGATAAGAGTTCAGCGGTACCAGCGGGTACATAACTCAAAAATCTAGAATGTTGTGGATGAGAGTTTAGTAGTACCAGCGGGTACATGACTCAATAATCTGGAATGTTGTGGATGTGAGTTCAACGGTACCAGCGGGTATATGACTCAATAATCTGGAATGTTGTGGATGAGAGTTCAGCGGTACAAGCGGGTACATGACTCGGTAATCTGGAAAATATTGTTTAGACATAATATTTCTTCAGGAACTTGCCGTTGACGGGCAGCATGAGCAAGTCTCCATTTTATTTTGTGAGGCGGTAAGCAGCGTTGGAGAATACAGCCTCAATGATAAATAGACCTTCCCATTTTGGCTAGAATTTACCGGCAGTTGTGTGAGTCATGACCATCGGCCTCCGAACTGCCAGGACGAGATCGCCCACTTGAAATGTTCTGATTTTAACCTTCTTGTTGAAGGCTCCGGAGATGCGTGCTTGTTATAGCTCGATCCGTTGCTGAGCCAGTAGGCATTTTTCATCTAAGGCCTCCAATTCTTGTAGTCGACGACGGTAGTTATCGTCCGTCGTCAATTGGTAAGTAAGGGCGACGTGGAGCGAGGGTATTTCGATCTCTAATAGAAGAACTGCCTCACTCCCGTACACCAGGAAGAATGGTGTGTTCCCTGTGGCTGTTCGGACTGTTGTACGGTACGCCCATAAGCATTCACCAAGCTTCTCGTTCCAGTCGCGTTCGTTGGACGATACGAACTTCTTGAGAAGTTTGATGATTGTTTTGTTGAATGCTTCTGCCAACCCATTCGCTGCCGAATTGTATGGTGTCAAAGCGACATTCTGAATTCGGTGTTTGTCGCAGAACCGATAGAAGGCGTGGCTTGCTAACTGCGAACCATTATCGTGGATGATCCTTCGGGGCAGTCCAAAGCGATAGATGACGTGATGCTTGAGGAAGCTGATCACGTTTGAAGTTTTATCTTCTGCAAACGGAACAGCTTCCGTCCATTTGGAGAAGTAATCTGTGATTGCGAGTATGAAGCGATGTCCTCGGGAGGAAGGTGGGGCGATCGAACCGATGATATCCATTCCCCATGCTTCGAATGGTTGGTGGATGAAGTCTGTATGGACTTGGCAGGCTTTACATTTTCTTGCGTATTCTATCGCATATACCACTATCGTGGGCCAGTAGTAGCCCATTCGGCGAAGACGGTCTTGTAATTTTGGGCCAGGCTGATGGGCACCGCAGACACCGTCATGAGCTTCGCGTACGGCTTCTTTGGCTTCTGCGTTCGACAGACATCGAAGCAATAATCCATCGTAGGATCGGCGATACAACATTTTCGTCTCTGTATCGTAGAAGAATCTGAGAGAACGCCATCTGATAGAGGTGGCCTCTTTTGGGTTCTCGCGCAGGATGTCGTAAACTACGAAGTCAATGAATGGTTGTCTCCAGTCTGGGACTTCGTCGATCGTCTGAGCGGAATAACTCACCACGAATTGAACATTGTTCTTGGGACAGACCAGTTCATGGCCTATCACATCCACCGATTAATGAGTGTGATTTGGCACTGCTAGGGAAGCGGCAAGACCTGCCAAGGCATCGGCTTCGATATTTTGGAGTCTGGGAACATGTTCGATGAAGAACCCCTCGAACGATGAGATGATGTCGACCGCTATTTGGTGTTAGAAGATCATGTCTTCGTGGCGGACTTCGTATGAACCCCGGATCTGATTGACGATTAACTGCGAATCGCCGTATGCTTTAAGATATTCTACTCCCAGATCTCTTGCAAGTTGGAGGCTAATGACCAAAGCATTGTACTCGGCCACATTGTTAGAGCAGGGTTCTGTGAGGGAGTAAGCACGATTAATCACCAATCCGGAAGGAGAAACCAGCACCACCCCGACTCCGACGACGATGTTGCCCTTAGGTCCGGTCCTTGAGGCACCGTCGAAGAACATTCGCCATATATCATCATGAGAGGTTGCATGCGAGTCGACGACCTCATCTGGGATTCCTTCATATATTCTGGACGACTCCGAGCCTGGTGGGCTGCCAAAAAGTCTGCCAGGGCTTGACCTTTAACAGCATTTTGTGGGACGAAGATCATATTTTAGGGGGACAGTAATATTACCCATGTAGCGAGGCGAGAGCTAAGTGCCCCTGGTTTCGTCATGAGGACCCTGAGGGGGTTGACTCGTGATATCACATGTATGGTTTGTCCTGTGACATAGTGTCGCATCTTTTGAATAGCGAACACCAGGGCGAGGCACTCTTTCTCCACAGCGGTATATCGGTGCTCTGGCCCGACCATCATTCGGCTGAGATAATATATATAGCTTGTTCATAGCCTGCATCATTGTTTTATGCCAGCAGAGCGCCGAGGGAATGCTCCATTGCTCGTACATAGAGCAGGAATAGTTTTTCGGCAACCGGGGCCCCCAGGACTGGAGGGTTCGACAAATATTCTTTAATGTTGTCGAAAGCACACTGACATTCTTTATCCCATACGAACGAGATGCCTTTCTTTATGAGATGGGTGAATGGCCGACATCGTCCGGAGAGGTTAGAAATGAACCTCCTGATGTAAGCTAACCTCCCTTGGAGGCCTCGAAGTTCTCGAAGATTTCTCGGGGGACCCATCTCCATTATTGCCTTTGTCTTCTCAGGGTCTACGTGGATACCCTGGGCGGTGATGATAAAACCTAGGAATTTTCTATTGGATACGTCCAAGAAGGATTTTGTGGGATTCATCTTCAGGTTGTGTGCTCGCATCTGGTCGAATACCGTTCTCAGATCCTGGAGATGGTCACCCTTACAGCGACTCTTGACGGCGATGTCATCAACATAGCCTTCTACAGTCTTGTGCAAGTGGTCCCTGAAGATGATACTCATAGCCCTTTGATAGGTGGCTCCAGCATTCTTTAAACTAAAAGACATGACTGTGTAGCAGTATGTGCTAATCGGTGTTCAGAATAATGTATGCTTTTCGTCGTCAGGAGACATCTTGATTTGGTTGTACCCCAAAAAACTATCATGAATGACATGCGTTCGAAGCCACAAGTGTTGTCGATCATGATTTCTGTAATAAGAAAGAAGGAATTCTTTGGGACATGCCTCGTTTAGATTGCGGAAGTCGATGCAGATTCAAATCTTCTCATTCTTCTTGAGGACCGGTACTATGTTGGCGACCCAGTCTGGATGTTGCTCCGCGCGTATGAAGCTGCAGGATATCAGTTTATTGACTTCGGCTTCGATCGTATCCATGATGCCCAGGCGGAAGCGTCGCTATTGTTGTTTGACCGGGTTTGCATCTGGCCGAATGTTGAGTTTGTGAAGAGCAATATCTGGATTTAACCCTGGCATGTCTTCATAGCTCCAAGAGAATACATCAATGTATTCTTTAACGAGTTCCAGTAGCGATTTTTGCTCTTCGTCTGTCAGGCTTTTGCTAACGAAGATTGGTTTTGGAGAAGAGTCGCTGCCTAGATCCACTTGTATGACCTCATCTTCAGTAGAAGGCTCTTTCTGTTCGAACCGCTTTTTCCATTGTGTATCCAGCTGTTGGGCTCACGGCTCTAACTCGAGGATTTCAGGAATGTCTTCATCTTCTTCGTAAGCGTCGACGAATGCCATGTTGACTGACAGGACTTGTCTGAATACGTCTTCGATGCTGGTGTCTGAATCAGAAGTTGGTGACCCGGTGGAATGTGAATGCCAGTCGCATTCCTCATCTAAACTTTTAGGGGTTGTTGTGGGCATACCATACCCTAATCCACATCTGGTCTTGTTGTAGTAGTCCCGTGGTGGCTTTAAAGGTAATCGTCGCCCAATGCTGTAGTTCAAGCCTAGCGTAGTCTCCAGATCATACCCTTGTTTTTGCATGAGGTATTTGGATTGGGGGCTATAAAGATACAGAGGCAGTCTTCCGGTATCTGATTCAAGATCGACCTTCTCTATGGTGAATGGTTGTGGGTCATCCTTTCGGCCGAAGATGATTGGATGGCCCCCTCCCTCGATTATGTGGTAAGCGTCTTCCACTGGAGTAAGCTGGTTTGCAGTGTACACATTTGTCACCTGTGTGTGTAGGTGAGTTCCTATACTGTGTTCCATAGCATACATTGTACAAAGCTTATTAAGCTCGAGGTAGTTCAAAGATAGCCTTTTACTGATGACGTAAGGTATCTTTTCTAGTAGGATTACATCATCTGCAGAGGGAACATCAGTGTGGGCAGCCACATACTTGGCTAGCTTCGGTTCTTCTTCGGCCACCCCCTATATAAATGAAGACTGAGGGGATGACCTGGGCAGCTTGATCGTCAGGGTTCTGCTGGTGGAGCAGAACGTGGAGTCGTTGGCAAACTAGCGACCCCCAGTTTGGTACTCGATGCTGGGCGGGGAGTTGTTGGTTCGCTAGAACCCCAGACCTTGCATCGGGGTGACGATTCTTCTTGGAAAGGCGTATCGTCATTGGTTTTTCGGAGGGGTTGAGCTTCTCCATTTGTGGTTGGCCGACTTTAGGCAGCCTGATTGTCAGTGGCTCCGTTGTGGGTCTTGGCACTTGGCCGGACCTTGGCAGCCGGATTACCATTTGCTCTTCTTGTGCCGAGAGGCTGATTGCGTCCTTACGCAGAGTTGCTGTAAGGGGTACGAACTTGCCAGGTTTGTGAGCTTGGAGGTGGATCGTCAGAGGTTCTTCCAATCCTGTGGCTGTCTCGGTATGAGCTTGCACATCTCCTTCACCAAGGTGTCTCTTCGACTTTTCGTATAGGCAGGAGTCTGAGTAGTAGGATTCGACCCCTTTGAAGGGATCGATGTCGGCAAATTCTGTCCTCACGAAGCCGTATTTGTCGACATACTTGAAGCACTGGTGCAGAGTGGAAGGCACGATCATATAATCGTGTATCCAAGGGCGCCCTAAGAGGATGTTGTAGGAAGTGTCTGCATCTATGACGTAACATGTTACTTCTGAGTGAAGATCGCCAATTTGGAACTTCAAGCGAATCTTTCTAATCGGGTAGCTCCTGCCCGAATTGAAACCGCTGATGGTGGTGCTTGTTGGCGTCAGGCGATGCATAGGAATGCGGAGATGATGTAACAGACCCTTCGGGATGATGCTTATGGAAGAACCAGGATCAATGTGCATCCGATCCACCTTTACGTCGCCGATGTATCCAGTGTAATATAACGGGTGATCGTGCAGGTTGGTTTTGATAAGCATATCCTGCAGAGTAAAGACAATGTTGGGTATCGCTCCCGTGTAAGCGCTGTCTTGGAGATCTGCAGGCGGGCTCTCTTCTGTGAGGTTGACCTGAGCCAGATATGCATCGGCATTTTAGAGTACATCGCTCAAAGCCGCACGAACATCCTTAGAGAGTCTCAAAAGCTCGTATAATGACAATTTGGCCGGTGTGCTGGCCAATTGTGCCAAGATGTCGAAGTTGTAGGGCCTCTCCAGCCCCTACTGTGCCTCTTTTCGGAGGGATTTGTCAAAGCGAGTCTCCTTCGGCCTAGGCTTATCGGTCGTCGGAGGCTGAGAAGGTCCTGAAGCGTCAGCAATAGCTGGCTGATGATCTTCAGCCGAGTTATCAGCCACAGGTTGGGATTGTGCCCAGACCGGGTAACGACAGTCGTGACTTCTTCGACATCTGCCGAGATTGTGCGGCAGGATCTGACTTTTTCACTCTTCTTTTTACGAATGAAAGTTGGTATGGATTAAGTCACCTCGAGTACCAGGTCCGAATGGACCCACATGACCTCCCCCCGTGATGTGGTGAGGGGTACTAGACCAGCAGCCTGATCCCGGGGAAGTGGAAGATTAACAATCACCATTGTCGCCAGAGGGATGGGTACCACACCGTCTTGAGTTTTTGTTGGAAGGAAGCTGCCAAATTGTACTGACACCATATTGGCTGCCACAGTTACCTCTTCGAAATTAATGTCCAGAGTGTTCGAATCGATGAGATGTTGAATGTATCGTTTCAGTTGGTAGCAGTCGTGTGTAGCATGGTGGACGTAGCAGTGGTAGTGGCAGTACTTTGGGCTCTCCATTTCTGCCGGCTGAGGTTCTCGTCTTGGTGGAGGGAATTGAATTCTGTCTCCTTGTATGAGCATGTCCAAGATGGGCTTGACGTGGCCGTCTTCGAAGGAGTAGGTCATTTGCGGCCATTGTTTGTCTGCCGGTTTTGACTCAGGTTTCTGTGCTGTATCGGCCACCATAGCCTGCTTGCCCTTGTTGTCCCGATTGTTGATGGAGGTACCCCTATTGTTATTGTTGGCATTAGGACGCCTGCCCTTGTCCTCTCCCTCTGAGACGTGCAATCCCAGTTGACGGGCCTTTTTTAACCGTTCTTCGGCACTAGAGGCACTGATGATAAACGTCTTCCAGTCCTTGAATTGACTTTCACCCATCCAGAGGCTGATTGTTGGAAGCAATCTCTTTTGGCAAATTTCAATTAAGGAGGAATCCGGATTACCGGACGGCAGCTTCATGGCGGTTTGGCAGAACCGCTTAATATAGTTCCTTGTCAGCTCTTTCTCCCCTTGAACGACATCCATGAGGGTGGACATTGTGACGTCCTGTCCTACTTTGTAGAATCTTTCCAAGAATATGCGCTTGAAGCTGGCGAAGGAGTGGATGCAGTTATCTGGCAGGTTGTGATACCAGTCGAAGGCAACCCCTTCCAATGCCCCAATGAATAATCGTGTAAGGATGGCATCGTCATGGGGCAGATGATCGGTGGTGACCTCGAAGTAAGTGATGTACCGACTTGCGAAGGTCTTCCCATTATATGGATTGATGTGGAATGGTTTATACTTTGGTGGGAAGGGAACATCTCTCCACGCAGCGGGATACGGTAGTCGTATCCTGAGGTCTTGGCAGTTTTCCCGGGCGTGGAACATGGCCCGGAGCTCCTGGACCTCTCTTCTTGCCTCCTTGGCTTCGTCTGCAGCGGCAGGAGCCGACATTTCAGGAGAAATATTGCCCGGGTTTGGTGCCGTCGAATTTGAGTCTGTATTGACCGCGGGACCGAAATTTGTTTGGCCAGGCGTTTCTCCTTGCAGAGTAGGGAGGGCTGCTTTGATCTCGTCCATGGATTTGACCAAAGTGCGTAGTTTGGCCTGCAGAGTGTCGATGTGTTGGCGATCACTGGGACCCTCCTGGTTGTTGTCTGTCATGAATACCGTCCTCACATTAGGAGAAGTGGAAGGGACGGTGGATGACGTACTCTCCGAATCATACCCCTGTAATGAGAAGTCATCGGGGTATGTGGGAATGTCTTCTTCTGGTTCGGACTCAGAAGGAACAGTACCCCCAGCTTCTGAGTTTGCCTCGTCATGGGAATTGTGGACGTCCTCGGGGACATCAGGATTTGCTGCATCTGATGGGAGAGTTGTTTCCCCCAGCTCGTCTTCTTGGAACATCGGATTATCGTGGAGGCTCGGAGGAGTGCTACCCCCATTTCCAGCAACCCCCAGTGATGTGGACGATGAATCTCCCACTGTAGCATATTTTGTCTTTGAACGGGTACCTTGAAAAACTCCGGTAGTGGGCACCCGCTTAGACGACAGTCTCTTAGTCATAGTGGTTGAAATCTTCGGGCTGGAAACATTTTTCTTCTTTCCTTTCCCATCGGCGGGGATTTTCTGAGCAGAGTTGCAGGAGACGACGGAAAGTGCCTCATCTTCTGAACATGGTTGTCACATTCTTTGGAAGACGGACTGTCGGTCTTCTCGTACCGTTGCGTTATTGCAACAGCAGTTGACGATGACTTAGATGCAGTGACGTCCGTGGGAGGATTCTTTGTACCCCGAGGCCCCCTCTCTTTTCTTGCGCTTGTGGAGGATAGCCTCACGCAAGTCAGTTGGGTCTGAAGCGACTATGTTTGCTCCCTGGATTTTGGAAGACTTTTGGGAACCTCTCTGTCTATTTGTCGCCAGGGACTGGACTCGAGTGGTTCTGTACAACTTTCCATCAGAGGCCCGCATAACAGTATGTGGAATGCTCGGATGGTCAGAGGTCGGATCAGCGGACCGAGCTTGCCAAGCTCGTGCTGTCCTAGACTTCTTCACTCTAGTGCATGAGGGCACATAGTAGGAAGAGTCTAAGTGGTGCTGGAGAGAGTCAGACATGTCTTCTTGGGAGCACAAGAGATCAGGACCATAGGAGAGGCAGTCGAAGACTG
The DNA here is from genome assembly GCA_029216955.1 of Iris pallida. Classification (NCBI taxonomy): domain Eukaryota; kingdom Viridiplantae; phylum Streptophyta; class Magnoliopsida; order Asparagales; family Iridaceae; genus Iris; species Iris pallida. The sequence goes on along the minus strand of JANAVB010011200.1, from coordinate 1,477,956 downwards.
AGCCGCGTGGAACAAACGGCATACGGCTGGAATCAATAATCTTCATGCGGCTAGCAGTCGTAGCCGCATGGGCTTTCTTCATGCGGCTGGAAGTCTCAGCCGCATGAGTGTTCTCTATGCGGCTGAAAATCCTGGCCGCATGAGTGTTATACATTTGGCTGTCAGTTTCGGCCGCATGGTCATCATTCATGCGGCTGGCAATCTTGGCCGCATGAGTCTTCATTTTGCGGCCAGTGCCTTTATTTGGCTTCTTCCTGGAGCGCATAGAATTATACTTTGCCCCTGCAAGTCCAGCATCGTAGTGCTTTTCTCTGCCGGACTTGGGGACAGCAGAGTCCTCTATGGCTTGAAGTGGGGCCGCATGAGAGTCGCCTTCGCCATCTGGGCAGCAGAGAGTACTCCGTCAGAGCTTGGGGAGGAGCAAATGACTTTGGCCTCCACTCTTTACGAGCCTTCTTTGTGCGGGTTCGCTTCTGGACCGGGCCAGCGCTTCCTTCATAGAGCATTTCTTCAAACGTCTGTTGGTCAAAGCGGACGACCATCTTCTGTTGCGTGGAGCCAAGTTTGGCTGTATCCGATTGCGTCACCAACTCCTCAGCCGTGGAGAAGTTATTTCCCAGCAGAGTCGCCATCGTGTTTGCCATTGATTGTAAAAGAACAGAACAATTATCGGAGGACTGAACTTAGACTCACAATACAAACTCGCTTGTACAAAGAAAGCCTAGGGACAAAAACCTAGGTACAGCAATCTAAGTACAATTGTTTATTTTAGATTCTGGGGGGTGACGATAGAGGCTCGGGAAAGCGACGACAGCTCTATCTTACTCCTTGGACGATCGGGTGCAGCCTTGGCTCTGGAGAAGAAGCACTTGGCGTTGATGAAGAAATGCTTTCTTTGTTCTCTCTGTATGCTCCTCTGTCCTTTCGATCTCTATATATTCTCTCTCTGATTCACTCTAGATCCGAGCGGGAGGGTCCTCTCTGTTTGTGTGTCTCTGTCTATCTATATGTGTCTATTGTAAGGGAATGGCACCTTGCTATTTATAAGAGTGAGGGGGCATCATTAGGGTTTTGTAATGATTGCCCAGTCTCAAAAGTCGGCGGCCTGAGAATTAATCTGGGCCGTCCATCTTACATATGATAGATTTAAGCAATTAATGTGATTGCATTAAATCTCTGTGGACAATAAATACTGATTGCCATGAATATTCGCGATTGGTAATGGTCTGCCATGTGTCTAATTTGCTCGATTTAATTTGATTTGGGTACTTATTACAACAAATCTGATTAGGATTTGTTAACATCCATAACTCCAGGAAGATAAGACCGCCACATGTCTCAATTATCTTGGCAGAGCCGCAGATAAGTAGGCCGTATGAGACTACATGGCCGCATGAAGATGGACAGCCGCATGGGGATGAACAGCCGTACGAAGATGGGCAGCCGCATGGGAGTGGGCAGCCACATGGGAGTGGGCAGCCACATGGGCGTGGGCAGCCGCATGTTGATGGGCGGCCGCATAAGAGATGCAGCCGCATGCTGATGGGCGGCCGCATAAAGGATGCAGCCGCATGAAGATGGGCGGCCGCAGCCGTATGCCTCAGGATTAAATGGATTCTGCCAGCTGTGAGAAGATTTTCTCCTCTTCCCTAGGGATGCGCCATTACGTCAGTCAATATTGTGCCTTTTTGTCAGAGCTGTCATTTGTTAGAGCTGTCAGCCGTCATGGCATTAAATGCAGCAAAAGACGAAGGGAAGAGTTGTTGAAGGCCACGTGGCTCCTCTCTGGGCCGCATAGAATTATTCGAGCTGCATAGACTCTTGAGCCGCATGGATCCCTAAGCCACATGGGCTCTCTGAGCCGCATACAAATTCTTGGCCGCATGAACCTTTCTTTATTCTTTTCCATGCTTCTACACCAGCTCCAGCAGTTGTTGGCACCATCTAGAGCCCCTATTCAGTAGGTACAGTATCAGCCTTGGGGACAGGACCAGAGGGTGCCCACTTGTGCCTACTGTAGGAAGTTGGGACATACTTGGGATGTTTGTAGGAGAAGGTTGAAGGTCTGTTTTTTCTGTGGATCCGCTGCTCACCAGATGAAGGATTGCCCCCCCTCCCCCCCGCACCTCCATTTGGCGGAGCACAGGGTCAGAGAGAGGGAGCTAGGCCACATGTGGCACATCATCATGCCCCGCACTATCAGAAGGATATACCCCAGAGGGGCAGGGCTTTTGTGCTGACGGTCGAGGAGGCCGACTTTACGGGTGACGGGTTAGTATGTCTGTCTCTTCCTGTTCTTCTTCCCATCTTGTTGTGTGATTCTATTAGTACCTGTCAGGATATTTTGTGCTGTGCTAGATAGTGTAGTGACCCTATTAAGATTGTGAAATCATGACCAGTAGGACCATGATCATGCATATTGTTAAATATAATTTCTTGACTTTGATTATTGGGAGTTTGACCTAGAAGGAGTACGACCAACTTTAAATTTTGAGGACGGAATTTTTCTAGGGGGTAGGTTTGTAACCACTACTTTCCTGGAATAGGGATATTTTTTACTTTTTTGAATTTAATTATTTTAGTTATCTTTTAATTAATTGAATTGTGTTAGTGATATTAATTTGGTAAAATCTTAGAACCACCTTGACCAAATGATTAGACATGACCATGGTAGACTAAAATTGTTAGTTTTAACAAACTTTAAAATCCATTCTTATTTAGTTGGATAGTCTCTATTCTAATTAGATAGTCAATTTAGCTCTTAGGCTAAACACACAAAGTTAGAATGGACCCCTTCCTTAGAAATTCTCATGACAACTTGAGAAGGGCTTCTTGGACAATTCCCCATGAACCAACCCGAGCCAAACCATGTGGCCGGCCATACTAGGTCCCTCCCCTTGCTATTAATAGCATATATTCCTTCTTCGTCCCTCTTTCATTGAAACCCTAACCCTAATTTGTTGTTCTTCCCCAAATTTCCTCTATCTCCCAAATTGAGTCCAAATTCTCTCAAACCAATCATAATCTCTTTCCCTTGAAGAGGAGAAGCCTCTATTGGCTAGCTTGGGAGCATTTGGAGCAATTTAGCCCTTTGAGCTTAGTGGATATTTAGATCTAAAGATTTGTTCATTGAGAATCCATCTCCCAATTGGTAAGAGCTCTCTAAACCCTTCATATTTCCTTTCTTTAGTGTAGATGCATTCATTTAGGACCCCCATTCCATTAGGGTTCCATTAGAGAGGAGTTGAGGCTCTCATCTTCCTATTTGAAGGCTTTTCTCTTTTGATTTTGATTTGATTTGGAGGAAATCTGAAATTAGGATTCTAGGGTTTATGAGATTGATAAATTAGGTCATGCTAGTATTGTAGACTATGTAGGCATTCTTGAGGTCAACTTTGGATCCATTTAGAGTGCGAATCACGAGAGTATTGGATACGCACACCAAGTGTTTGAAGAAATGACCATTAGAGATTTGATAGTCTAATTTCAGTTTCTAGATGTTGATATGGGTTTGTTTTGCTATGTTTTATATATATTATGGTAGTCTAACAATCTGAATATGATTTGAGAAGGTTTGGGGATATATCAATGGATTGGGGGATTTGATATATTATGTGTTGTCCACTATTGCTCATTCATGTTCTGCCCCCTGATTGCATTTCTTGATCAAACCCCTTAGCTAGGAGTTATCCTAACAACCACCTGTGATCAGTCCCACATCTATATAGTCAGTCCCTTGTCCTCAAATTGGTTAAATCCTTATTGAACAATTAGTACAGTCAAGTGTCATAGTGTGTATCTATACTTGTATGTGAATAAAGTGTATCATGTAGAGAGTAGCCTTGTATCAGTCCTTATAGCCATGCCAATTTGTTTGTGCCTCACTTAAAATATGAATTCCAGATTTGTAATGTGCAGACTTCGCATTGCCATGTAATGTTCAGTCTCCTCGTCATATGATCAATCTTTGATCCATTTCACTCATTTACCTAACTGTCCTGCATCATCTTGAATATAATCCAGATACTCTTCTATCCAGTTCAGGTAATTATTTGTTGGTAATAGAAGATACACTTGTGGTCAGACCCTTAGCCTAGACTTTAGTCCATCTCCCTTGGTGTTTTGCTCCTAACTCTAGTTCAGTCATTTACCATGTAATATCTAGCCTTGGGTTCCCAAGATGTCTGTCCTATTTGAACATTTCATCCTCCATCATACAAGTATCAGTCCACACTAAGTTATCATTCCCCATTTCAAAGTTGCAGTCCATTTCTCCTCACTCCTGTGACTTGTCCCAAATATCCACTAATACTTGGGTATCAGTCCAGATTGATGTCTTGCATCTAAAACTTATAGTATAGTCCACATACCATCCTTTGAATTAGTCCCTCTTTTACATAAATTGTTCATCCCTCTTAGTTTTTATCAGTCCCATATCATAGAGCATCAGCCCTATTTGATTTAACTCAAATTTGAATATTGCAGTCCATTCCATTCCATGTTAGCCATACTGAACATTAGTTCAGATTTTGGTATACCTGTGTACTAGTCATTCCTATTCAAGCCCCATGCTTAGCTCAATCATGTGTTTTAATGTTAAGTCCATGTCCATATATCAGTAGCCCATTAGGTTCTGTACTGCCCTACATAATCTAGGATGCCCAGCCACATAGCCTATTGTTTTGCATATTCCTTACCTCTGTCCACTTCATGATTATGCAACCATTTGTAGTTGTATGCTTCAGTATCGGATTTGTTCTGCCACTTCTTGTATAACCTATTTGTTAACTATATTTCAGTCCACCTTTCTATCAGTTGGTTAGAAAGTAGGAAGGGGTTCTTTCCCCTGCAGTAGGTGACCATAGGAAAGGAAAGGTAAGTCATAGCAGCAACAAACCGAAAATAGGACAAATCAATGTAATGGACCATTAGTATTGACAGAAATTGATGTATTATTGGATGGAGATTAGGAATTTGAGAATCTCTCCCTGCAGGCAGGGAGTGAAAACCTGTTCACGCAGTTTAGATAAGGTGTTATGTAGTAAAAAAAAGGAATTTGGGGTGTTGGCCAAGTCGATACATCAAGTTTAGGACTGGAACTTGGTATCAAAAATAGAACTGTTACCCATGTATCACTCGGAGGGTGGAAGTCCCTGTGTTAGGTAGAGTAGGTGCTTACATATGGGGGTTCTATCCTTTTTGTATCCTAATATTTAGTTAACCTTTAGAATATCATTCATATGATATTTCCCTGTCCACTTGGCCTTTGATATGACTAGTCCCCATGTTATCTTAGGTATCTGCCCACCCTAATTGTGTTCAGTCCTGAACATGACCCTATAATTATCCCCTTGTGAGTCAACCCCACATATATAGGTCATTATATATATAGATACTTACCATCAGGTATGCTTATGTTTGTATATTCATATATGTGTTAGTAAGAGTTTTAGGTAAGATACTCTATAGGTGATAATATAGGATATATAATTAGCCCCTTGTAATATAGGATATGTATGTGTGTGTGTCTAAATATCAGTTAAGAACATATATGTAATGTGTCTGTGTGTGTGTGTATATATATATATATATATATATATATATATATATATATATATATATATATATATATATATATATATATATATATATATATATGTATGTATGTATACCTCGCCGGTTTCTTCTTGCCGTGTGGTACCCCCCTCTCTCCTCCCTCCTATCCCCCCTCGACACCGTCGTCTTCCCCGACGTCGTCGGCGCCACCGGGCTAGGCGCTGGCAGCCCGGTTCTCCCCTGCCGGCATGCCCCCCTGGAGACTCTCCGGCCCCCTCCCTCCTCGGTCCTCAGCCGGGGTCGAGCATTGCTCCGTCTGGCGAGCCTCCCTCTGTTCCGGCACCTCATTCCGCCGCTCCTCTCGCTGTGCCGCCCCTACCTCGGTAGCGTCCGCTTTTTGCTCTCTGAAGTGGCCCCCAGCTCCCTCTGCAGCGTCCTCCTCTAGCCCCCTGACCCCCGCCCCGGTCGCCGACGGCACAGATGTGGCCCCCCCATCCCTGCTACCTCCTCGGGTCCCCCGGGGGAGCCTCCCCCTTCTCCTGATTTGTCTCTTCCTGGATCCCTCGCACTTCCTACATCGTCGGTGGATTCCCCCTCCCCAGCGAGTCGTGAGCCCCCTTGTGGGCCCACGTGGCCGCGCTGCGGCCCTCGGTGCGCTCGGCCTCCACCTATCCGGCGTCGGCCAGCCGTTCGATGCCAGCGGCGATGATGTCCCCGTCGTTCCCTCCCCGTGTCGCTCCCCCCCAACTATGGCCTCCGGTGCTCCCTCCGGCGCATGCTGGAGGGCCCTCCCCCTCACCGGTGGTAGGCTCCTCGTCCGGAGGTCGAGCCCCCCGCTTTCTCCCTCCGGAGATCTCCTTACTCCCCTTCCCCTCCGCTCGTTGCTACGTCCGGGCCTCTCCGGCTGCCGACGGCGCTTCGCCTCCCCCGTCCCCCTCCGGGCTAGCCTCCTCCGCCGGAACCTCCGTCTCTCGCCGGAGTCCCCTGTCACCTCTCGGCCTCCTCCGTCGGTTCCCCCCTGGTTTCGGGCTGCCCACTGGGGGGCCAGAGGCTCCCTCGAGCCGTACGCCCCCCTAGGGCAAAGAGCCCCTCCCTTGGGCCGAGCACCCCCCCTCGGGCAGCGCACCTACCCCCTCTCCTCCGGCCTGGCGTTGCTGCAGTCTGCGGTCCATGCTTTTTTTTGAAATTTCGGTTTTCGAAATTTTGATACGTTTTCAAATTTTGGTTTTCGACTTATTTGGAAATTTTGTTGCATTTCGAAATTTCGGTTTTTCGAAATTTCGAAACTTAAAATTTCTACCTTCTGAATTTTTTACCTTGCTCAACGGAGCCCTTTTGTCTTTCGGCTCTGTACCAGTCTGTATTGCTCTTCTTGAGCTCCCTTTAGCTTTTCAATAAAATGCCTTTTTCGTAGTATATATATATATATATATATATATATATATATATATATATATATTAGTTAAGTACATATATGTAATGTGTATGCATATATTATAGGTTTATGAGAAATTGGGGTTTGATATTGAGTTTGAGTATGGTATATCATACATACATCATAGGGTAGGTAGGTAGGTAGGTAATGTTGGGTTGTGGTTTTAATGCCACATTGGCTTAGCACTAATACAGTCTAAATTAGCCGAACCCTAGAATAGGCAAAAGCCAACCAAGTTAACCAATTAGCTAAAGTTTGACCTAAATTGACTTACATGACCTAGAAAAGGCCTAAAAGTATGTAATTAGTGCATTCAAACATACTGTTCACTCTAGAACACCAAATAACATTGTACATCCCATATATAGGTTTGTGTGACACCACTTTGGGCATCGATCCTCATCCATTGCTTTGGACGACATGCGAGTACATTCTTTGATAGTTTTTATTTACTTGATGATTATTATGATTCAGCTTCTGGTATAGTTCTATTTGTTTCTTTGTCACAACACGGATTGGTATTCTGGATTCATTCACTTGGGACCCATGTATTAAACTTGTCTGGCCCCTACTACTGGAACCACTCACTGGAGCCACCTACTAGAAATACCTACAGGCACCACTTACTTTATGGCTAGACTTGTACTCTATTTATGTGTCGGGATATGGATTCACTTATACTAGTCGGGGCGAAAAAATACTCGAGTAGACAAGTAAACATTTCCAACCGTACTGGAACCACTCCTAATGGTATAATCTGGAAAAATAGCCGCCGCACGCTTGCCAAGCGTGCGATACGTCGTATTTACCCTTAGTCGTTTACCTGTCGAAAGCGGTATTTCAAAACACACTAAATTAGTGTCTTATACTAGATTCACATTGTCTCATGTTATAATATTTGGACTCACATCACCTATATGCTTGTTCAGTTATCTCTATTTACAATCTTCATTGCCATGCTCTCTTGATTCACCGTAGTTACTTTCTTTGTTCTTTAGTTAAACTGTTGCTCTATTTCCTTTCCTGTCTCAACTTTTCATGTTCATCAAGTATTACTTGGTACAACTGCTTTATATTCTTTATCATTTATTTGGAACTGCTAGAGGAGATGTGCTCGTTCCATCCTGACTGGATATATTTTCAGATTATTGCTCAGGGGATGTGTGTGCCACTTACTACGAATTTGAGGAAGGGATAGCTACCATGGGTCCAGATTCTCAGGATTGACCGAGAGACTTAGTTCTAGCTTGACTTGTTTTAGAATCTCCGTTAGAACTTTTGACTTGTAATAATAGAGATTTGTTATTTAATTCTGAGACTTGTATTTGATTTTGTATTAGTTATTATTCTTGAGACTTTGTAGTTTATTAGATTTCTTTGATATCTTATTATGCTTTAGACTATGATTGACTATTCAATGTTATCTTTATACTTGTCCTCCATTCGAAGTTGAGATCTATGACAGGTACATTATATCATTGTGTGAGTTGTTAGTTAGCGACCTAGACAGTATTATACAGCCAATTCTGCGACGTAGGTTGGGCGTTGTTACGCACACGTGACCCTATACTGGGTACGGGTCGTGACATCATTCAACAAGACAATCATCAAGATTCTCAAGAAATTTGTTTCTGCCAATAAATACAACAAGACAATCATCAAGATTCACAAGAAATTCGTTTCTGCCAATATATATATACATTTTTTTGTTATATATATATATTTTTTTTTGTTATACATTTTTTTGTTATATATATATATATATATATATAAAAAAAATATATATATATATATATATATATATATATATATATATATAAAATATATATATATATATATATATATGCTCCAAAACCAGTCGGCTGGTTTTGTATTATGAAAGCACCCTATGATTCATGAGTTGGATTGGAATTTAGTGGTTGAGATTAAAAGGTGTAGACACCACCACCTTTTTAAGTCATCCAATCTCAATCATTCAATTCCAATCCAACATATATAACATAGGTTGGTTTTATATATATATATATATATATATATATATATATATATATATATATATATATATATATATATATATATATATATATATATATATATATATATATATATTCTTTTTTCCTTTTTTTTTTGCAACAAGAACTTTTATTGGTGTATCAGGCGCAAAATGTCAAAGCCTATACAAGTAAGCGCGCCATGTGCGAAGAAACCACAAAAGCTAAAAACCTAACCGAGCACCAGCGGTCGCTGCTGGTGGGCTAACGCAAAGCTTGACAAACGTTAGGTCTATAATCCTTGGCGATAGGGCCCGTTCCTGCAGCCTACGCGAGGCAACGGAACCCTACTTTGCTCTCGCTGCCCCCCATCCTCCCTCTGTAAACCCCCGCCCCTACTTCTGCTCCCTCCGTCCCCTCCACCACCTCCCTTCCCACCAATTCACACCTCTCTCTCCACACCTCAAATCCAGACCATTGCTCGACACCCCCTTCCTCATGCTCCGTCGCCATCCCGCCTCCCCCGCCCCAGTTGGCCCCTGTGTGCTCTCGGCATACCACCACTCAACCCTCATCCCCGACGTCGATGCCCCCATCAACACCCCACTCCGCTCCCTTTGCCCCCTCCCCCTTCCATCTGCCCCCTCCCTGGACTTTCGTCTCCGTTGTTTTTGCCTCCGCTCATCACCTCCCTCCTCCGCTGCTTCTTCAACCCCCAGCTTCATCAGGCACCTCGTCTCCTAGTGTCAAACCGCTGGCAGGAGGATTCTGTCCCTGCAGATCCATGTCGATGTTCCAGGGTTCTCCAATGATCGCTTTCTACTGGGCCGAGGAGGAGCCGCTTCTCTGCCCCTCAAACTCGCACTTATCGGCAAGTTCTCACATCACCTCCCTCTTGTGGAACATCACCTCCCTCTTGTGGACGAAGTCCGCCGCTCTTTTACCGGCATGAAGTTCGGAGGCACAATTTCTATCGGCCTCATCGACGAGAAGAATCTCTTGATCCATCCCCAGTTGGAAGTGGATTTCCATCGCATCCGTAGCAGGGACCTATGGCTCATCGTCGGAGAGCCCATGTGCATCTTCAGATGGGCTTCGGATCTTTCTTATGATCGTGAATCCTCGATCTCCCCAGTATGGATGTCCCTTCCCGGTCTTCCAATCCGATTTTTCTAGAGGGATGCTCTCTTCTCGGTGGCCAAATGCATAGGCAACCTGCTACTGACTGACAAAGCCACGACATCGCTCTCCTGCCCGAGCTTGTCCCGGGTGCTGATCGAGGTCAACGCGAGCCAGCCGGTCCCCTCCCACCTGTGCATCACCAATGCACAGGGAGCCAGCTACTGGCAAGAGTTACGCTTAGAAAAGCATCCGTCCTACAGTTCCTACCGCTTAAATCAAGGCCATCGGATTGGCAGCTGCAAAAGGATACGAGCTCAGGAAGCCAACAACGCTCCTCCAGCCAACACCAACGAACAATCGCAAAGCGGAGTCACCCTCGACGTCGTGCCCCTCCACAACCAGATAAGAAGAAGGAAATGCAAGGCGAGCGACAACAACATCCCAAAGGTCAATGCAGGTTGTGTCACGCATGTTCCCCTCAGGCAGGTCGCTCCGTTCTGGATCATGGCCAGTCCCTTGCAGGCTCTCACCTACCCTGCCTTACAGACAGTCCAGGACACCCCACCCCACTCACCCTCCCTCCCGTTTGCCCTACCCCCTCCTCCCTCCTCCTACAGTTACAGACTTCAGCCTAGTCATTTTCTACCCGCCGCCCTCTTGCTCTACCGCGGAAAGCAAGGTGCTTCCACGTCAGCCGCTAGAGCCCAGCTTTCACAGCTGCTCTTTGGCGCAGGAGTGCCCCGCCATCTCTGGCGGGTTGGGATAGCCCAACTCTACCTCCTCGATCCAAGATGATAGGTCGAGGGCCAACAAGGCAGCGACGGCGATCAAGCGCACTCAGAAGAAGATGACGCTGAGATCGGCCACCAAGCCTGGCCACTCCCCTAACCAATCATGTTAGACACAACCACGCTCAGGATGCTCTGCTGGAATGCCAGAGGCATAGCCAACAAGCCGACGATCTCGTGACTCAAGGTTCTTAAGAAGATTCTCCAATTCAAGATTATGGCCGTGATCGAAGCAAAGATTCCGGAGCAGAAACTTGACCAATATAAACTCAAGCTAGGCTTTGCGAAAGCTCACGCCAACGCCAAAAACATTTGGATATTCTGGGACAGCTCTATCTTGGCATAAGTCGTCGACTCCCAACCCTCTTCCTTTTTGATCATCTTCAAACACCAATTGATCAACGAGGAGATTCTCATCTCGATAGTGTATGGCGGTGACACGAAGCAAAAAAGGCGTACCCTTTGGAGCGAGCTGCTCAACCTCCAAACCAGATTTCCCAACCGCCCGTAGATCTGTGGCGGCGACTTCAACGCCATCACCGAGATCGATAAAAAAATGGGAGGTCTTTCACCTTCTGCGGGATCTTCATATGAATTTAAACAGTTCCTTCTTGATGCTCATCTCGACTCCACTAGCTTCTCCAGCAACCCTCATACTTGTACCAATTCGCAATAGGACAACTCCAAACAAAGCTCGTGTCTTGATCATTTCGTTGTCAACCATTATTGGAGGGCAGTGGTCCAAAGCTCGAACGTCACCCATTTGAATCGGGCGGAATCAGATCATTCATCGCATCACTTTGAGGCGACCACCCTCAACACGACTCCTCGCAAGCTGTTCAAGTTCCAGAACTTTTTGGTGAAACACCCAACTTTCAAGGAGGTGGTCTGGAAGGCTTGTCATTCTGTCCACCGTCCTAATCTGATTGTCAAAGTCGCCTCGTGCATAAGAGCTACCCGGTGGGCGCTAGCGGCTTGGAATCGCTCCACCTTCGGTGACATCTTCCAGAACCTCAAAAGGATTGAAAAAATGACAGCATCAAAGCAGCCGCATTCTACGTGGGAGGGAGTTCAGAGCAACGTACCGCACTTAATGAAGCCAAGGCCAACTTGAAGCAAGTGTTCGCTATAGAAACCGAATTTTGGAGGCAGAAGGCGAGAGCGAAGTGGGACTCTGATAGCGACTGCAACTCGCGCTTTTTCCACTCACATATCCATCAACAGCGCAGCCTCTTATTCATTCACCACATCAGGTAGAAAGCTGGCGTCACCGCCCGTGGGAACGCCGCCATCGTCGTCACCACGGAAGACTACTTTTTTAAGCTGTACACTAGGGGGACCACAGACGAGGATGAGGAACTGTTAGATGTGTCACCCCCAGTTTTCAGAAACAGGAGTATTTTTGTCATTTTATATTTTTGAATATTTTTAAAATTTATTTTATTATTTATGATATTATTTTGGGGTTAAAATTTATTTTATTATTTATGATATTGTTTTGGGGTTATTTGAGTCGAGTTCGAATTTTAACTCAATCCGACTTGAAACGGGGATCCGGGGGGTAGTTTGACTCTAGTGGGACCCACACACTAGTTAGGCATGGCCCACATGATATTAATTTTAGTCCACATGATATTAATTTTAGTTAGTTAGACTAATTATTTATGGATAGGTTTAGTTTAATTAGAGACTTAAAACTAGACTAAATTGACTTCAACCTTTAACCCATTCCTAATTTAAATCAAATAGATTAGTGGAGGGCATTTTGGACATTCAAATAGGGGACATTTCACCATTTTTGGGCAGCCACCTATGGGGGGGATAAGGAGTGAGTCACTCCTTCATTCATTTGTTTTCATCCACTTTCTCTCTCTTGTTCTTCCCCAAATTAATTTAGAGATGAACCTCCATTGATTTCATCTCCAAATCAACCCCTTCTTCCACCAAATCTTCTTCATTTCTCCTCTACTCCATGGTTAGAGGGTGCTAGCCAAGTTTGGGAGGATTCGGAGCTCGTTCGTGTCCTTTTAGAATCTCTACGTGTCGGTGTTGTGTCGGAAGGATTTTTCTTTGAATCTCTCTTCCGGAAGGTATAATCTCTCCTCTAATCCATCCCTACATGCATATAGGAATATTTTGAACCCATAGGAATGACCCCCATGGTTGTATCTCCATTTGTGTCCATTTCGTGTCCATTTGGAGGTTATAGGAGTGTCCTTTGTGTTGTGGTTGTGTCCATGTAGGAAAACCCCAAATTTGGATACACTATGTGTTGTTGTTATGTATGAATAAATTATTACATGTTTAATCTCATATTTTTGTATTGGAGATGTGTTCTATAGTGTCTCATATATATATATATATTAGTGTAGAGAATGAGTTCTTGATATATTATGTTATATACTTGTCTTTCTTTTGTCTCAAACTACCTAAATTCGTCATAATTTTTATCCACATTTTTAGTAGCTAGAGCAACTTAGAAATACCATAACTTTTAGCTCATAACTCCAATTAACCTTCCATTTTTTTAAAAGAAGCATACCGAAGTTAGCTTTCCAAATATATATTTTAATAAGCTAAATTCTTTCTAGAACTTTCTGTAGAATTGTTTGAGTGTCAGCTGTATGAAAGACGAACGCGTTTCGGTGTTTTCGCGATTCCGGAAGCTTCCGGACACGAAAATACAATTCGTTTAAAGTTTCGAAAAGCTAACACGAAGAGCTACAACATACTTTAATCGTAGAATTTAGTGATGGCCCAATTGGTACAGTATTGATTTTAAGTAGAAGAATGACTATACGATATATGCATTTTGTGTAACCTATGAGCCTATGTAGTATGGATATTAAATGAATATAGAGTATATAATGTATGATATGTTAGATGAATGAAATAATATATATATATATGATATATATTCTTTTAACATTAATGTATATATATGGTTGAATGCAAGCATGTAGGAATGCAATTAATATAATGCATATAAGCAATGCATGAATGAAAGAATGATATACAATGTATGCATGAAAGTATATAATGAATGCTAGATATAAATGCATAATGTATAAATATTGTAATACAATATATAATGATAACATGTATGGTAATGTAGAGTATATGATGCAAGCATGAATGAATAGAAGAAATACATGTATATAGGTAATATAGAATATAATATATGAAAGAAATGAATGATAATATATAACATGATATGTAAGGTAATACAAGGTATTGAAACATATATGCAAGTATCCATATGTAAGTAAGTAACGTAATCAAGTATAAAGGTATGCTATATATGAATGCCAACATGATAGGAATGTATGATGCCATATTCGCACTTAGCACCATATTCATATGTTAAAACCCCCTTCTACATGTTGACAGTAACCCCAAGCATGAATACACATAAAATCTATGTACTGTTATGAGTAAACCCTTTGATGTATAAATAAACCCTTTTGTTATGATTAACACCCACACACACATGCTAAACCTATGCTTTACATGTTATTTCTTCTATGTGACACAATGAACCCTTGCTAAATGTTATCCTTCTAACATAACCCCCTCACACTTGAACACATTGTACTGCTATGTACACATTGCCATATCCACATTCATGTATCACTCACTCCTTGTATTTATGCACCTTGTTTGTAATAAAAATATATATGAATATATATGTAATGTGTGTTTGATAACTTGTGTAGCTTTATAATTTTGTGTGAGTGTTAGTCTAGGCTTGGTTAGGCCTAATGAGACTTGTTAGTCTAGGTTTTGACCTAGTACTGTCTAGTTAACCTAGTTTGATTAGTACGGTTGACCAGAGTTGACCAAGAGTTGACTTTGACCTAGATTGACTTAGAATCATGTAGATTGTATTATAATTTCAATTACCATATAAATTGAACTCTTTATAACCTGTGTTGATATAACTAGGACTCTGTGACTCCAGTTGGCCATCTTTTCATATCAGTTGTTCATGATATCAGGCGAGTACATTCTCTGATCGTTTCATACTTGTCACGACTTATATTCTTGCTCTAGATTACTTTACTTGATGCTGTCACGTTATCATCACGGATTGGTACTATATGGATCTCTTCTTGGGATGTTATCCCCCTTAGCGGACGCATCGGATACTTTATGACATGTGTTTCATGTACATCATGTATTCCTTGCTTCTGCATTATTCATGTACACTCATGTTCTCTTATGTTCTTTCATGTACGTTCATGTACTCTCATGTTCTTTCATGTACGCTCATGTTTCCTCATGTGTTTCCAGTATAACCAAAACATTATGTCCGTAACGTAACTTGAACGGATCCTTGTGTATTGATTGTGGGTAGGGGTGAGTATAAATGGTCATGTGATTTATCCATCATGTTCACTCTGTTACTTTTTATGTTTTATCATGTACAACACAGCCTTATTGGCTGATGTCCCACAAGTTCACTCATGTACATCATGTTTAACCTAAGCCAATTACATGCCATCTCGTACTCTAAATCACTAGTCACTTATAGTTCTTACTTATCATGTATATATTTCCAGTTATCAAATATCTCTCCTGTTTTTATGTACATCTTCCTACAGCGTTTCATGTATCTTACTCTATTGCTTGTTTTATATTTCCTGCCATGATATGAACTGCATGAGATGTACTGTGCTCGCTCCTGTCCTGACTGGACCTGTTGATAAATTTTACAGATAGCTTGGAGGTTGCCTGCTAGCCTAGAGGAGACACAGTAGAGGTTGTATAGATAGCTAGGGTTTTGTTCATAGTTTATTTTCAGTTGTCTTGAGTTGTATTTATAGATTACTGTATTTGAGCTTTGAGATGTATTTCTGGATTTGTGTATCTTAGACACTTAGACTTCTATCTGCTGTATCTCTTTGTGGATTTCATATTTTATCTATCTTCCATTATGCTCTACCTTAGATGTGATTGAGTTTACATTCTGCTATGTCACCCCCATTCGGGGAGTATAAACTGCTTAGCATTATATTGTTAGATGTTGTGACCTAGGACAGCGTTCTACCGCCGACACTGCGGCGTAGGCTGGACGTACCCACTTCTCGTGCCCTTACTCTAGGGTGCGGGTCGTGACAAGTTTTTAGTGGTGGCCCATGCAGGTCGAGTTTATGTAGTGGTATTCGAACTAGAGTACCACTACAGCCTACAGTAGGATTAGGATATATTTTAAAGGTACTCAATCACAGTTAGGATCCCTCGAGAGATTCCTGGGACGACCCTTGAGAATCTTATTTTAACTTCGATTTGAAAAACTCTTCTTTCCTTGATTTGATTTATCTATACTTTCTGTTGTTGAACTTGATTTTGATGATGATTGTGGAATTTTGAATCTTGATGTTAGCAGTTGCATCCGAGTTTGTATTTATATGATTTAATATATTTTTTTCATTTTTGAATCTTGATGTTCGTTGATAAATTTGATTTTTGGGTATTCATTGTTGATTTAATTTAATTTTTGTCAAGATAAAATTATATGGGCTAGGTCATCTATGTTATGGAATCTAGTCTTCTACAGTCACATTAGCCAGTGTGGTGAGGACATATAGTCTGACTTGGATATATTTCTCGGGTGTGAAAATTTAAGGTTTTTGCAGCCAAGCTAGCGACATCGCGAAAATGTTAAATACCATGATTCTAGAGGTATGTGCCTAAGTCGAGGACTCTGTGATTATCGTAGCCTTGCTTACTAGTATGACGAGGATTTAGAGTACCATAATTTTGGATAGACGCATATAATTATCAGATTGTACCTTAAATGCTTTTGAATATGTTTTCACTACTTTGTTCAGTCTTTTAAAAAAAAGAAATTTTTGTTTTGTTTTGTTTCTCATTATTTAACTTAGTAGTAGCTTTGGCTGTTGTTATAAACCTTGTGTGACTTCTTACTATAAATTTCTTCTTAATATAATGAATCGATGATTTTGCTAGACCTTATCTTGGATTTGATAGTTTAGCTCTGGGTTTCAAAATGGTTCCTTCTTTAAACAGATAAGCAGAACAGATTTTATCGTTATTTTCTTCTTGCTATTATTCTTGTATTAAATAATAATAATAATAATAATAATAATAATAAAAATAATAATAAAACTGTCTTGATTACACCAATCACTTGGTCTTGATATGGAATTTAATTTTTTTATATTGGGACATGAGAATATATAGTGAACACAAACCCTTGTCTTATACGTATGCATGCTACACTTTGATTTCCAACCTATCTAAATACATATTAATATGTTGTTGATGTTTAAATTGTCAAAATTCCAATATTTCTGGTTTTCTGCTTTTCCAGTTTAAATTCGTAATTCAAATATAGGTTTCATGTTGTTAGTTTTGTTTACATCACTGCACATGTATGTTATACATAGGGTTTCAATTCAAAAAAAAATTAGTTGAGTTTATGTTTGAAATTGTCAAATCTAATACTGTGTACATATTAACCCTTAGTACTGGATTCCAAATGTTTAGTTCAATTTGCTGTTTTATTTTTTTTTAATGTAATATTTTGGAGCTATGTACATTGTTGTATGTAGGGATATGATGTTAGGTTTATACTCTTACATGTTAGGTTGTGATAAACATTGGGTTGGTTAATATTACACTGGTTTAGATGTTAGCTTATTTCAGATTCTTGTATGTAAATGCTGAACTAAAACTGGTCTAACCTTTCATTACTAAAGCTATAACCATGTATAGTGACACCCACACTCTAACATAGTATACACTGCCATGTAACCTAACCCTTCCTCTCTATGTTATGTTCATATATCTATATAGATATATATAGATTTTATGCATACATGTTATAATGTATATAGATACATAACTAAATCTCTACCTCTTTATATATACATATATACATGGTTAGCCATGCATGTTATGAGCAAATGAGTTGTGTATTGTAGATTGTTTAACCAATATACCATGATTAGTGTAACTTGATAGTTCTTTTTTGAAACCCAAATCCTCCTATGTACTTTCATGTATATTTTACATACACACACGCCTATTATCTAACCATATGTACATGTCCACATACACCCATACACACGAACTACATAACTTGTACATAATGCTAGCTTTTTCCTCTCTAATGCTATATATATAAATATATTGTGATTGGATTTCCATGCAATTGGCTTTCATTCTTTAACTTTTGATTTTGGTTTTCTTGAATAGTACCCCTTATTAGATAAATGGTAGTTAACTTTATTTTATTTTGATAAGTACCAATTTTTATATAGGATGGTAGACTGCCTTACAGTCTTGATGATTGTTATTTCTGTATCTTTTCTAGTTTAGCACCCTAGATTGCTTGTGTGTTTTGATACCCTATGACCGTTTTGGTTTAGCGTGACTAGTATACCTAGATGAGACTTTTACTAGCACCGTATGCCATGACCCTGTATGTCATCCTTTTAAATCGTATGATTGTTTAAGTTCTGAGACTTTGATTGTGGGGGGGGGTTTGACCTAGAAGAAGTATGAAGATTTTAATTTCGAGGACGAAATTTTTTTAAGGTGGATAGATTTGTCACCCCCAGTTTTCAGAAACAGGGGTATTTTTGTCATTTTACATTTTTGAATATTTTTAAAATTTATTTTATTATTTATGATATTATTTTGGGGTTGAAATTTATTTTATTATTTATGATATTGTTTTGGGGTTATTTGAGTCGGGTTCTAATTTTAACTCAATCCGACTTGAAACGGGGACCCGGGGGTTAGTTTGACTCTAGTGGGACCCACACACTAGTTAGGCATGGCCCACATGATATTAATTTTAGTCCACATGATATTAATTTTAGTTAGTAGTTAGACTAATTATTTATGGATAGGTTTAGTTTAATTAGAGACTTAAAATTAGACTAAATTGACCTCAACCTTTAACCCATTCCTAATTTAAATCAAATAGATTAGTGGAGGGCATTTTGGACATTCAAATAGGGGACATCTCACCATTTTTGGGCAGCCACCTATGGGGGGGATAAGGAGTGAGTCACTCCTTCATTCATTTGTTTTTATCCACTTTTTCTCTCTTGTTCTTCTCCAAATTAATTTAGAGATGAACCTCCATTGATTTCATCTCCAAATCAACCCTTTCTTCCACCAAATTTTCTTCATTTCTCCTCTACTCCATGGTTAGAGGGTGCTAGCCAAGTTTGGGAGAATTCGGAGCTCGCTCGTGTCCTTTTAGAATCTTTACGTGTCGGTGTTGTGTCGGAAGGATTTTTCTTTGAATCTCTCTTCCGGAAGGTATAATCTCTCCTCTAATCCATCCCTACATACATATATGAATATTTTAAACCCATAGGAATGACCCCATGGTTGTATCTCCATTTGTGTCCATTTCGTGTCCATTTGGATGTCATAGGAGTGTCATTTGTGTTGTGGTTGTGTCCGTGTGGGAAAACCCCAAATTTGGATACACTATCAGTTGTTGTTATGTATGAATGAATTACTACATGTTTAATCTCATATTTTTGTATTAGAGATGTGTTCTATAGTGTCTCATATATATATATATATATATATATATTAGTGTAGAGAATGAGTTCTTGATATATTATGTTATATACTTGTGTTTCTTTTGTCTCAAACTACCTAAATTTGTCATAATTTTTATCCACGTTTTTAGTAGCTAGAGCAACTTAGATATGCCATAACTTTTAGCTAATAACTCCAATTAACCTTCCATTTTTTTAAAAGAAGCGTATCGAAGTTAGCTTTCCAAATATATATTTTAATAAGCCAAATTCTTTCTAGAACTTTCTGAAGAATTGTTTGAGTGTCAGTTGTACGAAAGACGAACGCATTTCGGTGTTTTCGCGATTTCGGGAGCTTCCGGACACAAAAATACGATCCGTTTAAAGCTTCGAAAAGCTAACACGAAGAGCTACAACATAATTTAATCCTAGAATTTAGTGAAGGCCCAATTGGTACAGTATTGATTTTAAGTAGAAGAATGACTATACGATATATGCATTTTGTGTAACCTATGAGCCTATGTAGTATGGATATTAAGTGAATATAGAGTATGTAATGTATGATATGTTAGATGAATGAAATAATATATATATATGATATATTTTTTTTACATTAACCTATATATATGGTTGAATGCAAGCATGTAGGAATGCAATTAATATAATGCATATAAGCAATGCATGAATGAAAGAATGATATACAATATATGCATGAAAGTATATAATGAATGCTAGATATAAATGCATAATGTATAAATATTGTAATGCAATATATAATGATAACATGTACGGTAATGTAGAGTTTATGATGCAAGCATGAATGAATGGAGGAAATACATGTATATAGGTAATATAGAATGTAATATATGAAAGAAATGAATGATAATATATAACATGATATGTAAGGTAATGCAAGGTATTGAAACATGTATGCAAGTATCCATATGTAAGTAAGTAACGTAATCAAGTATGAAGGTATGCTATATATGAATGCCAACATGATAGGAATGTATGATGCCATATTCGCACTTAGCACCATGTTCATATATTAAACCCCCCTTCTACATGTTGACAGTAACCCCAAGCATGAATACACATAAAATCTACTTACTGTTTTGAGTAAACCCTTTGATGTATAAATAAACCCTTTTGTTATGATTAACACCCACACACACATGCTAAACATATGCTTTACATGTTATTTCTTCTATGTGACACAATAAACCCTTGCTAAATGTTATCCTTCTAACATAACCCCCTCACACTTGAACACATTGTACTGCTATGTACACATTGCCATATCCACATTCATGTATCACTCACTCCTTGTATTTATGCACCTTGTTTGTAATAAAAATATATATGAATATATATGTAATGTGTGTTTGATAACTTGTGTAGCTTTGTGATTTTGTGTGAGTGTTAGTCTAGGCTTGGTTAGGCCTAATGAGACTTGTTAGTCTAGGTTTAGACTTAGTACTGTCTAGTTAACCTAGTTTGACTAGTACGGTTGACCAGAGTTGACCAAGAGTTGACTTTGACCTAGATTGACTTAGAATCATGTAGATTGTATTATAATTTTAATTACCATATAAATTGAACTCTTTATAACCTGTGTTGCTATAACTAGGACTCTGTGACTCCAGTTGGCCATCTTTTCATATCAGCTGTTCATGACATCAGGCGAGTACATTCTCTGATCGTTTCATACTTGTCATGACTTATATTCTTGCTCTAGATTACTTTACTTGATGCTGTCACGTTATCATCACGGATTGGTACTATATGGATCTTTTCTTGGGATGTTATCCCCCTTAGCGGATGCATCGGATACTTTATGACATGTGTTTCATGTACATCATGTATTCCTTGCTTCTGCGTTGTTCATGTACACTCATGTTCTCTCATGTTCTTTCATGTACGTTCATGTACTCTCATGTTCTTTCATGTACGCTCATGTTTCCTCATGTGTTTCCTGTATAACCAAAACATCATGTCCGTAACATAACTTGAACGGATCCTTGTGTATTGATTGTGGGTAGGGGTGAGTATAAATGGTCATGTGATTTATCCATCATGTTCACTCTATTACTTTTCATGTTTTATCATGTACAACACAGCCTTATTGGCTGATGTCCCACATGTTCACTCATGTACATCATGTTCAACCTAAGCCAATTATATGCCATCTCGTACTCTAAATCACTAGTCACTTACAGTTCTTACTTATCATGTATATATTTCCAGTTATCAAATATCTCTCCTATTTTCATGTACATCTTCCTACAGCGTTTCATGTATCTTACTCTATTGCTTGCTTTATATTTCCTGCCATGATATGAACTGCATGAGATGTACTGTGCTCGCTCATGTCCTGACTGGATCTGTTGATAAATTTTACAGATAGCTTGGAGGTTGCCTGCTAGCCTAGAGGAGACACAGTAGAGGTTGTATAGATTGCTAGGGTTTTGCTCATAGTTTATTTTCAGTTATCTTGAGTTGTATTTATGGATTACTGTATTGGAGCTTTGAGATGTATTTCTGGGTTTGTGTATCTTAGACACTTAGACTTCTATCTGCTGTATCTCTTTGTGGATTTCATATTTTATCTATCTTCTATTATGCTCTACCTTAGATGTGATTGAGTTTACATTCTGCTATGTCACCCCCATTCGGGGAGTATAAACTGCTTAGCATTATATTGTTAGATGTTGTGACCTAGGACAGCGTTCTACCGTCGACACTGTGGCGTAGGCTGGACGTACCCACTTCTCGTGCCCTTACTCTAGGATGCGGGTCGTGACAAGATGCCATCCCTCGCTTGATTCAGAAGGAGGACAACACCAAGCTGGATCGCAAGGTCGAGGCCGACAAGGTTCAGGCGACGGTTAAGGCCCTCAACAGTGACAGTGCCCTGGTCCCGACGGGCTCTCCGATACTTTTTTCTTGGCTTGCTGGTACATCATCCAAGCCGACATGGTCGACGCTTTAGCAGCCTTATTCGAGGGCCTGTCTTACCAGTGCGAGATGTCGAGCGCGCACCTTATCCTCATCCCCAAATCCAACAATCCTGAATCCTTCGCCGACTTCAGACCGATCAACTTCTGCAACTTCGTCAACAAGGTCTTCGCGAAGGTCATCGCCAATAGGATGTCAGTGCTTTTTTCCCGCATCATCTCACTCGAACAGAGCGGGTTCGTCCAGAAGCGTAACATCGGCGACAACATTCTCCTAGCTCAAGAGATAATCTACAAAATAGGATACAAGAACAGAGGCGAGAACATTGCCATGAAACTCGACATGGAGAAAGACTATGACCGGGTCGATTGGGCCTTTCTCTTCGGGGTCCTTCGCAGATTCGGATTCATCGAGAGATGGATTGACATAGTATGGAGGTCGATCAGCAACTCGTGGTTCTCTATCAACATCAACGGCAACCCATCCGGCTTCTTCAAGTCCTTCCGGGGAGTCCGACAAGGAGATCCGCTCTTCGCGTACTCTTCATCATCGCTGCAGAGACACTCAGCCGTAATATCATCGAGCTGAGCTCCTCGTCCAACTTTAGCAGGTTCTATACCACGAACGGATGCCCTTTGATATTCCACCTAGCATACGTCGATGACCTTATCATTTTCTCAGCCGGGAATAAGGTCACCGTTCAGTCAATCGGTGACATGCTTCACAGATACGAGCAAACGTCCGGCCAGAAAATCAACCCCCGAAAGAGCTGCATTCTCGTTCACGACAATTACTCCTCCGAGAAGCGGGTGGAGCTTGAGAGCTTGACGGGCGGCAGACATTCCCCCTTCACATATTTGGGATGCCCTATCTCCTATGGTCTGAGACGAGCGGCACTGTTCGAACAACTCATCTCAAAGATTCAGCGGCACATAGGCGGCTGGAACGAGAGATTTCTCTCGCCGGGTGGGCGAATCACACTGATTTGCCACATGCTTACGTCGATGCCGATCTACCTGCTGACTGTTTGCTCTTCTCCTCGTAAGGTCATCGAGTCATCGAGGACTCATTCTGTAGTTTCTTGTGGGGAAACCATAAGGACCCGGGTTGTCATAGTTGGGAGAACTAGAGGGCGGTGTCCAAGCCGACGACCGAAGGCGGCATGGGGATCCACAACCTCTGAGACGTCGATGCCGCCATGGAGGTGAAGCTGTGGTGGCGGCTCAGAGTCGGCAACTCGCTGTGGAGGGATTTAATGAGTGCTAAGTACTACCCGAGATCGGGCCCGTCTTTTGCAGGGGCAAACAGTGTCGCTTCACCGGTTTGGCATCGCTGTCTACGCGGCCGGGACAGAGGGGAACACTGCATCAAGCTGGTCGTCGGCAGCGATAAAGCCTTCATTATCGGAGAGAGCTGGATGAACAGTGAGAAGCTTCGGCCGATTCGGCCGCTCAAGGGAATCGTACGGATCAAACAATTGTGGGTTGCCGACCAGGGATGGAACTATAGCCTGGCTACACACTTAACGAGGAGGGCCGTGGAGGATTCGCGAGAGTGGGGCGTGCATCACCGGCAGAGAGGACCAGCGGGTTTGGGCGCTCACCCGCTCTGGGAGCTTCTCCATATGCTCGGCTTGGGACCTCGGCCGTAAGAGATTGGTCGGGCTGCAGGGGCCTTTCCCGATGTGCGACACCCACATCCCAATCAAGTGGTCCTTCTTATGCTGGCGGGTCGTCCGCCAGAAGATCCCTACCGACGAGATGATCCGATCTTTTGGGACAGCCACTGTATCGAAATGCGATTGCTGTAAAGCCCCGGAGTGTGAGACGGTGGACCACTTATTTTCCGAAGGTCAGCTAGCTTGCAAGGTATGGAAGAAATTCTAACTCCTTTGCAACATCAGAGGAAGCGGCAGGGATCTTCCAGACCGTCTTCACGACTGGCGCAGCACATCCATGGACATGATCCTCACGAGTCTGGCCGCCGCCATCATATGGATTCTGTGGAAGAATCGTAACAAATTCTGGTATCAGGTGCAGACTTTCTCTGCTTTCCAAATTGAACACGAGGTAGAGAGACAATTCTGTAGCACTTGGGCCAAGAAGAACCACAACTCCAGCCTAGAAGACGCTTTGGCGAGCAGCATTACCTCTCTCTGATTGTTTTGAACCTCGGTGAGGTTGATAGAGTAGATATATAGCAAGGATTTTGTTGGCTATGTGGTCATGTTGGGACCCGGTCCAGATTTCATTTTGTTAGGAGTTTCATTTCGGTCTCGTTTAGTTCACGGAATCTCGGGATTGGGAAAGAAAAGTGATTACTTTTCTATGTTTGGGTGTCCAAGGAATTGAGGAGGAAAGGAAAGTGATTCCCAATGGAAGAAAGATTAGGGGGAAAGTGATTCCATCCATCCAAGCAAGGAATCACGTTCCCACATTGAAGTATTCACTTTCCTTTCCAAATTCCTTGGCATTGTCAAACATCGAAAAAGAAAATCAATGGGAATTAAAGTTTCCCAAAGGAAAGGAAATGACAAGGAATTGATTTCCTTTTCCTTCCATTCGGGTGGAGTTAATTTTTGCAAGTGGAGCGAGGTCGGCACATTTTGTGACCCGCCCCATGCTTTAGGCATTGTCGTATAAGATTTTCTTTTTGTAAAAAAAATGTGTGTATATATATATATATATACACTAATGAACTAAACCAACACAAAGCTTCACAAATTTTGTCCAAACCCAATTCACAGAACTAATTTCGCAATACAACCTCACAAATCTAGGCAAGCACCTTCACAGAACTTATTCCAAATCCGAAATCGGACTACAGAACCGATTTCTAACAAAACAATATTTCGAGCACGAAATGAACCAACGATCCAATGATCGTCCCCAGTATCCACACAAGCAACGTAAAATATTCGAATCCTGCAGCGAGATCGAGACCGAATCATCATAGACTACGCTACGGACAGGAACGAACTACTCGGATAGAAATTATACCAAAAGTCTGATGACGGAATCCGAAGGGTGGCCTCTGACTCGGATCGGCATGTCGTCACCAGCTCGAAGCCTCGGGAACATGTCTAGACAACGGCGCAAGGGGTTGCAGGGAGGGCGTCGCGCTTGGGGGTCGGCCGCGGAGGCGGTCGGGGGTCAGCCGCGGAGGCGGTCGCAATCCGGCGCAGAGGCTCAGCACGCGACGACTGACCGGAGAGGAGCCGATTTGAGGGGGGGTCGGGTGATGGTTCGGATGGGGAGTGGTTGTAATTTAGGGAAGAAAAAGAATGATGGGTGTTTGTGACTGTTTGTTGCTGGTAGTGAGAAAGAGTGATGGTGGTGGTGGGTTATCATTCTTTAGAGGTTGTGGGGAGTGATTTAAGGAGAGAGTTTAACATAGAGAAAAAAGTAAGGGTGATGGGAAATGGTCAGGGGGTTGAGTGGCTGAGAGTGAGCGAATAGATTTGTTCTTTTTATTATTATTTTTTTAGAAAGAAAAGTTATGGCCTGACAATGGGTTCGAAAATAGGGAACGATTTTCGGTACAAGGTCCAACGACAAACACTACAATCCAACATTAACATTCAAAATAAAATTTGTAATCTAATTATCCGACAAAAAATGTATAATACTATTAATAATATAATAGTAATAATAATACTACTAATACTAATAACTAGTAGTCTAAAATTATTCTAAAAGTACACTATTAGCAATCGATAATTCTTGTAAATACCCAAATTTATTAAATTTAAATTTGGGCTTTACAGGTGTGACACTACCAAAAGATACCTAAGAGAGGGTAAAGCCTCGGCTACACGAGCCATGTCATAATCGCATAACACCACAAGGAAGCACAAAGCTTTATGTTGGGTAGTATGGCACTACAAAGAGGCTGGGACCTCATGCTACAGTGGTATGATACCACGATAAGGTGTAGCCTCCGCTTTGGTCCATGTCATAGCGACGTAGCACCGCAAGGAAGCGAAAGGCTTTATGCCAGAACTCTTAAAAAGAACACACCTAGACTGTATGGAAAAAGATACAGGCCGCCACTTGAGGGCAAGCTTATAGACACCCAATATACATACACCAAAACCAGTTGGGCACATGGTCTTTATTGTGCAACTGGAAGCATAATTGAAGTCATTGTGTGAGTAAGAAGAATTACATCTATGGGCAGAATTCAAGGCTTAGTCCATTCTTATATTATACTGTTGTTTGTCCCAGGCTGGAAAATTCAAGTCAAAGCTACATCTATCCTAATACATAATGGGCAGTCACTTTGAAGAACACTCAACTCATACATATTGTAGGAATTGTTGGTGTTTTTTCCTTTGGACTATAGAAAGTAGTCACACGTTGGCAACATTACCAAGTAGGATCTCAATATGAAGCTTTGCTTGAGTTGAGGTGTGCACATGGGCTGTGGTGGGGCACATATGGGTGCCATATAGGGTTGTTTTCTTAGGAAGAAAAGTGATTAACTCCACAAAGAAAGTATTTATACTTTTTTATTCTCTTAGGAGCTAAGCCCCAAGGGGCATAGCGACTCTGACTCGATGTCATACCGCAGTTCCAAATACATAGGAACTTGAGATGTGAACATGCCACTTAATACGATCTAGAATAAATTTCTAATTTAATGGACTTACCCCAGATGTACTACGCAGTCAAGTATACTAAACATAAGCTAACTAAACTATATCTTAATCCACAATAAGGAATGATTATGAATAAACATAATATATTAAATTTGGCCACTTAGTAATATACATGTTCGCACAAGCTCAAAAAAAGAATAAGCTTGCAAAATACTAGGCTAAAATTATTGACCCAAACTGGATCACAGTCAACATGATTTAGATAATTAACAACTGATATCTGATATGATCCACTACGACACATCAAGTTCAAGACAGAACATCACCTATCATCCAATACGATACATCAAGTTCAAGACAAACGTCGTCTACAAGCTGTTACATTGCATTGCAAATGTATTTGTTCTCAGTCTATAATTTTTTAATTTATTGAGTCTAGGAAAATGTGTACGTTGAGTCGCACTGTGTCACCTCAACACCTAGACATATCTCTCCAAACTCCATCATACAAACAGACCAATTTCTGAACAAAACCAAACCTCCCTCACCCATATAGGGCTTCTGGTCTGAGGCAGACCGAACTCGGGCCGAACTCTGCCTAAAACAGAACTCGGGCCAATCTCGGCCTCCTTAAAATCAGCAACCTGATTTTTAGGAACACCTTGCTACGAGGTGTCCAACGTTTGATTTTTTGAATATTTGGGACAGAACTCTGGCCGTACTCTGCCTCCCCTGCCTAATATAAATAGGGCTTGATTTCTCTTATTTCAAATCATCTCTCACTCTTATGCTTTCAATCTTCTAGGCCTTATATGCTCTAAGCCTTACTCTTCCAAATCCCCTAGCCACAAAGCTTCCTAAGCTCCAAGGTTCTCAGTACAATTCAGCTAGAAGTTTTGTGCAAGACTTGAAAAGAAGTTACGTGGAAATTCCAAGTTTTGCATCTGCGAAGTTAAAGTAGTCGAGCGCTTCAAAGGCTAGTGTCCGTAAGAAGTAGTCGTGCTCTTCGGACTAAAGACACGTGTGTACCCTATTTCACAAATAGTGGATTTCTGGATTTCAACTCTGAGCAAGAGTTCTCTGGCCTGGACTAGTCCTCCATACGAGAAACTAGGATATATCGTTATGTTTTTGTTTGCTCTTCTAAACTCTATTAATTTTGTATTATTACTCTGATTATATATTCTCCTGGTAGTTGCTTTCTGGACTTAGCAATAGAGTTATTTTTTAATTGGTCATTATAGACACAAACTCTATTCACCCCCCTCTAGAGTTGCCTACACGTTACTTCAATTGGTATCAGAGCTCTAGTCTCTTGATAAAGGATTAATATCCTAGCGCTGATCGAGGGCAACCACACTACCCATTTTCAACAACTACGGTGAAGGACAATCCACTAATACGCCACCCCTATTTTATGGAACCAACTACACTTACTAGAAGACATGAATGAGTTTCTATCTAAAATCTCTAGACTTTAACTTATGGACCATAGTTACAGATGGTTATAAGAAGCCTGCTAGAATTGTAGTCAATGGAAACATCATAGAGAAATCTCATGACAAATACACCAATCCAGAAAAGAAACAGGCTAGTCTAGATGCTAGGGCTATTAATGCTCTCTTCTGTGCTATAGACAGGACTAAATTCAACAGGGTATCTACGTGTACCACTTCACACGAAGTATGGAAGCTTCTAGAAGTGACTCATGAAGGAACCACTCAAGTCAAGGAATCAAAAATCAGTCGGCTAACACAGGAGTATGAAGCATTCAAGATGAAGTCCAACAAGATGAGCACACAAATGTTCACCAAATTTCTTGATATCGTCAACCCTCTATCTTCCCTTGGAAAGAACTACTCCAACCATGAGAAGATACGCAAGGTGCTAAGGGGTCTAACAAAGAACTAGAACCCCAAAGCCGCGACAATCATCAAAGGCAACGATCTTACTACCATGTCTCTGGAGACTCTAATGGGTAAACTAATGACGCATGAGCTCGACCTCAAGGACTTTGAAGAAACTGCTCCAAAGGAAAAAGAAATCGCTCTAAGTGTTCATCGCCAAAAACTGCTCCAGATGAAACAGACGATGATGAATCCGAAGGTGATGATCAAGCGCTCTTGGTTCGCAAATTCAAGAAGTTCCTACGCTTCAACCAAAGGAAGAAGGAACAACACAAAGACGACGATTAAGAGCCTATCTGCTTCGGTTGTAAGAAGATGGGGCATGTCAAGAAAGACTGTCCTGCAGCAAAGAAAGGGAGCCGATATGACAAATCATACAAAAGGCCATCCTCTCGAAAGTATGCCAACACAATCATCTGGCACGAAAAAGAAGCTAGTGACTGAGAAGAAGAAGAGGACACTCCCCAAGATACTGCAAACGTCTGCCTAATGGCAACTTTCGACCAGGTAACAAATGATCCACTTGATGACTTTACTTTTGATGAACTTGGAGATGCTTCTAGTGATTACTTGAAGATCACAAGAAGTTACATAGTAAATACAAACACGTAAAGGATAAGATTAAGACTCATGAAGTTGAGATTGATAGACTATCATACTTACTTGATAATATTAGAGACACATCACCCACAAATAACACTGAGGAGTTATCTAAGCTTAAATTAAGCTTACACGATGCTGAATCACGTATTGAGAAACAAACACATGATCTTATCGTACTCAATAAAAAGCTTACGGAAGAGAAAAAGAAGTACAATATTGCAGCTATAAGAATTACTGCTTTGACTGCCAAATATGATAAAATGTATACTGCCTCTAAAAGATTAGAGATCATGCTGGGCAAACAGGTTATTCAACCTCAAACTTAGTCTCACGGTCATAGCACTTACACGAGACACAAGACTACTCATCACAAGAATACACGGCATAAAAAAAACATACATACACATGCTGCACACAAACATGCTTTCATGTACACATATTCTCATACGGCACGAAAATCACCCACACATAGACATCATTATCATTCTGCTCCTAACACAAACATGCATGCTACATGTCACTACTGTGGTAAATATGGACACACTTCACCATAATATAGAATCAGAAATTAGTTGATTTAAACATATATGCATGGGTACCGAAGACTAATATTTCAGAACTCTCAAGAATTTGGGTACCAAAGGTCACATCTACTCGTGGTATAGATGGACCTTCCTTCATCTTCTAAAAGCAAATGGATTCTCGATAGTGGGTGCTCGCGAGATATGACAGGAAATGCAAATCTTTTTACAACACTATCGACGAAAAGGGAAGGATATGTATCCTTCGGCAATAATCTAGAAGGTTATATTATAGGTAATGGTACTATTGGTAATCCTCCCTTTCATGTCATTAAAGATGTCTGTTTAGTAACAGAGTTAAAGCATAACTTGCTCAGGATTAGTCATCTTGCTGACAATGGATATGATATTAACTTTGGAAAAAATGAATGCTCTATATATGATAGATCATCTGGAGACATCACTTTTGAAGGAATAAGGGAATATAACATTTATATATTCTCTCTCGAAAGATACTAACAATGCAGGAAGATGCCTTTACGCTCACAAGGATGAAAGATTACTATGGCATATGCGTCTTGGACATGCAAACATGGATACCATATCAAGACTTTCAACCAAGAAGCTAGTAAGAGGACTACCAAATATCACATTCAAAAAGGATACGGTATGTACCGAATGTGAGAAAAATAAGGCGACAAAATCTTCATTTAAATCCAACAACTCTGTAAGTACTACTAGACCCTTGTAACTTCTTCATATGGATTGGTTTGGTCCTAGTAGAGTAGCTAGTCCTGGGGAAAAACTCTATGCCTTTGTGATTGTTGATGGCTTTTCTTAATTTACTTGGGTTTTCTTTCTTTCAAACAAAAGTGATATTATTTCTATTTTTGAAATTTTTGCTAAAAATGTACAAAACGAAAAAGGCTTCAAGATTACTCGAATCCGAAGTGAACATGGCGGCGAATTCAAAAACTCTGATTTCAAAATATTTTATGATTCAAATGGTTTTAATCATGAATTTTCTTATCCTAGAACTCCTCAACAAAATGGTGTTGTGGAGCGGAAGAATAAAACCCTTGGCGATTTGGCCAGAGTCATATTGAATCAATTTTTACTTCCGAAATATTTTTTGGAAGAAGCTGTAAGTACAACATGCCATGTATTGAATAGGGTTTTTAATTCGACCTATTTCGAAGAAAACTCTCCATGAACTTTGGTTTGGTAGAACTCCAACTATTTCTTATTTTAGAGTGTTCGGTTGTCACTGCTTTATCCTGAATACCAAAGACAACTTAGGCAAGTTTGATGCCAAAGCTGACGAAGGTATTTTTATGCTTCCAAGCGTAAACGATACAGAGTGTTCAACAAGCGCACCATGATTGTTGAAGAATCTGCAAATGTTACTTTTGATGAGAACAATAGTATAGCAGTTGTTCCTGATGACGACGATGACGTACATATCAAATCAATAACATCTAAGGATACAACATCTGGAACCAGTTCTCTAGAAAGCTTACCAAAGAAGTTTCGCTTCACACTAGAACATCTAGAAAACTTGGTAATCGGTGAGGTATCAAGTGGAGTAAGTAATCGTTCATCTGTAAGAGATTCTATAGCTAGCACTGCTTTTATATCTCAAATAGAACCTAAAAATATTTTAGAAGCTTTTTCTGATAAATTTTGGATATCTGCAATACAAGAAGAACTCAACCGATTCGAACGAAATCAGGTTTGGAAACTTGTTTCTAAACCTGCTGACCATTCAATCATTGGTACTCGATGGGTTTTTCGTAACAAAGTTAATGAGGATGGTTCAATCACACGTAACAAATCATGTCTCGTAGCTCAAGGATACAACCAAGAGGAAGGTATCGACTACGATGAGACGTATGCTCCTGTTGCATGGCTGGAATCAATCTGCATGCTTTGTGCCTTTATAAATTTCCAAAATTTTGAACTCTTTCAAATGGATGTCAAAAGTGCTTTTCGTAATGGTTTTATAAAATAAAATGATTTTGTAAAACAACTACATGGTTTTACAAACTATAAATTTCCTGATCATGTTTTCAAACTTAAGAAAGCTCTTTATGGCCTCAAACAATCCCCTCGCGCTTGGTATGAACGCCTAAGCACCTTCTTACTTGAAAAAGGCTTTTCAAAAAGGAAGATTAACATGACACTTTTTATAAAATCTTTTGATGACACAATTCTATTAGTACAAATTTATGTAGATGACATTATCTTTGGGTCTACTAATGAGGTATTATGCTAAGAATTTGCCAAGTATATACAGAATGAGGTCGAGATGAGCATGATAGGGGAGCTTAACTACTTCTTTGGATTGCAAGTCAAACAAAACTCACAAGGGGCTTTCATCAGTCAATCAAACTATACAAAGGATATGCTGAAGAAATTTGATCTTGACAATATCAAACCAATCAGTACTCTGATGGCTACAGCAACGAAATTAGAACCTGATGAAAGCGGCAAACCATTCGACCAACGTTAGTATCGAAGTAAGATCGGTAGTTTACTCTATTTAACTGCTAGTCGTCCTGATATAATGTTTAGTGTTTCCCTATGTGCTCGTTATCAAGCCAACCCTAAGGAATCACACATTAGCGCAGTTAAGCATATCTTTCGATAACTTAAAGGTACTGTTATAGTAGGATTGTGGTATCCCAAAGCCATATCCTTTGACCTAATCGGTTATTCGGATGCTGATTTTGCTGGATGCAAAGTCGACCGTAAAAGTACCAGCGGCACGTATCATTTATTAGGCAAAGCTTTAGTCTCTTAGTTTAGCAAGAAGAAAAACTCTGTCGCACTGTCTACAACCGAAGCTGAATATATAGCTGCAGGACGTTGTTGTGCTCAGATTTTGTGGATAAAGCAAACCTTAGCAGACTATAACTTATCTTTTAAGCACATTCCTATATTCTGTGATAATACAAGTGCCATTAACTTGACACAGAACCCAATATGTCACTCGCACACTAAGCATATAGAAATACGACACTACTTTTTAAGAGATCATCAGTCAGAAGGAACTATTAATCTAGAATTCATTGACACTGATCATCAACTAGCAGACTTTTTACTAAACCACTTGCCGAAGAGCGTTTTAACTTTCTTCGTCGAGAATTAGGAATCTTGGATGAAAATATCATACGATAAGTCTTACCTGTGCAAATACTTGTTATATCAAATTCGTATATTTTGCATTATTTTGGGTACAAGCCGAAAGGGTCCTTCTGACAACAAGACGTAAAAGCCTAAACGATACGGTGCCTAGTGCCTTCGGACTACCGCTAGCTGGGATCCGGCCCCTACAGCTAACCTGAGATGATTCACACATACTGAATAATGATTCATAAGTCTGTCGCATGTTCTACGTATTTTGTGGCCAATAAAATCTACTATTTTTAATTCTAGACGATCTTTTTTACTTTTTATGCCCCTATTTGGAGTTCTGGATCCATATAGACCGAACTCGGGCCGAACTTTGCCTAAGGCAGAACTTGGGCCGAACTCAGACTGGTGGGTTCCAGAACCTTCAGCCATTCTTGGCCGTCTGATCTTCTTGATTAACCCCCACTCTTTTGCTATTGCAGCCGGCCCTACTTTATAAAACCACAATTTTTAAACCTCTTTCTTCATCTTCCACCTCTCTCTATCCATTTTTCTCAAAACCTAATCCTAGATCTCTTAATTTTGGTGTTATTCCCTCTCCAAACTTAAGATTTGAAGCTTTTGTGGGATTCTCTTTCATCTTCATCAATTCTCTTTGAGGTATATCTCTTGTAGCTTCTCCTCTCTACTCTCCTTATTTTTTCTATGGCACCTAGACTATTTTCTAGAGGAAAAAGGAGTAGAAGTGAAGCATCTTCATCCAATCCTCCTTCTCCTCCTCCTAATGTCAATCCCCCTCACCCTTTATTTAATCCGCCTCCTCTTCCCAATGTCGACACATACAATGAGCACATCTTTGTTCCGTTAGAAGCTTCTAACGAATGGTATTCGGATCTTTGTGCACGTAGTGTGGAGCCAGATCATTCTATTAATTTTACCATCTTTCATGAATTTGAACCTAACTTTAGAGATCTTTGTCTTGATGAACTAGTCACTACTTCTTCACGAATTTATCTTAATGTCATCCAAATATTTTATTGCAATCTCACTCATGATGACCATAAAATTTATTCAAGGGTAGCCGGTATCGACATTGAGTTCGATGACTTTGAATTGGCGGAGTATTTGTAACTCCATGAACCCAATACTTGGGAACACCTTGTTGATGCTCGTGACTTCAAATTTGTTGGTGATATCACCCTAGAAGGCTTTAAGGACATGATGTGTGAACCCAACCTTCGTCCTCGTAAACTTTGGGCCAAATATCTCAACCAATATTTTTATGAACTTCATCGTATCATATTCTCTTCTATCCTGCCAAAAGCCGGATCTACTGATGAAGTCACCTACCTAGAGATTACGGCACTTTATTATCTACATTTCACCATCCCTTTCAACTTTCCACGCACGATGATGGACTAGATGACGAGTGCTCGGAAGAAGCCCAAAGCACTTGTCTATGCTATGTACCTTCCTATGATCTTTTCTACCTTCAACATTCCATTAGACGAATGTCAATTTTTAGGAGCTCTTGCATATCTCTCTAAGGCTCGTAGGACTGTTCATGAACCTTTACCTCATGCTCCTGTTGAGGAAGCATCATCTGATTCTGATGCCCCTCAACCTGAACCACCTGCCACCCTAGATTCCATCAGAGACATGTTGCGTGACAGCTTCCGGTTGGAAGAGGATCGCTATACTCAGCTGTATTATCGGACCACTCTTCAGATGACCGCCATTGGCAACACTCTTTATGACATCCAATACAACATGGCAAGGCATCCCACTATGCCTTTTCCTACGGGTCGGGACCCTTTTTGCGAAGGCTACCTGATTGATGACTGTCACGACCTGCTCCCGAATAATCGGACACGAGTCAGACACGCCCAGTCAACGTTGGAAGACTCAACGTAGTAAGCTGTACCAAGCTACGGAAACTAACAAATCAATATAAATAAGTACAAATCACAGCATCTATAAACGATCCCGGAAAGATCTCCATAATCCACCAGTCCATACAACGTAAAGGTACCAGAGTCAACGGGAAAGAAATACGCTATGAACTCTAAAAAAATAATATCTAAGAGTAAAGCTAAACAGTCTAAACCTGAAGCCTCTAGCTAAGTCATGTCTCCATCCAGCTCAGCTAAGATCTCGGGCTCTGGCCCATAAGGTAGAACAATATCCTGCAAGTACACCTGTAACATATCCAGTCAAGAGCGGAGCAAAGTACAGTCCTAGGTAATGAACAAGAACATCATGCTAAGAAAAATATACAAGAGAACATGTAAAGCACAGGAAAAAACAAAAAAGTACATGAATGTAAAGTACTAGAATGTAAACCATGAACCTGAAGTACAAGACATGACATGTGCATAATGTTTGAAATACAACTAGCCTATGTAACTAGCTGGGGTAAGTACAAGAATAAGCACAGGAGCACAGGAATAATGGTACGGCTTAGGACCCGCGTGTACGGTGCGAGGCTTAAGCTATCAACATGAATTTTTGATCTCTGGGTTTGGTCACATAGCTAGTGTATTTCCCCTCACCGACCACAAGTAGGTACAAGACATGAAAGTATAAGAGAACATGATATCGTGTCATGACGTGTCACAAAAAAAGCATAGGATATGAATGTAATTGAACATGAACCATAGAATGTATTTGCCTTGCTCCGGGTGATCAAGGGTAGGAATTAGAACTAGATGTCCTCCTGGTTAATTAGGTACAAGTTGGTTAAGTTCTAAACTACGACAATTAATAATACAAGTTATCCATTTATTATTCTTCTCTTACTCTACTAGTATATCTTTAGTAGTTTGGCAAGGAGGCTACGTAGTATTTTAATAGTAATTAATCCCATTTATATTAACAATTTTGTAGAGATTTTAGGAGAAAAATAGCTTAATAGTACTTGCTATATACAATTTTATTTAGAAAAACTACCAAGAATATTACTTAGTAAAATATAAATTTTGATATGACTATAGACTAAATCAATTACACTAAGACTTTTGGTAACAATATTAGCCCAAACCAAATTACATGTATAACTTACCCATTAACCAAAGCTAACTTATTTCTTAAACCTGTTTTACTCTTCTGGCCCAAATTGGCCTAAACCACGCTTCACTACTAGCCATATAGTTCGACCATATATTCCTACAGTTCAAATCCTATACTCCCATAACCAGTTGAATGTATGAGGCCAGAACTTTGTTCAAGCACAATCAACCAAAGCTCACTGTCATCTAGAACCACACAAAAAGCTAAGATAATATTCAAAATCAACATACACAACACAAAACTTAGAAAAATTAAACAAAAGCCCATCAACACCTAAGTCCTTGTTCCCCTGTACAATCCAACCTTGCCAATCTATCATCCAGCTCCTAACTATCCCAGTTAAAATTATTCTCCAGGATTCCAAATTAAAATAATTTAGCAGAACTTAGAAAACACGTTCAAGAGATCATTCATTCAAAAAATAGAATGTTCATTGTACATTCAAAATAGCATTCAAATTAATGTCCAAATTATCATTCAAATTGATCATCTAGAATAACTTCCAAAATCAAAAGAACTCAGTTCGCATTTAAGCAATGCCCGATTAAGCTGACTCCAGTCTTGGCTAACTGAAACCTTCCTGAGTCCAACGACCTTCCCCCTTAGCATCCGAACTCCTTGGTAGACACGAATCCGCTTGGGATACAAACTGGACACGAACATCCCGACCACACACACAGCTCAAACTCAGCACGATCACAGGCTATACTGCGACGGTTGCTAACTTTTGCTTCCTTCAATTGTCTGACACTAATATTCTCAGCATCGACAAGAACTGGTCATGAACTTTTAAGGTCGAACACCACCACAATCTTGGACACACAAGAACCTGACACAACAAACCACGCCCTGTAACCCGACCAGACTCCAATAGTCGACCAAAATAGATTAAATTCCAAATACATAGAGGCATCCACAACAAGAAGAGGTCAAAATAATACCTGAGATCATTTGAAGAAACAAATACATTTTCAGGGAATCGGATATAGCCTCTTTCGTGTTCGAGAACGAATCCAAGCTCTATTCAGAAAAAAATAATCAATCAAAATCGAAATTGATCTCCGGAGGAATCAATGATCCGTCAACCTAAAGTACGATAAAACCAACAAGAGAGTCCAAATTGCTTCTTAAATCATAAAATATATCGATCTCTAGATTTGTAAAATCTAAATCGAATACTTTTCGATCGATTCTCCATTTTGATGAAGATGAAGAGCCTTGGTCGATCAATTCTACAGAACATGATCTCTTCACGAGAATCGAACGATAAGGAAAAAAGGATCGGTCAAGAACAAAAGATCAAAGAGTTAGATCTTGTGATCAAGAATTCGAGTTCAATTGAGTTGTCGATGGGCTTACCAAGATCGAGCTCAACCAGATGATGAGGAATGACACTGATCCGTTCGTTGGAGGTGAACTGCACAGTCGCCTTCATGCCCGTCGAAATCGTCCGCCCTCCCATGACGTGGAGGAAGTCATGGTGGAGGAACCACTGGTCGCCATAAGAGAGACGTCGTTGAACTCGTCGTTAAGGGCTCAGACGCCGGAGTAGAGGTAAGTCGACGCTCGGGGAAGAGATCGCCGCCTCGCCATGGTCGATCGCCAGAGGAATCAACCGATCGCTGCTCCACCGCTCGTCGGAGGGGTTCACGGTGGTGGATCTCTGCACGTTATCGCCTAGCCCTAGCCGCCTAGTCGCCAGTGGAAGCTGTGAGCGCCATTGTCGTCGCGATCTAGCTCGCCGGAGAAGAAATTTAGGGTTAGGGTTTCGGTGGTGCTCGAGGGAATTGGGGACGAGTGTTTGAGCTCTGGCTGTGGTAAAAATGAATGGAGAAAAATAAATCTCTCTCTCTCCACAGCCTTATAATAACCAGAGGCAACTTGTGGTGACTTTCCATATAAACCCTTCATCTCAAAAGTATCTACAAACATACCCTAAATTTGTTATAGAGTTTGTTAGGAAGTTAGAAAGTTGTTAGAAATATGGGTCCCTCTCCTAGATAGTTATAACTAACTAAGAATTTACTCACATGTCATTAATTCTATCTTCATCCCAAGAAGGAATCATAAAATTTATTAAATAACAATAAAAACTAATCAATTTATATTATTGCAAACATTTTAAAAATTCATAAAAACGAAAAAGCGGGGTTACAAATCTCCCCCTTAAAAAATTTCGTCCTTGAAATTCAAAAGGGTGCAGTGGATATGATCAACACCACCCAGTCATGATCAAAAGGAATTCAAATCATCGGTATGATCAATAAGTTCAAAGTATAGTCATTATAAATTATAGGCACGATCAGGATTATCTAGATATGATCAGAGGTAGCACTTGGAAGGACTTAGCATGACAAAAATAAATGGGTAAAATATATAATCAATAATGATCAGAATTGGTCAAGTATGAAATGGGACGAAGTTTAATTTAGGACCAAGTACGAAAATTTTATTGAGGGGGTTGAATATCACGATCTAACAATGATCAAGAATCAAATAGGCACGAGGTGACTTGAAATTTTTAATTGCAACTAGGAGAAAGAAATTTATGAAGGCACGAACTTCTAATTATGGTCAAACTAAACTAGAACAAGATAGGAAGATAATGGTTTAGACAAAACATGATATTACTGTAGAAGCATGGAATTTCACAACCAAGAAAGCCCATGCGCCAGACACTACATGCGCCAGAACTCGGACAGAACACTTCACAGCAAAGTCAATTAGTATAGACATTTGAAGAAGGACTTTTTTTTATATACTAAAGTCTATTACATGTCTAGAAAAGGTTGTACAAAGGAGAATTTCTACAAAGAAAAGATCCTAAGTCTACAGCCAGCGGCCACCATGCGCCTCCAGATAGGCGCAGCGGCCACCATGCGCCTCCAGATAGGCGCAGCAGTCACCATGCGCCGCCAGTTAGGCACAGCAGATACCATGCGTCTCCAACCAGGCGCATCCCACCATCTCCTCAGCAGCTCAATTATGTGCATCCAGCTCAGTTATGTATATCCCTTCAGCAGCCCAGTTATGTGCCGCTCTTTCAGCCAGGCTCACCTGATAAGTGCTTCGACTAAACAAAGCATTTAACCCTCTGGCTGGAACCAAAGAAAAGAAGAGCACCGTAAATCTGTGGCCATGAGAGGCTTCGAAAGAGCCTCCAAAGACCAGAGAAGACCGTAATCGAAATACGGCTAAAGGAGCAGCTTTCAACACAACCAGAGTGGGCGATACCCACTTTGAAGGAAGAAAGAGCCTAGCACCGCCATTTCGATCTACGGCTCTTCCGGAACAACGGAGACGAGGCCCGAACATCCCTATCTTTGGATGCAACAGGCACCTTCCGCCTGCCTCAGAAGCCCTCGACTCCATCTTTTGGATGTAACAGTCACCTTCAAGTGCATCAACGACGAC
Organism: Iris pallida; assembly: GCA_029216955.1. NCBI lineage: Eukaryota > Viridiplantae > Streptophyta > Magnoliopsida > Asparagales > Iridaceae > Iris > Iris pallida. The sequence goes on along the minus strand of JANAVB010011200.1, from coordinate 1,438,326 downwards.
ATGGCATCTCATCTTCACCCTCGAGAACACTTCGTCAACAGAATGCACCCGAATACCCAAGTTCATGTTGGAGGTACGTGAGAGAGCAAGAAGCAAACCTTCTCTCCATGCCACTATTTATAGGCCGGGCAGATCAAACCCACGTGCCAAGTGGATGGCTCTCCGAATTCCGTGCAATAAACTCATATTAAATGGATGAACCAGCCGCCTCGACTTCAGCCAAATGGCTATTTAAAAGCACTCGAGAAGCGAAACAGCCACATCATTAAAGACGTGTCGGATGCGCCGGCTGGACAGCGCATCACACCCCTTCAAACACCAAGCGCCTCACACAGATGTGCCCTGTACCGAGCGCATCACAGAGGATACGCCCCCATACGTCCCCATACGCCTAGTGGAACGTCAACCAACGCGCCCACTCAGCTGTCCATCGAATGTCACCAACATTAAATGTTGAACTGACAGAGTTGGCAGCACGCCTCCCCAAGTCTGAACGGTTGACAGCTTTTGCAAAAAATAAAGCGTCCACAACGTCAGCATCATCATGACTTTACCCTGACGGCTACTGCCACGTGGCCACCCAACCATCCGCATGCGCCTCAAAAGCCATGCGCCTCAGACCCTTCACTGATCCCTAAAGACAGAAGAAGAGTCTCCAGTTGAAGCTTTGCATGCGCCTCAAAAGCCATGCACCCCAGACTGATCTCTGATCCTGAAAGACAGAAGGAAAGTCGCTCGCATGCGCCTCAAAAGCCATGCGCCCAGAACGGTTCGTGACTCCTAAAGGTTACGAGCCAAAATCTCATCATGCGCCCAATCCAAGGCGCATCCCACCAAATCATCCCCCCATCAGATCCGAGATCTCCGAGCCATGAGTCAACGACACGTGTCCTTTGACTCAACTCATCCAAGATTTCAGCAACAGAAAGATCTTCTCCTCTGCTACGTGTCGGCTCACAACAGCAGTATGAAGAATTCAACCCCTCGTATAGGGCACATCATCCATGCGCCTCCATCAGCAATCTCCACGTGGCGTCCCCACGTATCGGCGCATCCTACATATGCACGCATGAGCAGCCAACCTGCCCAGCTATAAATAGAGGGATCATTTCCTTCTTCCACACACACATACGGACAACGTACAGAATCCACAGCAAACATATAGAGAATCACCAGAGAGGCAGAGACAGACACTCAACGTCTTCCTCCTCTCGGCAAGCTCCAGCACCCAGAGCAATCTACACCTTCAGAGAACCGATAACCGTCGTCAGCCCGTCAACGGAGTCAACGTATTACCACTCGCTCCATTGGTACTAAGGACCCAGATTAAACAAAAGTGTACTCCTAGGACTACATCTAAGTCCTATATTGTAACACTGTTCTGTTTGTGTTAAAGTTTTCAATCAAACAATTTTAATGGCAAACAAGCTGGCGACTCTGTCGGGGACTTCTTTCTCCTCTTCCGAGAAAGTCGTGTCACAGGCCGACGACGTGAAGGTGGGCTCCTCCCACAAGACGCTGGTCGTGCGCCTCAATCAAATGGCGTACGAGGAGTTCATTTCTGAAGGAAGTGCGAGTCCTTCGAAGCGGCTGCCGAAGCCGAAGAAGACCCACTGTGTCTGGGTGCGCAAGGTCGACGCCTCGGGCACCACCATTGAAGGGAATGCGCCAATCCAGCCCTTCCTTCCTGCTGACGTTCTCAGCAACCAAGGTGCGCCCGCTGATGCAGCGCATCTTTCGGGGAAACATGCGGCTGACCACGTTCCCCAGCCATCTCCCTCTCAGGCGAGGAAGATGCGTCGACGGAGCAGGGGCGCAGCCAATGCCCCGCGTATCACCTCTGATGCGCCACAAAAAGTCTCTGTCTTTGACAGACTCACTCGCTGTAATGGCGAGGAGAATTTGGATGCTGAGTACTATGCACCCCAGCGGGCTAGTACAAAGAAATCCAAAGCGGCACGGGCCATGCGCCACAAACGTGCTATGCCAGCAGCAGGCCAAAGGCATGTGCTCACAATCACGCACGCTGCCGATGGCAAGCTGTACAAGGTCGAATCAGGTGCCTCTCCACCAAAAACGAGTCGACCTTCAAAGTCCTCATCTCACTTGGGCACATCTACTGCGTGCACAACCAAGTCAAGTGAGGCAAATTCAGTGGTCTTGAACTCCCGCGCCTCCTCTGGTTGTGCGTTTGAGGTTCGTTCATGTCACTTCAAATGTTATGGTTCCCCCACTACTGATCGTGATGCCTGCTTGGTATTAGATCAGGGGGCGCAGCACTCACCTGACCACCCCGGCGTTTGGCCTTGCCATGCGCCTGAAGGGGGTGTGAAGGAAGCACTCTCCTCCAACGACCTACGTAACGTGATCACTCACAAGCGCCGGTCAGAAGAGTCGACCAACAGGCACAATGCGCCTCTCATGGGGTATACTTGTGCGGTGGTCACCATCAACTGCTGTTGCAAGACAGCAGTACCACTAAGGCAGTCAGTCTTCCAGCGGCTGCAATCATCGACACCCCTCCGACATCGCCTCGGAATGAAGGTGTCAACAGAAGAGGAGCCAAGGGTTGCTTCATGCAACGTGATCTCCAACTCCTCGTCAGTCCGAAAGACGACTGGCAATTCCTTGTCTTCATCCAAAAGCCAGCCGAGGAAAACCAAGGCAGCTGTCTCGACCTCTGGAGTGTTCGAAAGCACTCGGTCGAGGAAGAAGTTCTTGGAGGAAGCTGGGGGTAGTCAGACCCTTGTTGAGCCTCCTTCCGAAGACGAAGATGTCCAAAGCACAGCTGCGGCGGATCTTCATCCTCGAGGCGAAGTCAGCCTCCCAGAAGCCCCTCAAAATGAGGATGTCCCCCAGGACATGGCTGGGGGTAGAGACGAAGAGGCCCTTCAAGATGGAGCTGAGGGCAATCAGGCCCTTGCAGATGCGCCCGTCGAGAATGACCTCCAGAATGTGGCTGGGGGTGGCCAAGGTGGAACACCAGGAGAGGTGACTTCCCCACATGAAAGTGAGGCCGAGAGCGAAGCCTCAACCAATCCATCCACTCTCGGCCGTGTCATGACAGTATACATGACTGGTGGTGATTCCGAGTCTGATGCGCCGCCGCAGGACATTGTCCAGCACATAGACTCATTAGAGGGAGGACTCAAAACCCTTTCTGCCTCTATGCAAGCACTGACTCAAGCAGTGTTTGATATCCGGTTGGCCTTGACCAGAACACCTTCAACCGGTCCCGACCCAGGAGCCAATGGGGAGTCGAGTGTACCCCTTCAACGGGCACCCTTAGACACAGAAGCACCCCGGACGTCGGAGCCCTTAAACGCTCCACTCCAGATGGTACCACCTTTTCTGACTCCTAGCTCCACGGAGGATGTGGTCGAAATGATCAAGGACTTGCGGGAGCACTTCGAGTCCAAAAACAGGCAAGAGGAGCGCCAGAAGATGGGTATTCCCTAGCCTTATCCCCTCGAGTGGAACAAGATGGTTTATCCCCCAAAGTATAAACCACAAACACTCACGCCGTACGACGGAAAGGACTCTCCGCGTTGGTACCTGACATATTTCCAGTCACAGACGGGGCATCTTCCAAAGGAGGACGTGCTCCTCACCAGCATCTTTGTTGGGGCCCTAAAAGGGGTGGCGTATGACTGGTACTACAGCCTCCCCGACAATTCTATATCGTCCTTCGATGACTTGATGCGCCTCTTCCTCGATCGCTTCTACGACGGCGGAAAGGATATGACGATGGCATCTCTCATAGAGATACGCCAGAAGGAGAAAAAAATGGTTCGGGTGTTCATCGAACGCTTTCGACAGGCCTGCTTCAGGCTACCTCCAGGCATGCCAGAATATGCGCTCCTCTCCTCTTACAGCATGAACATGCTGCCTGCAGTGAAGCTCTGGCTCAACTCTACTCCTCCTCCCGACTGGAGCTCCCTGATCATCGAAGCTAAAGCCGCAGAAAAGAAGGCGGCCAATGCACGTCTTCAGGGTGTCAGCTTCCCCGCCTTCAGGTATTGACTGTTAATGCCTCGAAAGGCGCATCTGCGCCTACTCAGAAGCCTCCACTGGCACCGAGACCCAAGGAGGTGTATTCATTCAATGACGAAGACACCCTGCAACTCTTTGAAATACTGAAGCAGGGTGACAAGATCAAGCTCCCAGACCCAAAGCGGCCTGATGAAGTCGGGAAAATGGACAACCCGAGGTACTGTTACTACCATCGGTTTGTCGGCCACCCGACCAAGGACTGCTACGTCCTCAAGAATTACATCCAGCGCATGATCAATGCGGATGTAATCTCCGTCGACTATGAAGAGAAGACGGTGTCAGCCAATGTGGTATCACTTCAGTTCGGCACCTTGCCGCCGACTACCACACAAGATGGCGTCATCCCCATCCCTAAGGCGACAATAGAGGTGGTGAACTTGCCACCTACCCGTGACAATGCGAGTGGACTCATCCCACTCACCACATCTCGAGGAGAGGTCCTCTGGGTTCACCCCGACCTCGTCTCTGAGGTGACTCAACCGGAGGTACGCTCTACCTCCAAATCAAAAGGCAGGAAGATCAAGTCTTGTCGCACGGTCTCTTCCTCAACAGAAGAGGCACTTCCAGTGCAGACGCATGCACAACAGAACGCCCAGCCCAGCGAAGCTGCCGCCGAGGTGGTGCCTCCTGGCACCATCCCTGAGGAGGGCCCGTCTAAACCCTCAGCAGCCAATAAGCAGAAGCAGGTGGAGGCTCGTTTCGACAAACCTCTACGGAAGGAGAATGCTTCGGGGCTAGCCAAGCCCCACAACTTTGACATACTGGCACAACTGGCCAGTACTCCTGTACGCCTGTCTTTGTTTGAGCTCCTGCGTCTTTCCAAAGACTTCCGAGAAGCTCTCTGCGAAGCTCTGAAGGACGCTGAATCCTTTCTCAGTCAGGTCAAGCAGCCTGAAGACCTCCCAACTACTTGTGCGCACTGTCATTGTGCGGATGAAGTTATCCCAAACATAACTTTCACCCAACAAGACATGCTGCTCAAGCACCACCGACATAACCGACTACTGTATTACACAGGATACATCGGTTCAGTCAAGGTAAGCCGGATTCAGATCGATCCGGGGTCTTCCCTCAGCATCATCCCGAAGGCACTGCTATCAAAACTGGGGATCCCAATGTACCGGCTGGCACCCTCCAACACAACCATCAGTGGCTTCAACGCTAGCAAAAGCGAGCCACTGGGTAAGATCCGACTGAAGTGTCACATCGGCAACCTCAAAACGGAGGTGACTTATTATGTGGTGGATGCCAAGGTCAACTACAATATCCTGCTCGGCCGACCATGGCTACATGGGTACATGGTGGTGCCTTCCACGCTCCACCAAGGCATGAAATATGTATCCACCAACGGCGTTATCCGGACGAAGTTCGCAGACATCGATCCTTTCAAAGGGATTGAAGCCTACTTCACCGATTCTGACTTGTACAAGCTACTTGATGAGGAGGAAGCCAACGATGCTGATGATGAGGCAGAGACGGCAACTGAGCCGGACATGGAGCCTGAGATGACTCCAGACGCCCCTTTGAAGATCCGACTGAAGGGCAAACCACCCCAGAAGGTGCCTCCAATGAGCATCAAACTATCAGGGAAAGCACCGACTCCTGAGGCTCCCCTGAAGATACGCCTCAAGGGAAAGCCGCCTCAAACATCGGCTCCCCTGGTGGCAAAATTACAGAGGAAGGCACCACTCATAGGAGGCGCAGTTGAGGCACCTCTGAAGGTGCGTCTTAAGGGCAAGCCCCCGCAGTCATCCAAGATGCCAGAGAGGGCTCACATCACCCTCTCAGACCCCAAAGTCAAAGCTATGGTGGATTCTCCTGATCCGACCCCAGTACTTACAGATGAGGAGCTTGGCGAATATATCTCTGCTGATGTAGATGCACCCTCCTTAGACAATGTAATTCCACGGGATAAGATCTCGTACTTCATCAATAATAGAGTGTCTTTTAATTATTCTTGTCTTCCACATTGGAATGCCATATATACATTAGATAACGCTCTACGGTCATTGCAAACACAAATAACGACCGTCCATATAAATCGAGTAGTCCCGTCTCAAGGAGTCTGTTTCATAGCCCCTCCACGAAGCCGAGACGAAGGATCCATCATTTTGGGCAAAGTTGAGCGTCATCAAGACCTCCCGCCACTCGAACCAGAACCTGATACCGGCAGAGTACAAGTCTATCGGTACACTGATACGGCAAAGCACATCATCCAAAAGATGGGCTACGACCTAAAAAGCAACAAAGGCCTAAACTACGGCAAGGGTCGACGCCTCCCTCTCCGGCTTCTGACACCTAAGGAAAAGTCGCAGGACTACTACAATCGGACTCGGCGGGGGGTAGGCTATGTCACGCCGCCAGCAACTCCAGAGAGTTCAGACGCAGAAGACGTAGAACATTCCCACTCGTCCGAAGCATCGACTTGGGATTTCGATACCAGTATCGGATCAGTCTTCAGGAAAGTGTTGTCAGCTAACATGATGTTAGCACAACCTCAAAAAGGTGAAGGTGAAGACCAAGCACCGGAACCCTTCGAAGAAGAACCCTGGGCTCAATGCCTAGGAGAACAATAGGAGTCTCGTTTTGAGTTACGTGAACCTCCCACCGAAGACGAAGTCGAGCAGATCGACCTTGGGGATGAATCTTCTTCCAAACCCATTCATCAGCAAAAGTCTAGAAGGAGAAGACCGAGAGTCTCTAATCCCGCTGGCTAAAGAGTATCGACGTCTTTGCCTGGAGCTACGAAGACATGCCGGGACTCGATCCACAGATCGCAATGCATAGGTTGAACATCTTACCTAATGCCAAACCTATCAAACAACAACAGCGACGTTTCCGTCCGAACATCATGAATGCCATCGATCAGGAGGTGGACAAACTCTTGACCAGCGGCTTCATCCGTGAGGAACAGCACCCAGATTGGGTAGCCAACGTCGTACCTATCACCAAGAAGAATAGGAAGATACGAGTCTGTATCGACTTCAGGGACCTCAACTCTGCTTGCCCGAAGGACGAATTGCCGCATCCAATCACCGATGTGATGATCGACAACACATGTGGCTTTGAACGCATGTCCTTCATGGACGGGTATTCAGGCTACAATCAAATCAAGATGTTCCCCGATGACGCAAAACACACGTCATTCAGGACTCCGAAGGGTGTTTTCTGCTACACAGTGATGCCTTTCGGCTTGAAGAACGTCGGTACAACTTACCAACGAGCTATGAGCACCATCTTCCGTCAACATCTTCGCAAGACAGTCGAATGCTATGTCGACGACATCGCAGTCAAGAGCCGCCTCAAAGGAGATCACCTACAGGATCTGAAGACAGTCTTCGATCTTATGCGGGCACATCAACTCAAAATGAACCCCGCTAAATCCTTCCTGGGGGTTTCTAGCGGCAAATTCTTGGGCTTTGTCATCACAGCGAAAGGCATTCATGTTGATCCCGAGAAGACCAAAGCCATCCTCAACATGGACCCTCCGAAGAATCTTCGAGAACTTCGGGGCTTACAGGGACGTCTGGCATACATCCGAAGGTTTATAGCAAACCTCTCCGGTAGATGTCAACCCTTTACTCAGCTCATGAAGAAGGGAGTCTCTTATGTCTGGACAGAGGAGTGCCAAAAGGCTTTCGACGACATCAAAGCCTACTTGACAAGCCCACCAGTCCTGGTAGCACCTGTCGTCGGCAAACCATTTCTCCTCTACGTCCGTGCCATGGATCATTCCCTTGGCGCTCTGCTGGCTCAAAACAGCGATACAGGCTATGAGCAGGCAATCTACTACCTCAATCGAACCCTCATCCGGGCCGAACACCGGTACAACCCCGTTGAAAAGGAGTGCTTGGCTTTGGTGTTTGCCATCCAGAAGACTCGTCATTATGTCTCGGGCCAGACAATTCATGTCATTTCCCGAGTCAATTCGCTCAGAGTCCTCATGACGAAGCCAGGATCATTGAACTCCCGGCTAGCCACATGGGCAATCTTGCTAACACCGTATAATATGGTGTTTGTCCCGCAAAAAGCTGTTAAAGGTCAAGCTCTGGCTGACTTTTTAGCTGCACACCCCATCCCAGAATCTATAAAACTTTATGAAGACATCCCGGATGAGGTCCAAGAATCCAACGTCACCGAAGGAAGCTCCGTTTGGCGGATGTTTTTCGATGGCGCTTCAAGAACAGGCCCCAAAGGCCAAATCATCGCAGGAGTGGGGGTAGTATTAGTCTCCCCCGATCAGTTGGTCATCCAGCGTGCTTACTCCCTTTCGGAGTCGTGCTCCAACAATATTCCCGAGTACAACGCACTCATCATGGGACTCCAGCTCGCACAACAACTGGGGGTGGACCATCTGGAAGCCTACGGTGACTCCAAACTCGTCGTGAACCAAATTCGGGGGCAATACGAGGTTCGCCATAAAGATCTGATCCCTTACCATAAAGTTGTATTGAACATCATTTCAACCTTCACCGGGTTCTTCATCGAACATGTACCTTGTCTACAAAACTTGGAGGCTGACGCTCTAGCTGGCCTTACAGCCTCATTGGAAGCGCCCCTTGGGACTCAACACTATGTCACGGTAACTGGCCGAGACTTGGTTTGTCCTAGAAACAACCTATGCTTGCGAGTGGCTCACACCATGTCGACGAACACTGGTGTTAATGTCCGAGACTGGAGGTTCCCGTTCATCGACTTCGCTGTCTACGGAATCCTTTTAGAGGACCCGAAGGAAGCCGTCTCAGTCAGGAGATGCTCTCTTCGATTCTACTACGATACAGCTACCAAAACGCTGTACCGACGCTCCTTCGATGGGCTCCTCCTTCGATGCCTATCCTACGAAGAAGCAGCCGAAGCTCTTCGAGAAGCTCATGACGGAACTTGCGGAGCTCATCAACCCGGTCCTAAGTTGCAGGATCGACTGCGACGTATGGGCTACTACTGGCCAACCATGGCCGCCAATGCTGTTGAGTATGCTAAGAAGTGTCACGCATGCCAACTTCATGCAGACTTCATACATACACCGTCTGAACCACTACATCCTACAGTCGCCTCCTGGCCCTTTGAAGCCTGGGACATGGACATTGTGGGACCAATAACCCCTCCTTCATCAAGAGGACACCGCTTCATCCTGGCCATCACCGATTACTTCTCCAAATGGGCAGAGGCAGTCCCATTGGCGGAAGTAAAGAGCTCCAGGGTGGTCAGCTTTATCAAACACCACGTTATCTACCGCTTCGGAGTACCCCGGAGGATCATCCACGATAATGGTCCTCAGTTCATCAACCATGTTTTCAGCAGATTCTGTGACAAGAATCGTATTCAAAACGTGGCATCAACCGCCTACAATCCAGCAGCAAACGGATTGGCCGAGGCGTTCAACAAGACTATCGTTAGGCTGCTCAAAAAAGTCGTGTCATCCAACAAACGCGACTGGGACGAAAAGCTTGGCGAATGCCTTTGGGCCTACCGTACAACGGTACGGACCCCAACAGGCAACACACCATTCTCCCTGGTCTACGGGAGTGAAGCGGTACTGCCTCTCGAGATCCAGATACCCTCACTCCGCGTAGCAATAACAAACAAACTCACAGAAGAGGACAATCAACGTCGTCGTCTGCGGGAACTGGAGGCACTCGATGAGAAGCGTCTCCTAGCTCAACAACGCATCGAACTCTACCAAGCCCGTATATCACAGGCTTTCAACAAAAAGGTCAAACAGAGGACTTTCCAAGTTGGTGACCTGGTTCTAGCAGTCAGAAGGCCAATGGTGTTAACTCATAAGACACCAGGAAAGTTCGAGCCCAAGTGGGAAGGACCTTTCATCATTGAGACGGTATACTCAAACGGTGCTTACCGCCTCGCCAAACGAATGGGGACTTGTTCATGATGCCCATCAACGGCAGTTCCTGAAGAAGTACTACTCTTGACATCTTTCAAATATGTGCTTCCACAAGGGGATCTATGGACCCGATCATCAGGATTCACAGACAATTCCCTTCCAACAAAACCATACGCTTCCGAAACCCAGCTGTTCCGTGGCATCCTTCAGTAGAAAGACAACCACGTCCACATCACCTCTGAGTTGTTCCTCTACACCCTACAAAGCGAAATCTTACACTACGTAAGCCAACGCTACCCTTCATGTTTACCACTTCCACATTACCTCTGAGTAAACATCTCGTACAAACAACCCATGCGTTGTCGTACATTGATCGCAGAACTTCTACGTCCACATCACCTCTGAGTTGTTCAGCGTATCCCCCAGGATCATTCCTACCACGTCCATAATACCTCTGAGTAGGAAGATTCTATCATTTTGAACCCAATGATTGCCATGTCCACATCACCTCTGAGCAAATATGTTGGTTCCTTCAAACTTATTATCTGTACCTAAAAACCAAGGTGCGCAAAAGATAATAGGTCCACACAAATCATCAAGTTCATAATAACAAAAATGAACACATCACAAAAAAGGTTGTGTGCTTCTTTATTTTGTAAAAAAAAAAGAGTACAGAACTACACTATCCCCCAGCAAGGGTTGCAAAAGAACATAAAAAAGGGAGAAGCTACAGTCCCTGAACCTCTCCATGGTGGGCTGAGAGCTCTCTGACTCGACGTCTTAAGTCGGCTGTACGGGTCTCCACAGTCGCCAGGACTCGACGCTCAGCTTCTTGACGCATTAATTCAACAGCCTCAGCGGAAGTTTCGCTCTCATGCTTCTCATCAAGCTGTTGTCGCTGCTGAGCCAAGGCAAGAGTCCGCTGAGTAAAAGTCGCTTTCTCCTTCTTGAATGCTACGTGTTCAGCCAGGACACGTTCGGCATCTAACTGGAGTCGGGCCCGTTGGTCCTCAAGGTGGCACATCTGGGTGTTGATCTCTGCGATGTTAGCATCCAACGCAGCTCGCGTTTCCATCGTCTTCTTTATGGACTGGGACAACTGCTCTACCGCAGCCTCAGTCTCAGCCACCTCGCGCTCCCAAATGCCCATAGTGGCCTGGTAGGAAGACTCGATCTCGGCAATCAACTTCCTCTTCTCCGCATCTATCAGGACGGAGAGGTCATTTCGCTGGATGCGCTGAAGTTCCGTAAGCCGCTCGTCCAGCTCGATCACCGAAGCCTCCAGAATTTCGGCCATATGGTCGTGGCCTTGGTGAACGCAGATTAGCTCGATACAGGGCATTGCCAGAGTTCTTGCCGTCGCAAAGCTCCCATTGGCATCCATCACCGCAGATACACCCCTCTGCAGCATTTTGCATACCCCCTCGACGAGGAATTTCATATATTCGTCTGCGTCCGCCAGTACCTGCGGCGTTATAGCAGGAGTTGGAGGAGCTACTACAGTTAGCGGACAGGAAGAAGATCCGCCAACCTCAACCTGCGAGGCTTGAACCTCGGCATCAATAGGCTCTTCATCAACAGGGGCTGGACTGCTAGCCCGAGGAGCGAAGGAACAGAGGAAGTCGGCATAGGCGTCGAGATAGTACCCCAAGTAGAAGGAGTAACAGAGGGTCCCACACCCGTGCCCTTCTCAAGCCCGGAGGAACCACCGACGTCAACGGCCACCTCTTCTACCCCCAACGTTCTATCAACAGCTAGTACCTCCCCTGGCAGAATGGGGAGATCATCACTTGCCTCTTGATCCGCCTCAGCGGTCGTGATCGGCAGATGGGTCTCGTCATCAAATCCCTCCACAGGGGCAGCATCTGTCGCTACCTCCTGATCGGTAGCCACCTCAACTATTGAGGCTGGGGTAGGACTCGGCAATGCTGCAGTCGACCCCCCTTCATCAAGACAAGGAGGGGAATCAACCCTCTCCTCTATTCCAACCGTACCTGTTACCCTCACAACAGGTTTTTGCAGTTCTGTTGGACCCTCGACATCCAAGGCCGACGCTGTGGCCTTCATCTTCTCGGAAGCTGCTGCATCCTCAGCTTCCCGTCTGACATAATTCGGGGATGCTAGAATCTCTACAACAACATCCTCAGTGTTCTCCTCCATGGTAGTCATCATAGTTGGCGAAATACGCACTTTAGATGAGCCCGCCATCTCCTTTGGCCAGCTCCCACCAAATTTTGGAGTGCGTAGCTTTCTTTTCAGCGGCTCCTACAAAAAAGGGAGAAGCATGATTACATAAAAAGCTGAACTTGAAACCAGACCTTACGGGACACCTTATCTCTGTAGATGCTGAGTCCGAGGATACCGTCGGTGATGACACCTTCTTCTGCTTTTTCGATACAGGAGAGTCGACCTTTGTATCTGCACGCCTTTTCGTTTGATCGACCGAGGGTTTCTCCTGACCCCCGGTAGATACGGCGGGGGCGCCTCGATAACCCGACTCGGGCGGACGGTACGATCGAGCCTTCGCCAAAGTGTCTGCACCCACCGCTAAATGGGTGCCTGCAATAAAACTGGTCTCCCTATCATATCCGGCGGGCGCGGCAGCCATAGCACAGTAAAATTTGGCGGCTGAGTAAAGAATCAGCGGCCGCAGATTCTTGACAGGGAGCATAAAACGGGCTCCAGTACATCCGACATTATAGTAATGCCAAGCTCGTGCACCATCCAGCAAACTTCCAGCATACCCCAAGGTGATACTGGGATTATCCAACATCAATTGAGCGTACCCGAATTGCCTTGCAAAGCGGCTCGGCAAATACGGTTCCAGGTAACACTGGTTTCTGTTTCGATATACCAAATGGGACGGCCGGATACTTTGCAACCAGCAAAATCCCCATGGAGACAGAGTGGTGGCATCTTCACCCGAGTCCATCAGATCTTCGTTGGCCTCAAAATCGGAAAAGACAGGACCAACTTTGGCGATCTCCCATCCCTGAAGATGGGATAAAACTTTCCTGCAAACATGAACACCAGTGTGCGACCAATTCCTCCGATGGAAATGCCGGAGGAATACATCTCCGGACCTGTGGTCTTCCTCCGAACCCGGGCTCATCACATTGGGATGGTGTAAAATTAACCACCCCATCAAATAATGAAACGGCAGTTCGGCACGCGAGAAATTATTGTTTTTGCCTCGCTCATGAACGACATCTCCCGCAAACTCTCGTAGACCCCGCAGCAGGTTACACACCATTGCGGGGAGTAAAACTAAAGGACGGCCGAAGGCCAACTTCACAGTCGGCAGAATTAAGTTCCGAGTCACCCTCTCTACAGAGCCAGACCCGCCTGAGAAGACATGGACCCGGAGCCAAACCATCAGGTATGCAACTAATACTGCTTTTGGCAACATCCGGTAGGTGAGATGCCAAAAACAGCTATAAAAGCGTTCATCCGACTGCTGGTCCTCGTTCTCCCAGGGATTCTTCTCGCCTAACCTGCTCATTTCGGAAAGCACCTCGTTACGAGAAAGTGCCGACGGAGTAGAAAAATAGGAAGGATCCTCTTTGTCCTGCCTAAAGATGTGATCTCTCCAAGCAGTCACATGAGGCTGTGTCCCGCCCCTATCCTTCTTCTGCATATAGTAGTGATGACTCGCTACTTCTTTGAAGACAGCCATCATCTAATCAGCTTTGTCCCCCAAGACCTGGAATTCTTCATTGGTCGGGAAGTACTCCTCATAAGGTTCCGATCCCCAGGGGAGTTTTGATACCTCGTACATCTCATGAAGCGCGAGCCCTAGCTCCCCCACTGGAGTGAAGAAGGTCCCAGTATGGATATCAAACATCTCCAAAAGTGCAAGGAACATGTGCCTGTTAATGTCTACACCTGCCTGAGTGGCACGGATCGCGGCGGTCAACCCAATCTCTTGGAGCTCAGTCTGAAACCACGACAGGATCCAGTGTATCAGTTTGTCCCATTTTGAAACATAATGACACAAACCCTCTACCCGAAAGTCTCCCTTGGGGTATGATTGTTCCATCAACAACATGCGACGAGCAAAAGTCGAGGCACCCAAGGCAAAAGTATTGACGGGAACATCACTATAAATACTCCCAGGACGAAGAGTCCACCAGTTGAAAGAGGTACCAGCTCGCGAGGCAGCCAGAGTATCCTTCTTATCAGAAGAAGAATCAATTCTGATGATGCCTGCTACCGCTCCCCCCTGAGATGGAGTAATGTCCCAGGACATTCTCCTCTTGGAAGCAAGACGACAGAAAGCTAACAAAGGCCACTGACGTTCGAACTGCCTGACGGTCATATGCACACCCCTGGCTGTAAAGAACCAGTCTTCTTTGACCTTCAGCACCTTGGCTTCAGTAGAAGAAAGGCGGTCTCCGAACAGGAACTCAGGCTTTAAGAAGGTCACTTTATCGGAAGTGGCAGATTTTAGAACGCCACGTTCCATCATCCGTTTGAGGAACCCGTGATGTTGTTCCTGAATTTGAATCATTCTTTCGGGATGCTGATCCAGCATAATAGCCGCTTGAGCAGGGTTTATCACCTCTTCATCATAATCTACTCCCATCTGGCAGAGCGCGGCGTCCAGGAGCACTTCGTTCAAGAGTGGGATAGTCATCGACACTGACAAAAATACAAAGATATTAGAGACGACACAAAGATCAGAGCTTCATTCTCGTCAAAAGCGCGTATCAAGCGCATCTGAAAAAGAAGCCTCGGTGCATCATCAGGGTCTAAACCCATGCGCGTCAGCGGTAGAGCCTCGGCGCATCATCAGGGTTTAAACCCATGCGCGTCAGCGGTAGAGCTTCGGCACATCATCAAGGCGTGAGCCCATGCGCATCAGCGAAGGCTTCGGCGCATCATCAGGGTACAAAACCCATGCGCGTTAGCAACTAAAACCATGGTGCATGATAAAGGCCTGAGCCTATGCACGTCGGCAGGAAAGATATGTTGGCAAATAAGAACGAAAGAAGATAATAAAGCTCACCGACTACCGCCGGCCGAACTTCGACAGGCGGACGGGGAATGTCACTCACGACAGCCTCTACAGGCTCCTTCGCTTTCTCCTTCCCCTTGCCAGCACCGCCGCGAGGAGTCTTGGGAGCCATTTTCTCAAAGAGAAAAAAGTTAGGGTTTTTTAAGAAAGACTCTAAATAAAGCAAAGGCACAGAGCAGAAGAACTCTCTCTCTCCATCTCTCACCTATTTATAGGCCGTGGTCGCACGCGTGAACCGATGACGAGTGATCTCAGCCGTCGCCTCGGGTCCTGTGAAGATAACAGCAGATAAAACCAAAAGATCATCATTAATCTTTTCGATTACCAAAGCATCATCATATACATTAACTGAGAGGAGCATGCGCCCGAACAGGCATGCGCCCAACCATCATGCGCCCTGACCTCCATGTTTCTTGTTCAAAGTATTCCAAAACTTATTCAAAAGTTTTGAAAACTTTGAAGGGGGTCTTGTAGAAGTATGGAATTTCACAACCAAGAAAGCCTATGCGCCAGACACTACATGCGCCAGAACTCGGACAGAACACTTCACAGCAAAGTCAATTAGTATAGACATTTGAAGAAGGACTTTTTATTTATATACTAAAGTCTATTACATGTCTAGAAAAGGTTGTACAAAGGAGAATTACTACAAAGAAAAGATCCTAAGTCTACAGCCAGCGGCCACCATGCGCCTCCAGATAGGCGCAGCGGCCACCATGCGCCTCCAGATAGGCGCAGCAGTCACCATGCACCGCCAGTTAGGCGCAGCAGATACCATGCGCCTCCAACCAGGCGCATCCTACCATCTCCTCAGCAGCTCAGTTATGTGCATCCAGCTCAGTTATGTGCATCCCTTCAGCAGCCCAGTTATGTGCCGCTCTTCTAGCCAGGCTCACCTGATAAGTGCTTCGACTAAACAAAGCATTTAACCCTCTGGCTGGAACCAAGGAAGAGAAGAGCATCGTAAATCTGTGGCCAGGGGAGGCTTCGAAAGAGCCTCCAAAAACCAGGGAAGACCGTAATCGAAATACGGCTAAAGGAGCAGCTTTCAACACAACCAGAGTGGGCGATACCCACTTTAAAGGAAGAAAGAGCCTAGCACCGCCATTCTGATCTACGGCTCTTCCGGAACAACGAAAACGAGGCCCGAACATCCCTATCTTTGGATGCAACAGGCACCTTCCGCCTGCCTCAGAAGCCCTCGACTCCGTCTTTTGGATGTAAGAGTCACCTTCAAGTGCATCAACGACGACATGGCATCTCATCTTCACCCTCGGGAACACTTCGTCAATAGAATGCACCCGAATACCCAAGTTCATGTTGGAGGTACGTGAGAGAGCGAGAAGCAAACCTTCTCTCCATGCCACTATTTATAGGCCGGGCAGATCAAACCCACGCGCCAAGTGGATGGCTCTCCGAATTTCGTGCAATGAACTCATATTAAATGGATGAACCAGACGCCTCGACTTCAGCCAAACGGCTATTTAAAAGCACTCGAGAAGCGAAACAGCTGCATCATTAAAGACGTGTCGGATGCGCCGGCTGGACAGCGCATCACACCCCTTCAAACACCAAGTGCCTCCCACAAATGCGCCCTGTACCGAGCGCATCACAGAGGATGCGCCCCCATACGTCCCCATACGCCTAGTGGAACGTCAACCAACGCGCCCACTCAGCTGTCCATCGAATGTCACCAACATTAAATGCTGAACTGACAGAGTTGGCAGCACGCCTCCCCAAGTCTAAACGGTTGACAGCTTTTACAGAAAATGAAGCATCCACAACGTCAGCATCATCATGACTTTACCCCGACGGCTACTGCCACGTGGCCACCCAACCATCCGCATGCACCTCAAAAGCCATGCACCTCAGACCCTTCACTGATCCCTAAAGACAGAAGAAGAGTCTCCAGTTGAAGCTTTGCATGCGCCTCAAAAGCCATACACCCCAGACTGATCTCTGATCTCGAAAGACAGAAGGAAAGTCGCTCATATGCGCCTCAAAAGCTATGCGCCCAGAACGGTTCGTGACTCCTAAAGGTCACGAGCCAAAATCTCATCATGCGCCCAATCCAAGGCGCATCCCACCAAATCATCCCCCCATCAGATCCGAGATCTCCGAGCCATGAGTCGACGACACGTGTCCTTTGACTCAACTCATCCAAGATTTCAGCAACAGAAAGATCTTCTCCTCTGCTACGTGCCGGCTCACAACAGCAGTATGAAGAATTCAACCCCTCGAGTAGGGCGCATCATCCATGCGCCTCCATCAGCAATCTCCATGTGGCATCCCCACGTACCGGCGCATCCTATATATGTGCGCATGAGCAGCCAACCTGCCCAGCTATAAATAGAGGGATCATTTCCTTCTTCCACACACACGTACGGACAACGTACAGAATACACAGCAAACATACAGAGGATCACCAGAGTGGCAGAGACAAACACTCAACGTCTTCCTCCTCTCGGCAAGCTCCAGCACCCAGAGCAATCTATACCTTCAGAGAACCGATAACCGTCGTCAGCCCGTCAACGGAGTCAACGCATTACCACTCACTCCATTGGCACTAAGGACCCAGATTAAACAAAAGTGTACTCCTAGGACTACATCTATGTCCTATATTGTAACACTGTTCTGTTTATGTTAAAGTTTTCAATCAAACAATTTTAATGGCAAACAATTACCAGTACAAGTGATAGAAAAATCTAGTAGGGAGGAATCAAATCTAGTAAGATGTATATATTAAGAAAAATCAAATGATTCAACGATAAGATGCAAGAAGAGGAAGTTTGCAAGGGTTGATTGAGAAAACATACAAAATATCCAGGAGGTATTAGCATCAAATCAAGGTAAATGTACAAGGATTTGCGATTTTTGAAATATCAATAATTATAAAAATATATAGTCTCCATAGTGTCCAGGAACATATAGCCATTTGAAGTCACTTTACTTACAATCCCTGTCTTGCCAGTGTACATCTGACTGCAGTGAACTTTTGGTTCAGTGACTCAAATAACGATATGTTACCGAACACTCTATCAACTTATCAATTTCCAAACGAAACAACTCAAGAGATCAAATATGAAGATTTTTGGCCAAAGTCTCGATAATACCCGAAAACTGACAAATACCTAAAATTATTTCAAAGTTCGTCTTGCCAATACGCTGCTAGCTGTAGTGAACTCTCAATCTCTGTAATCCAGGTAATGGCTGCAGCGCACAACTGCTACGCCCTAGTAGGTCGTCGAATAGTCTCTCAATCTTATCCATAGGAATTTCAAAAGGGTTTCAAGGGATTCCAAAAAGTTCCAATAGTCCAAGTCACAATAAAGGTGAGATTATCAGTCCTCTAAAAAATAAGAGTTTCACTAGGTACCAATAAGCAACAAGGATCCAACAAGGAGTAGGGGTACTAAATAGGGACAAACAAGAAGATTTTTAAATCTCGAACATGGAACAGAGTTTTAAATAGTAACCGGAATCTCAAATGGCAAACAACCATATATAGGGAACAAAATTCTGAAGAGATAACAAAGTCCCGGAGTGGTGATCAGAAAGCAGAGTATAGAATAGAAACAAAATCTCGAAGTAAGAAACAATTCTCATATCGGAAATAGAATTCAACAAAGTCTCGAATAGCAACGGAATCTCTAATAGATCTCGAAGGGAAACGAAATCTCTAATAGGACACAAGTCTCAAATAGAAAATCAATATCAACACAGTCGTGAATAAGAAAAAAATCTCGAATAGAAAATCTCAACGAGGGAGCAAGGTTTCGAACAGGGGTTGTCTCAACAAGTCGTGAGTAGGAACAGAATCTTCAAAGTCTAGAATAGAAGCGAAATCTCGAATAGGAGACAAAATGTCGAACGAAAGCAAAGTCCCGAAATAGGAAACAGGATCTTAAAATATCGGATGGAATCAAAGTCACGAATAGAAAAGAGAATCAATGGGTGAATAGGAAACAAGTATCCATGAAACAAGCAAAATCTCAAATAGGAGACAAGGTCGAAACAAAGTCGTAAATAGAACAATTTCTTAAAATAGAAAACAAGCCACGAATAGGAAACAAAATCTCATATAGGGAACAAGTCAAAACCTTAAATTTGAAACAAAGTTTTCAAACAATGTCTTGAATGGTGAATAGAAACAATATCGAATAGGAATCAAATTCCAACAAACCCCGAATAGAAAACTAAACCTCGAGTAGAAACAAAATTTACGAATTGTAACAAGTTCTGAATATGAAATAGGATTTTCGAATAGAAGCCAAAATAGGAGACAGGGCCATGCATAGTGAACAAGGTATCTAATAGTGAACATGAAACAACCTCGAACGGAAAAAACAGAATCTTGAATAGAAGCTAGAGTTTCGAATATGAAACAAGATCGCATATACATCTCGAATAGTAACCAAGGTTCCAGAATGGAAAACAAAGTCTACAATTCTCAAAATAGGAAACAAGAAAGTTTTAGATGCCGAGAGAAAATCTAAAGAAAATGGAATTATGGATCACGATCCACGACCTTCTTCAATCATACAAAAAAATCTATTGTCTTCAATCTATCTTCAGTATTCCTCCGGGACTGGAATCACTTCAACTTTTTTTAATTGTCCTTACGTAGGATGGTCCCTGCAGTAGTGCTCTATGTGATTGTTAAATCTGGAGAGGCGGGTTCCCTTGTTGTAGTCCTGGTGCTCCTCGTGCTTGTCCTTGGGCAGTGTGATCAGCGGTCTCCGGGCAATCCCTGACTTGGTGGGCAGACGATCCGTAGTGCAAGCATAGGCTCAGTCTCTTGCGGCACTCGTAATAGTGGTGTCCTGAGCGGTAGCAGAAATTGTATATGATCGTCTTCGGGATCGGAGTCTAAATCTGAGTCTGGATCTCCCGCTGGGGTGGCTGTAGTGCAGGAACTCTGACAGGAATATACGGCTGCTGAGATCTTGATGCTCCTTATCCATTATGATCAGCAACCTAATGGATATACTTCATTCGATGAGCAGAAGGTCCGTTGTGCAGGCAGAGTCCGAGCCTCTTGCGGCACTCCTCGAAGCGATGTCCTGGATGGCGGCAGAAAGCACAAATGGCAATTATCTGAATCTAGTGACGTGGCTGAAGAAGCAATGTCTGAGTGTGGCGACGCTTTACGAATCCATAGTAGTTGCTATCCCAGTCACAAGTCTTCTTATCTCTCTTGGGCTTCAACTTCTCGTCTCGTTCTATTGTCTGTGCTATATTCTAGATCTCCTGGCTAGTGGCTCCAATCTTCAAAGGAGTCGGGTCCTTAAGGACAGGACTTGGATGATCTTCTGTGGCTGCTCCAGGTTCTCGATCTGCTTCTCGATGTAAGGTATGCGTTCGGTGTCGGAAAGTCCAAAGGGGTGAGAGTCTGAAAGTCGAAAGTCCTCTCTAGCTCCGAAAGCGCATCTACAAGTCTAGCTTAGAAAAGGATGGCCTGCCCCATCTGGGTGTCAAGGAACTCTTGAAACATCTCCATTAACTGCGTACTACCCATAGGGATGGTAGGGCGATAGAAGGCAGTGGAAGCTTGAAACCCTCAAGTGTAGGTGGATCAATAGTTCCGGTGTCGCGTGCTTTGAACTATCTGAAAAACAGAAAACTGTTAAAATGTTTTAAACCTAAAAACAACAAATGTTTATAGAATATCAATATACCCGATGTACCCAATTTTCTATGTTGTGATCAAGTTTTCCTAGTTTAATGAAGTCCCCCAATAGTAGTCTAATACCTAGGTACTATTAGGACAGACCTGCATGGGCCACCACTAAAAACATGTCACGATTCGCTCTTGAATAATCGAACACGAGTCGGACACCAGCCTACGTTGGAAGACTCAACGTAGTAAGTTATACCAAGTTAGGAAAACTAACAAGTCAATATGAATAAGTACAAATCACAGCATATACAAACGATCCCAGAAAGATCACCATAATCCACCAGTCCATATAATGTAAAGGTACCAGAGTCAACAGGAATAAAATAAGCTATGAACTCTAAAAAATAATATCTAAGAGTAAAGCTAAATAGTCTAAACCTGAAGCCTCTAGCTAAGTTATGTCTCCATCCTGCTCAGCTAAGATCCAGGGCTCTGGCCCATAAGGTAGAACAAAATCCTGCAAGACATATTCAGTCCGAAGCAGAGCAAAGTACAGTCCTAGGTAATGAACAAGAACATCATGCTATAAAAAATGTACAAAAGAACATGTAAAGCACAGGAAACAACAAGAAAGTACATGAATGTAAAGTACAGAAAATAAAGTACAAAAATATAAACCATGAACCTGAAGTACAAGACATGACATATACACAATGTTTGAAATACAAATAGCCTATGTGACAAGCTGGGGTAAGTACAGGAATAAGCATAGGAGCACAGGAATAATGGTACGGCTTAGGACTCGCGTGCACGGTACGAGGCCTAAGCTATCAACATGAACTCTGATCTCTGGGTTTGGTCACATAGCTAGTGTATTTCTCCTCCACAACCACAAGTAGGTACAAGATATGAAAGTACAAGAGAACATGATATCGTGTCATGACATGTCACAGGAAAAGCACAGGATATGAATGTAAATGAACATAAACCATAGAATGTACCTGCCTTGCTCCGGGTGATCAAAGGTAGGAACTAGAACTGGATGTCCTCCTGGTTAATTAGGTACAAGTTGGTTAAGTTCTAAACTACGACAATTAATAATACTAAGTTATCTATTTACTATTCTTCTTTTACGCTACTAGTATATCTATAGTAGTTTGGCAAGGAGGCTATGTAGTATTTTGATAATTATTGATCCCATTTATATTAACAATTTTGTAGAGATTAGGAGAAAAATAGCTTAACAGTACTTGCTATATACAATTTTATTTAGAAAAATCTACCAAGAATATTACTTAGTAAAATATAAATTTTGATATGACTGTAGACTAAATCAATTACACTACGAATTTTGGTAACAATATTAGCCCAAAACCAAAATACATGTATAACTTACCCATAAACCTAAGCTAACTTATTTCTTAAACCTGTTTTACTCTTCTGGCCCAAATTGGCCCAAACCATGCTTCACTACTAGCCATATAGTTCGACCATACATTCCTACAGTTCAAATCCCATACTCCCACAACCAGTTGAATATATGAGGCCGAGAACTTTTTCAAGCATAATCAACCAAAGCTCACATTCATCTAGAACCACACAAAGAGCTATGATAATATTCAAACTCAATATACACAACACAAAACTTAGAAAAATTACACAAAATCCCATCAACACCTAAGTCCTTATTCCCCTGTACAATCCAACCTTGCCAATCTATCATCCAACTCCTAACTATCCCAGTTAAAATTATTCTCTAGGATTCCAAATTAAAATAATTTAGCAGAACTTAGAAAACGCGTTCAAGAGATCTTTCTCTCAAAAAATGAAATGTTTATTATACATTCAAAATAGCATTCAAATTAATGTCCAAATTATCATTCAAATCGATCGTCTAGAATAACTTCCAAAATCAAAAGAACTCAGTTCGTATTTAAGCAATGCCCGATTAAGCTGACTCCAGTCTTGGCTAACTGTAAAAACCTTGCTGAGTCCAACGACCTTCCCCCTTAGCACCCGAACTCCTTGGTAGACACAAATTCGCTTGGGATACAAACTAGACACGAACACCCTGACCACACAGATAGCTCAAACTCAGTACGATCACAGGCTATACTATGACGGTTGCTAACTTTTCTTCCTTCAATTGTCTGACACTAACATTCTCAGCATCGACAAGAACTGGTCATGAACTTTTAAGGTCGAACACCACCACAATCTTGGACACACAAGAACCTGACACAACAAACCACACCCTGTAACCCGACCAGA
The DNA here is from genome assembly GCA_029216955.1 of Iris pallida. Lineage (NCBI taxonomy): Eukaryota > Viridiplantae > Streptophyta > Magnoliopsida > Asparagales > Iridaceae > Iris > Iris pallida. The sequence continues at coordinate 1,415,523 of JANAVB010011200.1, read as the reverse complement.
CTCCAATAGTCGACCAAAATAGATTAAATTCCAAATATATAGTGGCATCCGCAACAAGAAGAGGTAAAAACAATACCTAAGATTATTTGAAGAAACAACTGTATTTTTAGGGAATCGGATACAGCCTCCTTCGTGTCCGAGAACGAATCCAAGCTCTATTCAGACAAAATAATCGATCAAAATCGAAATTGATCTCTGAAGGAATCAATGATCTGTCAACCTAAAGCACGATAAAACCAATAAGAGAGTCCAAATTGCTTCTTAAATCACAAAATATATATCAATCTCTAGATTTGGAAAATCTAAATCGAATACTTTCCGATCGATTCTCTGTTTTGATGAAGATGAAGAGCCTTGGTCGATCAATTCTACAGAACATGATCTCTTCACGAGAATTGAACGATGAGGAAAAAAGGATTGGTCAAGAACAAAAGATCGAAGAGTTATATCCTGCGATCAATAATTCGAGTTCAATTGAGTTGTCGATGGGCTTACCATGATTGAGCTCAACCAGATGATGAGGAATGACGCTGATCCGTTCATTAAAGGTGAACTGCACAATCGACTTCATCCCTACGGAAATCGTCTGCCCTCCCGTGACGTGAAGGAAGTTGCGGTGGATGAACCACTGGTCGCCGGAACAGAGACGCCGTCAAACTCGCTGCCGAGGGCTCAGACGTCGGAGTAGAGGTTAGTCAACGCTCGGAGAAGAGATCACCGCCTCGCCATGGTCGATCGCCGGAGGAATCAACCGATCGCTGCTCTACCGCTCGTCGGATGGGTTCCTGGTGGTGGATCTCTACACGTTGTCGCCTAGCCCTAGCCGCCTAGTCGCCAGTGGAAGCTATGAGTGCCGTTGTCGTCGCCATCTAGCTCACCGGAGAAGAAATTTAGGGTTAGGGTTCCAGTGGTGATCGAGGGAATTGGGGACGAGTGTTTGAGCTCTGGCTGTGGTGAAAATGAATAGAGAAAAATAAATCCCTCTCTCTCTCTCTCTCTCCACATCCTTATAATAACCAGAGTCAACTTGTGGTGACTTTCCATATAAACCCTTCATCTCAAAAGTATTTACAAACATACCCTAAATTTGTTATAGAGTTTGTTAGAAAGTTAGAAAGTTGTTAGAAATATGGGCCCATCTCCTAGATAGTTATAACTAACTAAGAATTTACTCACATGTCATTATTTCAATCTTCCTCCCAAGAAGGAATCATAAAATTTATTAAATAACAATAAAATCTAATATATTTATATTATTGCAAACATTTTAAAAAATTCATAAAAACGAAAAAGCGGGGTTACAATTACCCTTGGGCCATGAAGTATCTGGATCCTGATGCTGCTTTTGTCGATCCTCGTTGCTTTGTCAGCGAGCCATCGAATTCTGCCGGTCCATTCCGTTCTCGTGCTCCATGATGTCTATGGTCTACTACTTTCTGATGCTGCTAATGACTATGTAGTTTCATTTCATGCACTCTAGTTATATTTTTCTTTTAGTTTCATTTCATATGTATGACTGCAAGTTTTTTCATGCTGGATTATCAAAACTGCTAGTTTTTTCTATTTGGTTATGGTTATGTTGTGTGTTTGCTCTCTTCACTTTGTCTATTTTTTTAATCCCATTACGGGAGAGCTATGCACTATTTTTCTAAATAACAAAGGGAGAGAAAAATACTATACTATGTGATATTTGATGTGATATTGTATATGCATTGTATCTGTCTGTTTGTTGTGCTTAGATAAATCCTTTATGATGGAAATATTCATTTGTGGGGGAGCCACTTCATACGGACAAAATCTCTTCTCTCCTTCAACATGTGTCCAGGTATGAATATTGAGACATACAAATATCATTTTGTCAATTATCAAAATGGGAGAGATTGTTGACCTAAACTAGATCACAGTCAACCTGATTTAGATAATTAACAATTGATATCTGATATGATCCACTACGACACATCAAGTTCAAGACAGAACATCACCTATGATCCACTATGACACATCAAGTTCAAGAAAGAACATCACCTATGATCCAATACGACACATCAAGTTCAAGACAGACGTCGTCTACAAGTTGTTGCATTGTATTGCAAATGTATTTGTTCTCAGTCTGTAATTTTTCTTTATTGAGTCTAGGAAAATGTGTACGTTGAATCTCACTGTGTCATCTCAACCCCTAGACATATCTCTCCAAACTCTACCATACAAATAGACCAATTCCTAAACTAAACCACCCTCACCCATATATGGCTTCTAGTTCGAACTCGGGCCGAACTCGGCCTCCTTAAAATTAGCAACCTAATTTTTAGGAACACCTTTCTACGAGCTGTCCAACGTTCAAATTTTTGAATATTTGGGACAGAACTCTGGCCAAAATCTGCCTCCCCTGCCTATTATAAATAGAGCTTGATTCCTCTCATTTCAAATCATCTCTCACTCTCAAGCTTTCAATCTTCTAAGCCTTATATGCTCTAAGCCTTACTCTTCCAAATCTCCTAGCCACAGAACTTCCTAAGCCCCAAGGTGCTCAGTATGATTCAGCTAGAAGTTATGTGCAAGAGTTGAAAAGAAGTCACTTAGAAAATTTTAAGTTTCGCATCTGTGAAATTAAAGTAGTCGAGCGCTTCAAAGGCTCGTGTATGTAAGAAGTTGGCATGCTCATCGGACTAAAGGTACGTGTGTACCCTATTTCACAAATAGTGGATTTCAACTCCGAGCAAGAGTTCTCGGGCCTGGACTATTCCTCCACGAGGGAAACCATGATATATTATTTTGTTTGCTCTTCTAAACTCTTTTAATTCTGCATTATTACTCTGATTATATATTCTCATGGTAGTTGCTTTCTTGACTTAGCAATAGAGTTATTTTCAATTGGTCATTATAGACACAAACTCTATTCACCTCCCTCTAGAGTTGCCTACACGTTACTTCAAAAATGGTTGCGTAAATCAATAGAAGACAAAATGTGAATAAGGAAGAATAAAATAAAAATACCAGTAATATATACCTGAAATCTCGGTGCATCACTCAACACATGTCTAAACTGCTCAGTAATTAACTAGAAAGTTTACCAAGTCTTAAAAGGGACGTAACAAGATACAAAAGAAACATGATATAAAATAAATAACCTGGATCACAACACGGTCCAGTACCCCATCATCGAAGCAGTGAATCATCCCTAAAACCAGACAAGGACAAGGGTTGGCACACTATTCAGCGACAAGACACTGTCCCATGCTATGGTCAGGTATAAGTACAGGATCTAACCATTATATATGAATACATATTGAAGATGACTTTGAACATATGGGTGGATAAATAAGGACATAACATCAAAATACAAGCTGATGTCGGATCATGAGCCCATAACCGGATAATAATAACCATAACCCATACTCGAGTAAGAATAAGATAACCATAACCCATCCACGGGTAACAATAAGGCTAATGACTCCGCAATCTCCTCTGAAGATTAGAAAATCTAAATAGGTAGCCTCATACATCTACTGGTAGTCTTTCTCGTCTATGGACTTGCACAAGTCATATCCATGACTCGGACCAACCATATCTCAATGTAATGCCACCCTAAGATACAATATATCCAATTAGTCAAAGCACCAATGGATAGTCAATGCACAAACTCGTGCATAAGAAAACTCACTCATGGTGTCGTATAGTAATACATGGCAATTCCATAGAAGTTATTTTAATATCTTCACAACTAAAGTATGTCCACTAACTCTAAGTGACACACACACATACACCACATAGATGCCATCATCAATAGCACCCAAGTCATACTTGGATGCACACTACTAACTATCACTAACAATACAAGTAAACAACATGAATTTAAACAGAACAAGCATGGCGGTATCTTGCTTGGAACCTCGAGATGTGTATATAGCAATAATATGACTTTAGCAACCACGGTCGAACCGTCATGAACTCCAAAACATAATAATATATACCAATTAATCTAGATCTCAATGGCATATCACATACCATCTACAACAATACCATATATAGTCTTAACTAGATCATAATATAGCTAAACTAGTCTACAACCAAATATGAAAATAAATACTACATATAATATCATGCTTCTTCGATAAAATAATATTATTATAAACTTAAATATAATATTTAATTATAAAAATATTTATTAAATATAGTTCTAAATAATATCTTTATAAATCATATATAATAAAATAGAGTATCTCGTTAAAGCATTCAACTAGTAACACAACATAGACAAGTTGTCGGGTCGATTGGAACAAAATAATAGTTTTAAATTCTAGGTAAAACAAAATTATGATAAATATTCATAATTATAACATGAAAAATTATGGTTGTAGATATCGAGAATTTTAGGATAAGTTGGTGCACAATATTAGCATGTCAATCTTATGGAGATTAAATGGGTTTCGGCGACAAAAACAATGAAGATTCAGACTCAAAACCATACAAAACTTCGTGAGCAAGTTATACTATAGAAGGGGTGTTAGAGAGGGGTGTTAGGGTTCTCACCAAGGGTATTGGGGCTGTCGTATGTCCTCACAAAGTTGTGCGGACAGCATCTATATTAGATAAGGTTCGGACTCGACCAACTTTCGTAAAACGCTCGCCACGAACAAATAGTTAAGATTCACATCAGGTGGCAATTGAACAAACAATTATGATCATGTCAAACATGATAATAATCATCTGTATATGATTGTTTTATTTTCTGAATGATTTTGATCTTATTCACAATCGTGCCTAAACGATCTAATTCTTTTATCATGTTTTAAATCAACTCTAGAATTTAATTTTATTTATTCTTGAATTTGATTTCTAGTAAACCAAAATTTCAAATTTTGTTTTGATTATTCTTAGTCGTACCATTTCTATATTGATCGTATGTTAGCATTTATGAACCTATTAGTTGCGATTATATCAAAGCCTAAATAATTTTTGACCGTATTTTATTAATCTTATTTAAACGATTTGAATTTGAGTCATGGTCATGCTGGTTATGCCTAAACGATTTCTTATTGGACTTAGGTCACAATTTTATTCTTGATCGTAGTTAGAATTTAATTAGGATTATATTATTTTGGTACTACTTTTTTTTTTACGATGCTTAAATTTTAATTTTTGATCATATTTAGGATTTGACCATGACAAATCATTATGTATTCTTTTACCATACCTAGATTTTTAAACTTGATCACTTCTAGATTATCCTGATTCTAGTGGTCGTATTTAAATTTCGATTCTATGTTTAACCGATTTTAATTATTTTCAAAATTTTCGTACTTGGTTATTCTTAACATTGCTTATCATGTCATTTGAATTTTCAAAATTTTGTAAGGTGGCATACTTGTAACTACCACGATTCGAAATTTCTGCTTTTGAGAATTTTGAATGTTGTAAAATTCTTTCCTAAATTTATAATTCCATTTTGAAATCAAGGTCATTATTTTATTTTATTTTGAAAACTTGTAAAATCATTTTTGGATTATTTTAAAATTATTTTAATCATGATTGTTATTATCTAATTAATTGATTTAATTTCAAGATTACATTGATGTTTAGTTTGTAATCTTATTTCTGTTTTATTCAAAAATTTATTATTGAGATCCCACCAAGCCCTGGACTGGATTGTGGGCTATAAGTTTTTTGTTATAAAGAGAGTAATTAGATTACGGATATTAGACCGCAGTGGAAAGAGGCTGAGGAACACCATATTACCGCTAGTCAGAGTAGCGTGGCGTCACCACTCTCCAGGCGAGTCCACCTGGGAACGAGAGGCTGACATGATACCCCTACATGTTTTGAGGTATGGCTAAACCCTATCTCTACCCTTAAATTTCGAGGACGAAATTTCCTAAGGAGGGAAGATTGTAAAACCCAAAAATTTGGATAATTATTTAATTTGGATTTTCGCAAGAATTGTCGATTGCTATTAGCATAATTTTAGATTTATTATTAGTATTATAGTTGATTTTAGTATTATTATTAGAATTATTATTTGTCGGTTAAATAAATTTTATTTAGTTAATTGGAATTTTGAATTATTGGACAGTGTTCTTGTTCGGACCTAAAAATCCAGCCCATTTGTTCCCAAACAAAAACCCTTTTCTAGTAACAAAAAAATAAAAAACAAAGCAAACTCTCCCCTAGCCGCTCAACCCTCCAAACTACTTCCCTCTCCACTACGATTCTTCCTCTCCCCCTACTTTTCTTCCACGTTCTCAACTTTCCCTAAAATCTCTCCCTCCATCACTCTCACTCTCCTCTCCTTTAACTCACAGCACCTCACCCTCTCATATCTCCCCAACTCTAATACCCCTCTTTCTCTCTTTCCCTTCCAAACCACAAAACCCACCACTACACCCCGATCTTCGGCCAACCCTGCGACCGCCAGCGCCTCTGCGACCGTCGACGCGCACCCCCGTGCGGCCAGCCCTGACGCACGACCACCTCTGGTGCCCAACTCTTCGCAGGCCGACCCTCGGCCAGCGCCCCTCTCGTTCAGCCTCTGACCGCCGTCAACCAGTGCCCTCCGTGCGACCAGTATCCCCGTGGCCCTTGCGCCACTGTCTAGAAACGTTCCGAGGCTTCCGAGCCGGTGACGATGCACCGATTCGAGTCTGAGGCCACCCTTCAGATTCTGACATCAAATATTCGATATAATCTCTATCCGAGTAGCCGTAGCATCTCGTATAGTCTGTGATGACGGGTCTCGATCCCGTTATGGGATTCGAATATTGATGTTGCCTGTGTGGATACATGGAACGATCCTTGGATTGTTGTTTCGATTTTGTAATCGAAAAGATTATGGAATCGTTAGTCCAAATCTGAAATTCGGAATTTGGTTCTGGAGTTGCTGGCTAAAATTTGAAATTTGGTTCTGTAGATTGAGATTGGTACTGTAGTTTGATACATAAATTGATTTTTGGTAATTTTGTTATATAATTAGTTCTGTAGTAGGTTCTATTTACATAATGGTGTGTTTTAATATAAGTATATATATTTATATAATTTAAAAGGAAAAATTATCTTTATCTATACTCTAAATATTTGCGACTCATTTAGAATATATATGTATACATTATTGTTATCTTCAAAAACCTGGTTGTACAAATTATACTATTCCAGAGCTATATTTTTACATTTTATCAGTTCATTAAGATTGGCGTATTTTCAGTTAGTTGAGTCTTTATTGTATCCACCTTGGCGACGACCGAAATTGTCGAATGAGCCGTTAATGAATGCAAAATGCTACTGGGTATTTCCATACGTTGAGGCGTAAGCTATTAGCAACGTGTGACTGCATGATCAAGTCTGAGATTCTGGTTGTCCCTACCTTGCGACTTTAGTTTATTTTAGATTTGTAGAACTTGTTACTTGGCATGCTATATTTTAGGTGCAGGACATTCGTGCCTTCAGACTGGACCGTTGCCGGCTTTTAGAAGATCGCCGTAGCGTAGCTTAGGATTTTATTATTATTCTTTATGTATTTTTCATTAATGTGTTGTAAGGGCATAAACCTATTTTTCCATTTCTTTCTCTGAGTCCTGTATTGTGTAGCTTAGGAGTAGCGTAGCTTATTCTCCGTGTTTTGGTTGATAGTATCACGAACTAGTTATCTATAATTGAAATTGTAAGTGTTATTTTTCTAAAAAAAATAAAGGTTTCTCGCAAATTACAGCGCCTTAAAAATACAAGTATTATATTTATATCAACAACTTCAAGTTTTATCATTAAAAAGGAAAAACATAGTTTTATTTATATTTATATATATATATATATATATATATAAAATATATATATATATATATATATATATATATATATATATACAGTATAAAACACAAGTTTTCCAAATAATCGGGATGTCTACTTTTTCCAAAATAAATGCAATCGGACTTCTTTTTATACAAATTGACTCTTTATACAAGTTGGAAATAACTTAACGGCGTTAGAGTAATTAATCGTTAAGTGTAACTATTAACCAGGAAAATTGATTAGGACTTTATTTAGAGATTGTAACTAGAACACCCTAGAATGGTTGTTTTTGGATCTAAGTCGGACTCTTAATTAATGTAGGGTCCGAGGACTAGACTGAGATCCTCATTGCCTCCACCTCCCTGTTACGGAACTCCAGGCAAGTACACTACCGTATTTCTTGTATTTTAATCAATACTTGTTTTATTGCATATTGACACATTGCGCCACGGAGTTCTCCTCTTGAACTCAAATATTGACTCAGGAATTGGGACATAGTATAATACTTGTGACCAAAGCCCCCTTAGAATTATTGTGGATAGCTGAGGCCATACTTGCACGTGCGCCGAAGTCTGACCGTATGCTAGAATACAAATTGAACCTACCAGCCGGTCACAGGTAGCTACCTATTCAAACTCACAATTGCTTCATTGTCTCATTGCATCAATATTTCAATTATTTTTGGCAATTAAATATTTAAATTTTTATTGCATCAAGAATATTTTTAACTGCTTCATAAATGCTTAATTCATTTATTGTATTAAAATACTGGAGATTATAATCGTGTACTTGTTCATTCCTGACTGAAAACCATTCAACATATATAGGTGAGTTTGAGGATGAAGAGCTATTCTTCAATAGCTATTATGATCTGGTTTTGTACCCAGAAGAGTCCATGGATCCTGTCTGGAGATAGTCGCCCTGGAGGAACCCGAGCCAGCTACCTAGATAGCTGGAGTTATTTTACTTTCCTGCTTAGCTTTTCCCTTTCAGAATATTTGAAGTTGTAATAATTAATTTTATGCTCAGTACTTCTCTTAGAAACTTGCAAGTTGGTTTTGAATGAAAAGTTTTACATTCCCGCATAAATTAGATGTTATGACTTTGTGAGTTCCTGTATTGCACCTGAACAGCTTACTACCACCGTCTCACCATGGCATAGGCTGGATATGATCCGGCTTGTCCCAATCATCTTGGGATCGGGTCGTGACAGGGGACACATAGTAATATATGTTAGATTGGTTTGATGGAGGTTTGATCAATAAAAAGTAGGTAAACAAGGATTTGAAGATCCCCAACCTACTGTTCGAATTTTTTGTTACGACTGAATATAGACCTCAAGTTTGGCCCTCTACTGACCAAAGCCGAGGCTCCTTGGGGACTTAGTAGGGTTGAATAGGGGTCTCTTGGGGAAGTCGTAGAGGTGGTAGTGCATCAAGAAAGGCTCGAAAAGTAGGCGACAAGATGCTAGGTTTGCAAAGGAGCGGTAGCTGAATCCTGGGAAAGAGGGTCGGGTTTTGCAGTTATGGAGGGGTTGGCAGCTATTTTAGGGTTAGGTATATATAGGGTTATGTGAGGGAGAGGGTTAGGGTTTATATAATAATGGTTTTGGTATTTGGTAAGATTTGGTAGCCCAATTCAAAAGATACATGTAGGTGCAACTCAAAAGATTGAGTTGATTTCCTAAATTGGAAAGTAAATATTGGATGTTATCCATATTGATTTAAATCAATAATGATTGCACCTTAATTGATATAAAATTAATATAAATTAATTCCATGAGGTTAATAAACCCTAGAATAGGCTCTACCAATTCTAATTGGACTAGTTTTGGGTCGGGGTAGCTAGTTGAGTACCGAAAGGCCCGAAAATGAGCCTTGTGTGCCATTTGTATATAAGCAGCACATGAAAACTCAATTGGGTGCTAGTGGCATGTGTGTAGTAGACTCAAAATAGGTCAATCATGTATTGGATCGAAAGATTTGGATCGAGGTTGAGTCTCCAATTTAAATTGGAATGAACAACGGTTGCACGGTAGGTGCTAAAAATATGACTTTTGACCTGAAAGTTATGTAATAAAAATAGAGTATAAGAAAATGAGTTTGAGTGGGACATGATAGTCATGAATGAAGGTGGACTCGTCTAGATCAAGCATATGAAATTTGTTTTGAGAAATCGCCATTCGTTGCGCTCCTAAAATCAAAGCTACGGAAAAGGGTATTTAATAATCAAAAATAATAGTGGTAAAATATTTATTACTAAATAAATTAAATAAAATATAAAATAAATCTGAGAAATTTTAGAGGGTTTGCACAATGACTCGGACTCGCGCTTAAGGGTGCAAAGTGGTGCCTTGTTGGCACTTTGCACTTAGCACGTCAGCATCGTCGTATTGCGTTCGTCTATGCGCGAGGCGCATGCGTGGGTGCAGGCATGGCTATATGCATGGGTGCATACACAGGTGTTGGTGCGGGCGCATGCGTGGGCTAGGCACGGCTATGTTTGTCTAGCCACATTTGCTGGTGTCTAACAACATGGGCTGGTGCATGGTTCCACTGATATGGGGATTTGAACGGTTAAGTAAGATTGAGTCGATTATTCAGATACACCTCTTGAGGTATTTGAATTTAATTCAGTCAAATCTCACCATATATCATTCATATCTTTCCGTAAAAGGTCATAGAAAGATTGAGTGATTAATTTAGATCCATTTTTTGTGCGATTTGAATTTAAATCATTCATATTTTTTTCATAATCAGTTTGCGGCCATGATTTGGGTTAGGGTTTCCACCCAACTCTATAAGTATTCTCTTCTTACCCCTTTGAAGACTTTCAAAATGGGGAGACGAAAAGAGTTTTATTATTGTCGCCATTAGAGTCCAGAGGAGTTCGTGTGAGTCGAGAAAGGAGGTGACAGCGAGCGTTCAAGAAGTTCATATCTTAACTTGCTAGTCCTGGGAGCCGATCACGTGGGGACGAATCTTGCTTTGAGCAACGGTGATCTTCATTACCCCAGCAAGAGTTGTGTTTTCTTCTTCCTTCTCTCTTTTTTCTGGATTATTGTAATATGTTATGTCTATCTGCAACTACGATTGCAAGAAAGAACGAGAAGTTTATGTCAGTTTGTAACATAGTTGTAATCAGGAGATTATAGTGGTCCCTACATCAGCTTAAGGTTCTTCGGAGATCAAACTTGTTTGCACGAATCTTCGAAGTCCTAAAACTCATAACAGAGAAGCAAACTTGTTTGCGCTTTGTCTATGATCGTTCTGCCATCTAAGATCTGTTTCAAAAATAATAATATATATATATATATATAAAACACTCTCCATTTTATTCAAAAAGGCTCAAAAAGCCAAAACCTGTACAAGTATACCACTAGGCGCAAAATGCCGAGGCCTATACACGTATACTACCAAAAATAAGGGGAGAAAAGGAAACCAAAACGGCTAGGACAGGGATAAGAAAGAATTCTAGAAGTCCGTCTGGCCGTAAGAACAGAAGGATCTTCTCTTGCGGCACTGCCGAATGGTCTTCCAAATTAGCTGGTCTGCGGAGTACTGGTGGCCTTCATATCTCGCCTTGTTGCGATTCTTCCAGATAACCCACGTTGCGGCTGCTGCTATGATCTGGTGGCCATGGGACGCAAAAGCCCAGGCTGCTACGAGGTCGTAGAAGCACCCGCCCCCTTGAGCCATTCTGCAATACTAGGAAAGTACTCTCCAGACCTTGACAGGTAGGTCCCCCTGACAAAAGATGTGGTCGACTGTTTTTAATTGACGATCAGAGCAGCATGTGCACGCGGACGCTAGGCTGAATCCAATAGTGTTGAGAATGTCATCGGTGGACAGGATCTTGCGAAGGGCTCTCCAAATGAGGAAGGACCTCTTCTTGGGAATGCATGTCGGCCAGAAGGATACAATGGTAGAAGAAGGCACCGCAGTGCCTTGGACCACTCTTTTGGCCGATCTGACCGAGAAGGATCCCGTAGCTTCGACCGACTATCGTAGCTCATCTGCGGCAGAGCCGATCATCGATCCGCAGCGGCGGATGCACTCTACTGCCTCAGGCCCGGCCCAATCCCGGACCTTGTTCCAATTCTAGTCGTTATCAGTGGTGTCCCACAAGTCCTTGATCTTGCAGTTCCTTGGGGCTGCTGAAAGGTTGGGAAGCAAGGTGTCTCCAACCTAACGTTCTTGAAATGGCAAGGAATCACCGTCGCCCACCTGGAGGCGCATCACGGGTTCGGCAAGTGAACGCCCGATGATAATGCGTCGCCAAGCCGCAGAGGAACTGCTGTTAGAGATGGCCATAGACAGGTGGATGTGCTTGAAGTACCTGGCATTCATATATATATATGTCACAACCCGCTACCCAAATTGTTAGGCCGGGCCGAGTCATGTCCAGCCTACGCTTGGATAAGTGCAGTAAGTTGTTCTAGAGATAACAAGATAAGACTAAATATGCTAACAGTTCTATAAGTAAAGAAGAGTCAAAAATGCTCCAAACACAAAAGTCATCTCATATAAGTTCAAGTACAATTCCGAAATGTAAAACTGGATACAGGTCGAGTTACAAAATACGTAGTCTAATACATGACTACACTAAATATCTCGAGCAACTACACAAACTAGACGAGGTTCCCCGGAGGTACATCCCAGTAAGACAAAGCCTGGTCCTCGGCAGTAACTCCATAATATGAGTCACAGAGCAACTCCTCCTCAGTAAGAACACCTACAACGTTATCATGTCAAAACGGAAGCAAGTACTGATTCTAATAAACTAAATATACGAAGCATGAACAGAAATGTAATAAACTGGAATCATGGCATATCATGGTTTAATTGGTTCTTTTTAGAAATGGCAACATATAGTTTGAAGTTTAAAACTGTAGCATGTACGTGAATCGGTCAATAGGTGAATAGGATATACAGTGGCACATATCAAGTTTTTATGGCATACACATACGTGCACGAACGGCATCGGTGTATATCCATACACAAACGCGAGATCAGAACATACGGCAAAGTTACATATAGAATATTACCGTACGCGGTAAATACATACGGAGAAGGGGATCATGTTCACGTACACTACTAACAGTTTTCCCTTAACCCGTTATTTAAACATGTGAGAGATATGAAAAACTGTCCTAAACATGGTAGAGACTGAAAGTAATACAACATGCAAAGTTTTAACTTGCTACCCCAAGGATCAGCATTTAATATGGTTGGAAAATCGTAATTTATTGTTATAGCAGTATGTAAAGTTTGTAGAAGTACTTGCCTTTAGCAAAGCAAAGCAGCGATAAAAAAGCTATAGATGTCCGGTGACTCGTCACTGTAGAAATAAATACATAAACTTAGTTTTTATACTAAGTTAAACACTAAGACACTAGTGGTGCAACACGACTTTCTGACTGGACACCTAGCCAAATGGTGACATTAGCATAGGAGACCAATGTGAGGTGACACAATACTATAATCTAACTTTCTAGGGCCTTTACACTAGTGCAGGATGAGGTTCAATACGACTAAAACTCAAAACAACACAAAAAGTTGCAAGTCGTAATTATTCCATAATTAAATCAACTGTACACTATGATCCAACAATTTTTGAGATAGACAAAAAGCTCAATTTTACATAAAATAAAGTACCATAATGATCCTTTTAATTTTAAAATTTTATACTAATTTTTCTGGAATTTATAAACCCTCATAAATAATTATTAAAAATCAGTAATCATAAATATGCTGAAAATGAGTTCTGTTTACCTATTTTTATAAAATGCCATAATAATTATTAAATGCTGAAAAAATTATATTAAATTGTCTAAATTAACATAGTATTTAAATACAAATTTTCCCAGAATTTTACAGTATTAAAATATATATAAAAATTCAAAAACAGAAAACAACAGTTTCTGGAAAATAATTAATTAATTATTTAGTAATTTTGTCCATGTATTCGAATTGAACCGAAGTCCAGATACAGGACCCAGAGCCATGAATCAACTCCAATATGACTTGTACAGACTCTGAATGTATTAGACACAATTGGGCCCAAAAACCTATGCTAGGCTTGGACATCAATTGGCCATAACAAATAAAATACAGGAATTTAAATAACGATAATATATTTTTAAAGTGGTAAAAATATACAAGTCACAAAATATATAATAAAATAACTTTTGAAATTTTACATAACAATATTTTGTACAAGGTAGAATTTGAAATACATATATAAATATATAACTACAATATTTATATATATACATATAAATATATAGATATTTATATATATACATAATATATATATATATATATATATATATATATATATATATATGTGGAAAATTCTATAATACATCCGCTGGAAATGGATGTATCGATACATCCGAAATCTGGACCGTTGGATTTTAATCCAACGGTTCAGGTTTAATTCAGATAAAATAATACAGGAGACATCATTTAATGCTGATTTAGACTTCTGACCTGTTGGTAACTTGCTTTAGCAGGTCATTCTTCACTTTAATTTTTTCAATAAACACCCTAAATTAACTCATATTTACTCTCTCAAAAGTCCATCCAATTTAATCTGAACCTTTTTTTTTTGGGTTACAGGCCATGGTAGTCGTGGTGGTGCTGGTGGTGGTGGAAAGAGAAACGGAGATGAAGAAGGAAATAAGAAACGGTTCGGATCGCGTCGAACGTCGTCGAGCACCCCTAGAACAACGAGGAGTACCAGCTGTGCCGAGAAGAATCGGTCCGCTTCGCGTCGGACGTCGTCGAGGCCTCCTCGAACAAGGAGAAGTACCAGCGGTGCCGCTCTAATTTTACTGCCCATGCCATTGTCTGAAATTTTATTTTTCATTAGGAGTACCAGCTGCGCCGAGAAGAATCGGTCCGCTTCGCGTCGGACGTCGTCGAGGCCTCCTCGAACAAGGAGAAGTACCAGCGGCGCCGCTCTAATTTTACTGCCCATGCCATTGTCTAAAATTTTATTTTTCATTTAATAATTTAATATTTTGTTAATAAAGCTACATGTCATGGTGGTGGTGGTGAACTGAGGAAACCTGCTTCTGAGGTCGGGCGGATTATTTTTTAACTTTTTTAAAGATAATATTTTCGAGGAGAATATTTTTTGGACAAAAAATGGCCATTCTTTTTGCTTTTAATACGGAGAATGGTACATTTAGGACGGAGAATTGTACATTTAGGACGGAGAATATGGAGAATGGCCATTCTCTTTGCTTTTAATATGGCTAATGGACGGTGAATACGGCGAATGGACGGAGAATGGCCATTCTCTTTGCTTTTAATATGGCGAATGGACGGTAAATACGGCCAATGGACGGAGAATGGCCATTCTCTTTGCTTTTAATACGGCGAATGGACGGAGAATGGTACATTTAGGACGGAGAATGGACGGAGAATACGGCGAATGGCCATTCTCTTTGCTTTTAATACGGCGAATGGACGGTGAATACGGCGAATGGACGGAGAATGGCCATTCACTTTGCTTTTAACACGGAGAATGGCCATTCTCTTTGCTTTTAATACGGCGAATGGACGGAGAATGGTACATTAAGGAAGCCGACAAAAGCTCGTTCTCTCAAATCTCTTCTTTGTGTAAATTAAATCCAAGGAGGACACAATCCCTAATTTTAGTTATTGCTTAGCAGAGTCTGCTTAGTTGTTATAAAATTGTGGTGTTGCTTCTGTGGCACTTTCATCTTTAATCTCATGTTTTCTATGAATATGTGTTCTGTTTAATTTTGATTTAGTAATCTTTCCATATTTAGTTTTTTTTTTCATCTAACAATTTAATATTTTTGTTATAAATCTACAGGGCATGGTGGTGCTGGAAGGAGAAACGGAGATGAAGAAGAAAAGAAGAAGTTCCGGTTCGCGGTGGACTTCGTCGAGTTCCTCAATCAAGCGGAATTAAACCTCTTATAGAGTTCCTTAATTGGAGTTGATCACGATAACCTTTTGTAATTTTCAAACGGATAGTAGAATCTTCCTCGAGCCCTCCTCAATCAAACGGCTAGTAGAATCTTCCTCGAGCTCTCCTTAATCAAACGGCTAGTAGATTGTTTGCTAGTCTCAAAATTTATTTGTCTTTCCATCTTCCTCACTTTTTGTACTTCTCTCTTGCTATATATACAATAGTTTTCTTGTTTCATAGTACTATTATTCATTCTGAAATACATAGAATAGTTTTCTGAAATACAATAGTTTTCTTGTTCTCAAGATGTCTACTCGTGTGGGGGGAAATGTAGAAGACGTAGAAGATTGGATGCCAAATCCAAATGAAACCTTCATTCCGCGTTTGTTGCGCAAGATTGAACAACATCTGTCGACGATTTCAGCTGATGTTGCAAAGATAAAAATTGAACAAATGAAGTTATCTCGGCGTTTGGATAAGATTGAAGAATCTCAAGCTTTGAAGGAGGCATCTTCATCTAGAGCATTTAATAATGTGAAGGTGGTTTCCGTTGAATCTTCTTCCGAAGAGGAGGACGTGGAGCTGCAGTCTCGTAGTAAAGCATTGGACCGATATCTCGCATTGGACGCTATAGAAGAAGAAGAAACTGACTTTAGCAGTCCTTCTAAAAGAATGCGTCGAAATTTACAGCCGGTCACACCATCCAAAAATTTAATAAGGGGTTCAACCTCAAAGCCTAGCAATTGTACTAGTGTTTCTTCGAGATATTACGACTATATTTTTACAGATGATAGACCTGACGAGTAAGTAATATGAGTTTTGATTTAATTCCAACAGTTTTTTTCTCCTAATTTATTCGTTTCTTTTCTTAGAGAAATAATATCATCTTGCAACAAAACCTATGTGTCTCGGTGGGAGATGAAGACCTTAGCTCCTTTAACGAGAATTACCAATGGGGTATGTATAGATAGTATATTTCTTCTTAGATGCCATCTATGTTTACTTCGATTCCATCGCTGACATTT
The DNA here is from genome assembly GCA_029216955.1 of Iris pallida. Lineage (NCBI taxonomy): Eukaryota > Viridiplantae > Streptophyta > Magnoliopsida > Asparagales > Iridaceae > Iris > Iris pallida. The sequence goes on along the minus strand of JANAVB010011200.1, from coordinate 1,398,772 downwards.
TTAATGTTTTATTCAGATTGTAAGTATTGTCTCTGCTCTTCTCACCGCGGAGGAACGGAAAAGAACCTCCAATAAAGCTAATGTATGGTTTTTACCAATAAGGATGTCGGTGAGTGAGCATTTTATTCTTCAATGCATATGCATTAACAATTTTATCGTTTGTTTGTCCTTCGTAATGTATTAATTGATGTGTATGTAGAAAGCAACGTTACCTCAATCCGTCAAAAAGGCTCATGAAGTATGGAAGAAGTTTAAATACTTTGAGGATTACATGGGATCTTTAAGCACTTGTAAAGAGGTATTAATGTATTTATGTTTAATTATTAATCCTAATTTTCTGAAAATTTACTAATTTGTTTTACCTAATTATCCTGATTCAGATATACATACACATTCATTTGGGCGAACACTATACTCTTGCAAGAGTTGTGTTTAAAAAAAGGACTGTTGAAATTTGGGACTCACTTGCATCTAAAGATGATCCGATTCAAAGCAGAACAGTTATAAAAGAAATAGTAAGCTCATATTTATCAATTTTTATGAATTGGGTACAAGAATACGCATTATACCAATACATATTGTTTTCTGGTAATTGTAGCTTTCAAATTTGGATATCTTTCTCGAAGAAGAGATTTTGAAGCTGAGAGATGCTAGGTTCAGCTTTTCTACTTTTGCAATAAAACGTCCTTCTTATGTTCCCCGCCAAGGCAATTTAGTTGATTGTGGAATTTTTTTAATTGCATTCATGAAAGACCGATGTAGCCTGGACTACCGTTCTATCGATGTAAGTATGAAAATATGTCGTCAAAAACTTCAACTTTTTAGAGCAATATTTTTGATGTTTGTTTGTTATATGCAGTTTGATGCGGAAAAGGAAAGACGCATAGTTGCTGAATGGATTACAACTTCAGAGCACAATGAAGAGCTAAAAAAGAAGTCCAATCTGGTTGAATATGGAAGACGATGATTTTTTTTCTTCTTCTTTTATATTTAATGTATGGAAAGCCCTAATGTATTATGTTCATTTGTTTTGTTGAGTTGTAATGACATTTTTGCCAAATGGCTTCAATTCTTTTTAATTAAGCAGAAAGGAGTATTTTGCCCTTCCATCGAATGACATTTTTGCCCTTCTAATTAATTCAAAACACCCCCGAACCCTTTTATTAAAAAAAGAAAAGGGAAAAAGAAAACCGTTTCGGAGCCTCCTCTTCTTCCATACTCCACTCTGTACTCAAACCTAGATCATTCTCCTCCAAAATCTTCAAACTTTCCTCCCCATTCGCAATATTCACACCATGTCGGCATCAGCGGCAGAATCATCACCGGCAGCATTACCAAATAGAGAAGATGCACCAGTTACAGAAAATCCAAAAGCGACAGACGGAGAACAACGGAAACCCTATTCTAAGAAAGTTGCAAAAAAGAAAAAGGAAAAAGTTGCTAAACAAAAAGAAGTGCAAGAAGAAGTGCAAACAGAAGGTATAACTTTGATTTTATGTTCGCAAATTCTGTATATATTTCAAGGAAAATGACATTCTCCGTCATAAAACGCATTTGAATGTTAAATTCTATTCGCCGTTTAATTTGGAACGGATAATGTCATTCTCCGTCTAACTTGAAATGGAGAATGCCGTTCCCAGTGTTAAAACCCATAAGAATGGCCATTCTCCGACCTAATTTTTGGTTTTTTTTTGTTTTGCAGAAAGAAAATCTGTCAGGAATAAGGATTCAAGACTTTTCCGTTCTACCTTCAAGCCAATGCTAAATCTTATGGAGGAGGTCAATCGAGATGCTGGCCGTTTACCTGAGCCAGTTATTGGTTCCTTGAAGAATACCGGTTTCTGGAATTTTGTCGAGATTTTCAACCAAAACAGAGTCCACGTCTCCGAAATGGCCAAGGTAACGGAAGGGCTTGAGAATTTAATTGCAAGTTACACAGAAGAAGAAGATGGCGTCGGGTGCTTTGAATTGAGCACCACTGTTAAAATCGCGCCAAGCGTCAAGGATATGGCAGTCATATTCGGTCTACCGCTGAATGAAGAAAGCGTTGATGATGTTTCTTACAGAAGATTGATAAAGGAAAAACAACAGCAGCCCACACCACCAGCATCATTGAGCCTGTGCAGAGATCATTTCACAAGATTGCTGGCTAATACTAAGGGCAAACACTCAGAAGTCACGAATAAGGAAGTGAGAGACAAGTTCTTTGAATTGTTACGACGGCTTCGTGGCGGAGATAACGCTGTTAATCCAGATGATTTGGCCAAGCTAATAATCTTCCACTTGTGCCAAACTGTATTCTTCACAAAGTCTGGCGGTTCAAATTTGCCGTACAGATTCTTGGCCTTGGTAGACAGTGTGAACGTGATCAACAGTATATGCTGGCCAAGGTTAATCCTGGCATATGTAATGGATAGCTTAAAGAGGAGTAGAAGCAAAACTGAACAGGGGGATTACTCAATGGCTTTCCACAAATTGGAAGGTTGCACAATATACTTTCTCTATTGGTTTGCAGAACATAGTAAATTTGTGGAAAGGAAGTTCGCCCCAATTCCTGATTACCCAAGATTTTCACATGGAATGGGTACGATATCTCAAACTTCCTCAAGGCCGAATATCACAACAAAATGAGATCGAAGATGATATTGGAAGATCTGGTTATACCTGTTGGGGAAGAAGAAGGGCACAAAGAAGAGGAGCCACCTATAGAAGAAGTTGAAAAAGAGGGAGAGGGAGAACACCAAGAAGCAGGTGGGGATAATTTTAATGAACAACGGATAACACCGCATCATGAAATGGGCGCTGTGATGGACGACTCAGCAAAGGAATTGGAGGATTTGAGAAGACATCATTCTGATATTCTTGCACAGAATGAAGAACTGAAAGAAAAGTTGAAAGAGATGGAGGCACAAGGAGCGCAGTTACGTGCAGCCAACTTTGAGAATGCCATACTCAAAGAAAAGCTGAAAGTGCTCCAGGCAGAAGAAGAGCAACAACGTGCAGTCAACGTTGTGATGGAGGGCTCTGTGCATGAACTGGAAGATTTGAGAAGACATCATTCTGATATTCTTGCGCAGAATGAAGAACTCAAAGAAAAGTTGAAAGAGCTCGAGGCACAAGAATCACAACAACGTACAGTCAACGTTCTGATGGAGGGCTCTGTGCATGAACTGGAGGATTTGAGAAAGCAGAATTCTGTTCTTAAAGCGCAGAATGAAGAACTCAAAGAAAATTTAAAAGAGATGGAGGCACAAGGAGCGCAGTTACGTGCAACCAACCTTGAGAACGAGAAACTCAAAGAAAAGCTGAAAGAGCTCGAGGCACAAGAATCACAACAACGTACAGTCAACGTTCTGATGGAGGGCTCTGTGCATGAACTGGAGGATTTGAGAAAGCAGAATTCTGTTCTTAAATCAGATCTACATGCACAAGGTAAAATCTTTTCTATTTCAAATTTCTGATTTGTAATCTTCCAGGAGAATGACTATTCTCCGTGTACTATAACACGGAGAATAGTCATTCTCCACGTTATTTGGAACGGATAATTGCTATTCCCTATCATGTCGATACTGGAAAGGTTATTCTCCGTGTAATTCCAAACGGAGAATTCTATTCTCCGTATTATATTATACGGAGAATGTCATTCTCCGTGTTAGGTTCACATCATACATTTCATTGTTGTTTGTTTTATTTCAGTGCGAACAACCAAACAACTCAGAGAAACAAATGAAAGGCTCGTTGAGGAGAAAAGGGAGCTTCAAAATAAAGTTGAATCATTTAAGATTGAAGCCAATGAAAAGGATTGCAAAATTAAAGATCTCGAAGCCATGGCCAAAGTACTTCAGAATGAGGAGTTACAAGCTGCTGCTGAACCTGCTGCTCCAAGAGAAGTCAGAAGAAGAGGAGGATCGGGGGGAAAGAGGTTAATAAAAAGCAATACAGTTGGAGAGGCTAATAAAAAACGGAAGGTTAATGATGCTACAAAATCCCGAGAAGACGCCAAAATGGCTGAATTAAAGAAGAACCGCGTCATACTAAGGGAATGCGATGAACTCTTACTTTGGAAACATGCGGATGAAGAGCTGAAGAAACAATACATCGACATCGTAATTCCCAGAAAGAATTCTCCAAAGTATGTATTCTGAACCCTTTTTTTATTTCGTTTTTTCTAGACTTTTTTCACAATTATGTAATAAAAATCTATCTTTATTAATTTAATCTAAACTAAATTTATGTGCAGTGATATGGTATACGAATTTTATCCGGAAAAGGGTGAAAATGAAGTTTCAGTCCAGCTGTCGGCAGTAGACATGCAAGACATACTCAACTATGACGACATGGAGGCTGGCATACTGGACATAATAATAAGGAAGCTGAAAGAAATTCAAGGCAGTAAAAGGTGTGCCCCGTCTAGTTCGAAGGAGGTGCCATTGATCCAAAAAAAAAAGCCGGCGCTCCAATCCCATAAGTGGTCTGCATTCATGACGGCCCACACATTGGTAAGAATTCAAACAGAAAAATCCATATTCATGTGTACACCGATGAAAATGACAAAAAATTACTCATGATATTGTGTATTGTTTTTGGGAAACAACAGACCGTCATTCAACGTGTCAATGAAGAAACCGCAAAACCCGGCGCCTGTGAAGACATCCAAAAAGTAGAAGACTTCGTCATGGGTTTGGAGGACGACATAGAGTTGTTATTCATCCCACTTTTTAATGCAACCATCAAACACTATACTCTGCTCACATTCAACTTTATCTCCTACGACTGGATACACTACAACTCCTTGTGGCAAACCACGTACGATACGTGCAAGGTGGATGCAGAATTAACGAAGAAAACCTTAGAGCCTATCGTCAGGAGAAAAGTTGATATGATGAGGGAGAGATGCCCGGCGAAGAAGGAGTATGAGAGCAAAGTGCTGAATTGTTCTCTAAATTGCCCACAACAACGGACACCCAACTGCCTCTTGTACACGACGTATTATATGAATAGGTTGACGACTCCTTCCTTCGAAATACCGGGAGGAAATGACAATGAAACTCACCAGAAGATTACAAAGATGAGGTTGTCATGGGCTAAGGAGTTGCTTTCAAGCAAATATGTAAATCGATCCTAGCAATGACATTGTAAAACAATAATGTAATTATGATGTAGTTGGGCAAGGAACTTCTGTCTTTTATAAGCTCTACTTTTATAATATAATCATTTTTGAATTACATTTACATCGTCAAAACTACGAAAAGTTTGACTTTTATTTACATATGAAACAACTCGAACTCATGCGCCAAAAGGGCAGTGGGTTCCTTAGCCTCAGGAGTCTATCTCTTTGACATGTTCCTTGTTGAAGAAGGATGGCTTTGCACGGTGCTCTCCCTTAAAACAAAATTCCTTGAGGCAGTGGGTTCCTTTGCCTCAGTGAGTTCCTTTGCACGGAGGATGCACGATGAAGTGACTTGCCTCAAGGAGTCATGCTACTGTTCCTATGCTCTGACCATGCACGATCAATACCATCTACCACGCGGACACGAACTGAAAGACGACAGAGAACAACACTCCTTGACAGTTGATGCTTTCAATTGGATTCCTTGAAGCAAAACACTTCATCGTGCATCGTCAGAGGAGTGTTGTTCTCAAGGAATTCAATTGAAAGCTTCAACTGTCAAGGAGTGTTGTTCTCTGTCGTCTTTCAGTTCGTGTCCGCGTCGTATTCATCGTGCATCGTCAGAGCATAGGAACCGTTGCATGACTCCTTGAGGCAAGTCACTTCATCGTGCATCCTCCGTGCAAAGGAACTCACTGAGGCAAAGGAACCCACTGCCCCAAGGAATTTTGTTTTGAGACAGAGCACCGTGCAAAGCCATCCTTCTTCAACAAGGAACATGTAGAAGAGATAGACTCCTGAGGCAAAGGAACCCCCTGTCTCAAGGAATTTTGTTAACTTGTGGCAGAGCACCGTGCAAAGCCATACTTGTTCAACAAGGAACATGTCGAAGGGATAGACTCCTGGCTGGCGATTCGACAGAGCGTGGAACGATAATAAACTCCAAACTCATGCACATCTCAGTCTTCTGAAGGACTTCACCACCGTGCATCGTCGGACCAATGGAACACGTTGAAGAAATAAACTCCTGGCGGCAAAGGAACACCGTGCATAGTACGAGCCAATCAACGTACGGGCGCTTCGACAGAGCGTGGGTTGGCAATAATTCCAAACCCACGCACATGTCAGTCTTCTGAAGGACTTCACCACCAAAGCTTCTTCGAACGAGGAGATCGACAACCAAGAGGAAAGAGTCTTGCCAAGGCGGAGGATCGGTAGAGTCCATCGCCACAAGAAAAGCTAAGTGAGATGAGAACAAACTCTCTCTACACTACTGGCATTTATAGGCATGGAACAACTCGGACTCATGCGCCAAAAAGGCAGCCACTTCGAATTCTGCCCCTGCTCAATTAAAGCTAAGTAAGACTGGAACAATTAATTTCCATCAATACCAATGCCATTAATACCAATGAATATACCCCTTCGAATTCTGCCGACTTTGATACCCCTTACTGTATCAAAGTTTTTTTCTTGATACAGTAGGGGGTATCAAAGTTTTGATACCCCCTATGTATGACATGTGGGCCCTTCCTGCTTTAAAAAATGTGTACAAATATATATATATATATATATAAATTTTAATAGGGCCCACAAAACTCTTTTCTAACAAAACTCTTTTCAAAGTTTTGATATCCCGATGTATGACATGTGGTCCCCTCTTGCTTTGTAAAACGTGTAAACATATATATATACACATTATTTTTTGAGATGGCCCATATGTCATACATAGGTGCCTGTATCAAAGTTTTTTCCCTTTTAAATAGCACCCATAATTAACTTACAAAAAAAGTATAAATAAAACAAAATATTATTATAGTCAAGATTTGAACCAATGACCTCTTGAATACAAGTCTAGCAGTGTAACCACGACACCACAATAGCATTCTCCGTGTTTTATTAAACGGAGAATAACATTCTCCGTTTTGAATTAAACGGAGAATAGCTTTACAGCGTTAAAAACAAATTAGAATGTTCATTCTCCGTTTTAAATTAAAACGGAGAATATCATTCTCCGTTTAAATTAAAACGAAGAATGACATTTGCCACATAAGAATGACATTGTAAAACAACAATGTAATTATGATGTAATTGGGCAAGGAACTTCTGTCTTTGATAAGCTCTGCTTTTATAATATAATCATTTTTGAATTACATTTACATTGTCAAAACCACGAAAAGTTTGACTTTTATTTACATATGAAACAACTCGAACTCATGCGCCAAAAGGGCAGTCATTTTATAATAAGATCTCCCAAATTCTGCCATTTATTGGCAAAATTTAACAACTCGAACTCATGCGCCAAGCTGCAGTCACTTTTATTGTCATTAATACCAATGAATCTGCCATTTATATGCCATTAATACCAATGAATTCTTCCATTTATATGCCATTTATTCCTAATGAATCTGCCCCTTCGGATTATATTCTCCTTTTTATTGGTAACGGAGAATGGAATTCTTCGTTTACTTGAAACGGAGAATAACTTTCCCGTTTAAATTAAATCGTTAGTATTCTATTCACCGTTTATGTCTGCTCTTCTGTCTTTTATAATAAAATCCTTTTTGAGTTACATTTATATTGTGATAACCACGAAAAGTTTGACTTTTTGAGTTACATGTACATTATGAAAGTCTGAAATACTACATAAAATCCTACTATCAAGAAAAAAGTTGAATATGAGCTGCGTGCGGGCATCGTAGAGCAATGGAACTCCTTGAGGCAAAGGAATTCCTTGAGGCAGTGGGTTCCTTTGCCTCAGTGAGATCCTTTGCTCGGAGGATGCACGATGAAGTGACTTGCCTCAAGGAGTCATCCTACGGTTCGTATGCTCTGACGATGCACGATGAATACCATCTACCACGCGGACACGAACTGAAAGACGACAGAGAACAACACTCCTTGACAGTGGAAGCTTTCAATTAGACTCCTTAACATTCTCCGTTTTGAATTAAACGGAGAATAGCATTCAAAGTGTTAAAAATAAATTAGATGTTCATTCTCCGTGTCATTTGAAACGAGAATGTTATTCTCCGTTTTGAACTGCACGGAGAACATATTTTCTCCATTTTTGATGTACTACGTTTTGAAATTGGAAATTTAATGTTCTCCATTTT